>VONZ01000168.1:600000-1151881 GCA_012976165.1 Labeo catla
ATTTATTTCAGTGAAAAAAAAAAAAAAGAGAGAGAGTTCCAAAACTCTCATTTTAACAATATGGCCCTCTTTTTTTTTTTTGTTTTGTGTTTTAATTTTTCAAATCAAATAAAGGCATTAAACATTTGCATTAAACAAGGCATTAAACGCTGCATTAAACCCTTTAATTTTTTGGCAAACAAACAGAGATTTACTGTTAAAATTAATACATGGGAGAAAATTTGTGTGAATATTCTGTTAAAAAAGTTTTAATAATAATTGTAGGTTTTTTTTCTACAATTAAGTGGTTAATCTGGTTGTAATATTTATTTCTATCATTTATTTTATTTAAATTGGCCAGAAATATAAACAGGGCCACCCCCTAATATAATGGCAGGGGAAACACTGCCATTATTATTAATGTGTATTGTAACGTTTACGTCTCTAGGGCCCTATGATTTCCGGAATCCAGTCATAAAAATTTAATTTAATGAATTTACTCTAGGGCCCTATGAAATGTCTTAATTATTTCTAAATTCTGTTTTATTTTTTATTTTTTTTTTATTTTTTGTTTTTTCTGTTTTAATTATTCTGGGTTCTGTTTTATTTATTGATTGATTTTTTTTTTTTTTTTTTTTTTTTTTCTATTTTAATTTTTCCCCTTTAATTTTAATGGTTAAGTAAAATTTTATTAATCAAAAACATGTCTAATTAAAATCATAAAACTTAAACAATTTAACATTACATGTTTAAGGCCCTATGAAATGTTTTATTTTTGCCCACCTTATGTTTTATTGTTACCAAATTCTATGTTCTAGCATGTCTTACAATAGACTTTTTTTTTTTTTCCTCAGAAATTCTGTGTTGTGTATTTGCATTTTTCTGGTTATAAAATGAAGGCATAAAGCATTAATTTCATTTATCTTTTAATTATTGAAAATTAAATTTTTTGGCAAATAAAAATTACAGTTAAAAGTTTAAAGAAGTATATGATTATTCCTTAAAGATAAGGTTTCAATCATTTTAGTAGTAGTATTACGTACATTCTGCTAAACAATAGTAATGTATTCCTGCCACAGTGTCTTCATGTTAAACCAAACTTTTATTTTGACGGTTTACCGTGAATACCTTTAAATTTGTGTGTGTATATGATATGACGATAGTTTTACTCAAATAAAACGGTAGAATGTTCACAAAGTGACATTCCATGTTAAACTGTAAATTCTGTTTTTACGACTGGATTCTGCGATTTCGTCACATAAACGTAATCTTTAGAGCTGCTCTGAGAGTCACTTCATGAGCATTTTACCCTTTCTTTCGAAGAAAAACTGTTGTCATATCATATACAAAGTGAAATTTGCAGGTCTTCACAGCAACCCGTCAAATTAAAAGTTCAGTTTAACTTGAAGAAGCTGTGACAGAAATATATTATTTAATTGTAATGATAATACTACTACTAATTCTACTACTACTGACTAGATGCTTTTGATTATTAAATTTTATTAAAATTTAATGAAACCATTAAAATGGAATTAATGGAAAACAGAATTTGGTAAAAAATAAAACCGAATTTAAGAAAAAAAGTAAAACGTATTTCATAGGGCCTTAAAAATGTAATTGTTGTTAAACTTTTAATAAACTGCTGTTAAATTGTGTAAGTTTCATGATTTTGATTAATTAGATGCTTTTTGATTAATATTTTTTAATTGAACCAATAAAACAGAGAGAAAAAAAATAGAACCCAGAAAAATTAAAATGGAAAAAACAAACAAAAAAATATATAATTCAGAAAAAAAATTAAACAGTTTGCGAAAAAATAAAAACAGATTTCAAAATAGTATATCTCTTTAAAACTGTGCACTGTGCTTTGTCTGATTATAAAAATCATTCTTGACATGATAAATGTGTTTATTTGTATTTGTATTTTTGTATTTTTATGTGTATTTTGCATTGCAGATACATTGCTTGTTGTAAAAACACAGTGCAAACAGTGGTCTGTCAAGAGGTATTTAGCTTTGCGATTTGTAATTTATGATGAGAAATAGCTTGCAGCATATTCTATAAATAATCTTAAGCCCAATCTTTTTTTTTTTTCACTTTATCTCAGGACAGAGGTATTCAAAACTTGGCTCAACTCTATAGCTGATCTCATTTAACTCAGTGGTCGTGTTATCGCATCGCTGATCTAGCCCACACAACACTATCTCTGCCCGGTGGGTTGGTTGAAAAGGTTGTTTCGCTGAGGCAGTGAAATGTTGTTTTTCTGTCCATGTTTAAAAGACTTGGCTCAGTCGACAAGCCTCAGGTTATTTGAAACTGAAAATGCAACACCTTTTGTTGCTGTGGACTTCATTGTCAAAAGTCTTCTATTGTCTGATGTTGGCTGTAGTATTGCACTGATGCCCAGACTAATGCTAAATGCACTCATTTTGCTTTATATGGTTGACAGAACTTTGTTTATGTCATAATTATTTTTTATTTAACATTTAATATTGAAGTATAATTTGATAAGTTACTTGTTTCAGTCATTGTTGTTATTATTAGAAGTCTTGACATTGAGATTGATATTTTATTATACATACTGATCAAATGCAGCCATGCAAAAGTGGTATTCAAAGTACCATTGTACAGAAAGAATCAAACAAAAATGAAGAATCTATTTCTGTTCACCTCAAATATGTGGAAAATATTTGCTCAAAGGCTATTCTGAACACCTGTCCATTTCTATGTGGGTCAAGTTTAATAGGCATGACAATAACCTGTGGTAACCTGTTGTTTTGTTTGTGGAAAAATTTGCAGATTAATTTTTGCATGTTCTGTTTGGAGAGCAGGTTCTATGTCTGTACGTGAGAGCAAATGTATACTGGATCCAAATGAACCCCTGATAGTGACACGTGTTTCTGTGACTAATTTTTGCTAAATGTTAAGATGTAAAATCAAAAGTTCATTTTACAAACACGTGCTGACTTTAATACCTCATAAATTTCATATCTCTAAATCAGGAGTGTCAAACTCAGTTCCCGGAGGCCCACAGTCCTGGGGAGTTTAGCTCCAACACACCTACCTTTAAGTTTGACATCCCTTCTCTAAATCACTGGGGATCCTAGAAAGAGTATGCATCCAGAATGGTCACAAAGTTTGCAATTGATCTTAAGAAAAATCAATCTTCAGTTTTATAGTGGGACTTTAGACATTTAGCCAGTCTTGTTCCCTTTGGCTGTGCTTTTGAGCTGCAGTGCATTGTGAGTGTGAGAGACCCAAATGGAGAAAACTGTTGTAACTTGCTGTGTTTTGTGATTGATCTTGCGTCATGGCCCATTTTCACATTTGTTTGAGCAGACAAATTACTTGTTGCTGGAATCTGGCCTCGTCGTGCCTGGTAAGGACACGGTTATTAGTCCTCGATAGGCATGCGGTTTCCATTGGCTCGGTCATCTCCGTTATTACATAATCATCAAGCTATTTGTTTGAGGAAAATCTGTGGCTATCGATACAGATGTCTGTCTAGCTGAGGATGTTCACATGAATTAAGCTCCAAGGCACATCCCCATTCTCACATTTAAATGTCATCTCACACCAACTGTGTGGAATCAATGAAAACTCAAATGCAATATGACAGAGAGTGTTTTTGATGATGGAAAAAAAATATAGTCGGTGTTCGCAGAAAAATTGGTAGACAGTTTAAGGGTAGAAAAGGTTTCTTCATGTTCTGAGCCACTGTAAGAAAGCTCTCTTCTGCTCATAGTGAACAGCTGCAGAGAACAATGAATCAAGAGTGAGCTTGCAGGATAGTGCCCAGCTCTGTGGGAGGCACACAGACAGCCATCCGTCGATAATGTTGTATCAAAGCCTGAGCTGATGCCGTCATTTCTTGAATAATGATGTCTGCAAATGTCATTATTCTCCAGGTGGTCGGCTGAAAGGAAGTCAATAACAGATCACTCAGCCTAAGCACAAACTCTGTGAGCAGACACATGCCACCAGAGCGCTGCCTACACACTGAAACCAATCAATCACTGCAGCACATGGCGTTGATTATTGGCAGAACCTGATGTCTTTGGATATTATGTGGATGGAATGTGTGGTGGAACACTTTCAGCACTGACACTACATCAAGAATGTTTGGACGGCATGATTAAATAACTGATATGGAACGATTAATGATGGTACTTAGTGTCAACAAAGGTTTAATGGCCGTGTATGGAAATGCCTTGGATAGCTGCATCATTTAAATCAAGGGGTTATATTATGACGGTTATATTGTTATATTTTCTTTGATCTTTTGAGGTAAGAAGTCATTATACCACAATGAATACATACTGTTACTGTTGTTGTTTATTTTTTTTTTCTCTCTCCCAGTGGACACATAAGGAAATGCTTTTTTGTGAGTGTCAGGTGATGTTTTTTCCTTAATGAGCAGAAGTAAAACTAGAAACGTGCATAGGTGAAGCAGATAGTTTAAACTTCTCATATTAGATTTGGAGAACTGGCTTACAGTCATTATAAATAGTTTGCAAACCCATAAGACTTGCATAAGACAACCCATAAGGTTCCTAATATTGTTTTGGGAGTCTCCTGTAGGTTTAAATGCATGCAAGGTCAAAAAATGCTTTTGACCTTTCATTGACCCCCTTTCCATGAGCCTGTTCTGCCCTGATTTGTCAGACGGTCTAGTCTGCTTTGATCAGTCTACCATGTACACATATGTCAGAAACCAATGCTTGATAGAAAATATAAACATCTATTATTTATCATACTTACAGGTTGTGATTCACAGGGCTCGACATTAACGCTTGTTTGCTCGTCCGGAGCAAGTGGATTTTGTGAAGGGGCAAGTGAAAGAGAATTTTACTTGCCCGACCGGACAAGTAACCTGATTAAAACATCAATAACAAACAATAACTAGGGCAGCACGGAAACTTTGGCGAGAATGATTCTGATTACTTTTAGTGTAAACAGTGACTGAAAACGGACAGTGTCAAGGTTGGATCAGTTAAGCCTTGCGCAGCCTATCTGACTCACGGAAAAATCAAAACTAACAGGCGCAACAGCACACACAACGAAACAAACATGAACAAACATACTGCAGTAGAAAAAAGGATAAATATTTTATATAACATGATATAGGTAAGCAATATCACAACACCAGGCACCAGCATAATTGCAAATGTGACATTGATTTTATACAACATTAGTTCAATAAACAAGTAGTTAATATTAACTGACTTACCTTTTAGACACGTTGACCGTTTTTGCTAACGAAAATAATTCTAAGCAACAGCTGAACAGTGGTGTATCTCCGAGCAACACACAGTGGTGTATCATTACTGTATGATTCAGCATTTTTTAACGAATCTGGTGAGTCAATGATTTAGTGAGCCATTCATAAAGACAGTCACTTGCTTTATTTATTGAATGTATTGGCCATTTGAAAAAGTTGTTTGAATAAGTGACTCACTCATTAAGACAGTGACTTGCCTTCACCTACTGGTGGTTTGGTTTCATATTTAAAAGTATCATTGCATTTTTTCCAACATTTCAGAGTTATATTTTAGAAAAGTAAAACATTAATCTTATAACATTATTTATGCATTTGCAGTTTTACTGTGTAAATGCATTTATGGAACCTCCTATCTTTATTAAACAGTCTGAGTAAATGCATCTAAATGTAGGGCCCTATGATTTCCATGATGTAGAAAACGCGGACGGAATCAAGTCATAAAAACGGAATTTACTGGATAACGTGGAATGTCACGGAATTTGTCAAAAATTGAATTAATTAATCAAAAGTAGGTCATTACACTTAAATCAAACCGCATTATGGACTTTATTGAATGGAGCATTCAATAAATGAATGGAGCAGACAAGCGGTTTTGTTTACTACACAAACTGAAGCGCATGTGACACTCACGGTGATTTCAGAATTTGACCATTCCATTTTAGGAAAACTAGTATCATATCATATACACACAGAAATGTAAAGGTGGACACAGCAACCCGTCAAAATAAAAGTCCGGTTTAATTTCAAGACATTGTGGCAGAAATATATTACTGTATATAATAACAAACATTATTTTTTAGGTTTTAATCACACAATATTTCTTCCATGTTTTAATTTTAATAGTAAATTCCCCATTGTTTGAAAATGTCAGTTTTCAAGTAGCGGTCTGTGGAAGCCATGGAATAAAAGAATAAAAAAAGGTAAATTTGAGTTCATATTTCAAAATTCTGACTTTATTCTTGCAATTCCGAGATTATATCTCAAAATTCTGATAAGAAAATTCAACTTGTCATTCTCTCTTTTCCCCTTAGCTCAGAATCATGAGGTTATATCCTACACTTCTGGCTTTTTTCCCCTCAGAATGGACAAATTTGCTATTGTTGAGTAAAATCGAGTTACAAAGTCCAAACTAAGAGATATTAACTTGCATTTGTGAGAAAAAAAGTCAGAAATGTGGTATAAAATAGATAAATGATATGTAAAATGCAGGGCTCTAGACTGCAGCCAAAGTGGTTGCATTTGTGAAATTTGTTTGAGAATGTGTGAGTTAAAATTTTACATGGTTGCATTTGTACGAGTGCATAGTTTTACTTTACTTTACTTTACAATGGAGGCTTTCTTTTACTTTTTTTATTTATTTGATGCTCTGTAATTTATTAGGCGGTTTGTAATACAGTATGTGGTGTATGCCATCCCTCATCTTATTCGTTTTTGTTAATAAAAGTTTTATTGTTGTTTTTTAAGAATAACAATGGATCTTAAAAAGTGAAAGCTGCCTGAATTATAACATCTTTCGTTGCCATTTTATCAATTTATAGTTACCATGTAGCTATAAACTGATAAAAGTTCATCAGAATGCATTGATTAATCCCATGTTGTAGAAAAAAAAAATCGACCAGATTATATGCTCCTGCAACCAACTGAGAAAGTTTGTTGCAAAAGAGCGACCAGTGGGTAGAATGAGTCTAGAGCCCTGAAAATTTTATTATTATTATTTTTTTTTTTTAAAGATTTCTTTTTCTAGTTTTTATGCCTTTATTAAGACAAAACAGTGTAGGTAAGACAGGAAGTAAAGTGGGAGAGAGCTTCACTTATACAGCTTCACTTGCAATGCAAGTGTTTTTTAAAATGCATAACCTTGCACTAGACTAGGCTAGACTAATCAGTAATGATGTTCTTTGTTAATGTTAATTTTAGGCTGCTTTTAACCTTATGCTGGAGCTGGTTTCGGGCAATGAAACTCAGTATGTAAATAATTAAAAAAATTAGCACAATAATATAATGTATCGGCGATCTCGCAGGCTGACGATAGGACCCAACACTACTGTAGCATATTATGTACTCGCCCTCCATGCATCCTATGTGTATATGACTTCCTTCTTTCAGACGAATGCAATCGGAGTTATATTAAGAATGATTCTGTCACTCCCAATCTTTAGAACGACACTGACGGGTATTTCTCTTCATCTAAATCCAGTCCAATAAAGTGCATCCATTCATAATAATAAAATTGGTAAGGGGCATGGCAGTACTGAAACAGCGTCTAAGCTGTTCGCCAATCACAACGCAGTGAGACAGCTAACCAATCACAACACATTTCGTTTTTCGGAAGGTGGGTCTTCATTAAACCTGTAACTAATCAAGCCATTTGTGCCAGGCTGGGGTGAAAGGTATTGTAATAATGTAAATTATGTGAAAAATAATGTTTTTCGAACCACCAAGCATGAAAGCATGTTCTAGTACACCTCTAAAATGAAATCAAGACTATGTGAAAGAGCATAATAGGACCACTTTAAACCTTTGCTCTTCAAGTGGCATCTTTGCACTCCAGTTCTGACATCCAAAGGTACAATACATTTTTTCTCTTTTTCAGTGGATTTTTACCCATTTTCCTCTACTTGTTACCAGTGTTTTTCTTCCACCACAATGCACACGCATCTGAAGGTGACATAACTGTGACGTCTACTCCAAATTGGTCTATGGGGCCCTTTAAAAATCTCTGATTGGCCAATAATGGTTTGCGAGTAGATACAAAGTGCGGTTTGCAGTACAGTGTGTTGTTTTTGCATCAGTTAATCACAACAGCTTGGTTATTGTGTGAACTGATGTGAACTGACTAAAGTTAGTGCAGTCCTAGCACATACTTTGTCTCCAGCACAAATAGTAGTTGTGTAGACATGGGTGAGAATGCACTCCAGTTTGGTTGTTTTTTTTCTCATTTCTGATGCAGAATTTACCAGAGTGATGTGTGGTGTTTTGTGAAACTGAGCTGTGGTATGAAATGTTATTAGCTTTTGCAACTTTCCCTTGAAAAGTTTTTTAAGTGTTTCTCATTTTTGTACTGCTTCTGGAGTTACATAATAGATGTTCATGAAAAGTTTGGAGTGTAACTTCACATCGATTTCAGCTGTGTTGATTAAAGTTGGCCTTTTCACTGTTAGTCTAGAATGGGTGAAACCAGCAGTGTGGTGACAGCTAGCGTGACATAGTGTTGAGACACAGTTGAGAGGGGTAACTAAGTGGTGCTGACAGCCCTGGCTTCACATTCCACGTATGACAGGTTCTAGCTTTACCCTCCTGAGCTGGCGAAAGAGTCCTGGGGCATAACAGAAGCATGTTTTTGGCAAAGGTCATTACACTCAGATGGCACTCAGAGTCTGCTACTAAAAATAGATTTTCTGCTTGTTAAACCTGTATTAGCTAAATTGATTTTACTTTAAAAATTTGGGAGTATGTTTTGGATTCTTGGATTGGGTGAAAGCAAACCGTAGGCTTATTTCCTGAATAAAACCAAATGTGTGAGATCAACCTGTTAAACCAGTTTTGGCTACTATCAAATATCTAGAAAATAGGTCTTGTTTTAAGAATTGTTTATAGGAAGTACCATTTAAATCGGCAGAGCTGTTATGTAAGACCTGACAAAGAAACGCTGCTCTGCAACACAGGCCAGCATTGTAAAAACGCCAACCTTGCCCATTATGATAAGACACCACAGCTTCTCTTTACTCTCACATTTTAAAACTATTTGATGCTCTTCCTCCATTAAGTCCAAATACATTGGCTCACACCCCTTTTACACGTACTTCATTCTATCATAATAAATTCATCATGAGTTTAGTCCATCCAATCATGTTTTTTTTCTGTAGAGAGAAATTACTTTTTAGAAACATGAAATTGGCAAGGCCTAAAATGTATGGTCACATACATCACATTCGCCTCTGAGATTGAAAAATCTCACTCAAATATCAAACACATTTGACCAATTAAATTTGTGGCACACAGAAGCCATGGATCAGTAGTGCACTGCAAATGCGTCTTATGTGAAAGCACAGTGGTGCATGCTGTTTCCACACCGTATACGTACTGCAAACAAAGTATGTGTAAACCAAGCGTAAGCACTCCAGAATTTCTCTTACAGAGGCAAATGACATTGAGAAAAATATTCTCAAAATGATTTGATGCATGTGGGCAAAGTTTAAGATGGATTGACATGCACTCAAGATGTTTAAATCCAGAAGTCACTGGCAGTTTTTAACATGCCTGTCCGTGTGCATTCATCTAAATTGAATCGTAAGAGGCATCACCCACGCGGCTCTGTTGACAGAACAGAACCACTGCAGAGGGATGAATCACTCATTCTTTCATTGTTTCGTGACCAGCTGCACTCTGGGTAAGGTATGGCGGTGAAGGGGTTGGTTGGGCTCCACATGGTGAACAGCAACACTAACAAATACATCTAGTGCATCTCTGCTTCCCTCCCTGCTTGTCTATATGAAATGGGAGGTTTTGCTGTGTGAGTGGGCAAAGTCGTGACAGTCGTCTCTGCCGTGAGGAAGAGAACTGAAACACTCGTAGGAGTGCAGCTGCCCACACACATTCATATAAACCTGCACACGTTCACGACTGTACAACCTGCTTACCTCAAAAGTCACCCACATCTCCGTAGCAGGTGTCCAAGGAGATGGGCACGCAATGGTTCATTCTGTAACACTGCATGCGTGTCTGTTGTGGGTATGCATGCCTGTAGGCCAAATATCAGTGCAAAAATTATGTAATTCGCTCTTTATAGTAATCGAAATCCAGAGATGCAGTACGAATGTTTGCATATTATTAATTTAAACCATTTGGACTTTATGTAACAAACTTTATGTAACAAAGTGTGGCATCTTGGTTGCTCCTGCACCTTTAGTTTGATTTGTTTGAATATGCATCAGTGGCGTAACTACCAGGAGTGTAGGCAGAGCACTCACTGTTCTGCGTTTTCATGAATATTCTTTGTATTTATGATGGTCTTTCTGTTTCACCTACAGTGCCCACCTTTTTCTTATTCTTATTCATATTATACATATTATTCTATTAAGTCTAATACCTAACTCTAAAACTCTAAAATCATGCTATCAAAATAACTCATTTTAGACAGTGTCATTGTCCTATGCATGTTTGTTTCTATGTCTTGCTGAAAGGGTTCTTACAAAGTCTGATTTAACCATTAGAATGTGAAATAATTGGCTACCTCCAAAGAAGAATGAATTTCCTGTTAGTAAGTAGCACCATGCTTTGACAGTAGACACACACCTGGAGAGCTCTAAGGTGATTGAGACGTATAGTAGCAATACCTAAACTTTTAGCTGTTTTGCCATGCTGTAATAATAATCTGTTTTTTATAACCAAAAAGGCAAATAATGCAGATATGGTTGAGCTAGGTTAGAATAAAAGAGCAAAGGAGAAATGCAGAAGAGAAAGAAACTTTTTTTTTAAAAGCTAAATCTGAGTTATAGTAAGTGACTTTTTTATGATTGTGGATTAGTTTAGTGCTTGTGGAGGAGGTATGTCTTCATCTATTTCTTAAATGCTGTGATGGTCTCAGAAGATCGAGAAGAGGTTGGCAGAATATTCGAAGTTGCATTTTTTTTGAAGTCTTAAAGACACTGGCCTAATAGTATTTTTGGATTTCTGTTTGGAATATCTCAAGTCCCATCCACACATGCAGTGACTTTGAGTGACAAAGCGATCTTATAAAAATCATTTTGAATGAGATCTGCTTGTTTCCGCCAATGTGAACGTCAGCAACCTTTGTTTGTCTAGATGTGGGTGTATCCAAAGACTTGAGAAAGTTATGAAGTTTAACCAGTGTTTCCCCAAAATTGACCACCACAAACAGATTTTCCAGAAGTCTTTGACTTCTTTGTTGAATAAACATGAACACTGCACGTTTCAAAATCAAAATCATTTTTAATTTCATCTTACCTGATAAAGTATTGTTTGTGAACACAGCACTGCTTTGATTGCAACTGTTAATGGGAAAACCGCTATTTCTGCCACTCCAAAAGCACCTCCTGCTGGCAGAGAAAGAATTAGCTTTTTCAATCAGCCCGTCCGCTGTTTTCGTTCAGACCAACGCGAAAAACGACTTGTATGTATTTCCCCCAGGGGAAGTGTCGCCACACACAGAATGTAAGTCTGTGAGAAACACTATTTAACTATATGCATATGAACAGCAACTTTTTGGGAGAAACAATCAATACGAGAAAAGCCAAAGTCAGGGCTTCAGAGTGCTATACAACCTTCTGCTCTCTTCTCATAAACTTATATAATGTAAATGTAATGTCTGGAACAGAGGTTGCATTAGACGGTCATTTTGACAGACAGGGTCATAAAAATTATGTCATAAATTATTATTACCTGTCATTTTAATTTATATATTTTAATTATAATAATACATTTATTTATGTTTGTTTTTGTTCACATTTTCATTTTTAATCATGAACCTACAGGATGATGCATTTAGTTTGAAGAGAACAGATGAACAGAGATTCTGATTTTTATAAACCAATATCGATTCTTAAATCCAAATCAAACTGTTTTCAGTTGATGAATGAACAGTATGCCTCCCATTTAATAAATCAGAATAGGCTAAGCTTTGTTACTTTTGATATAAAACAAAATCTCAGATTTTAAATTCTGTCAATTTCATTAGGAAATTCAAACAATAAATACTCTTTTAATGTGGCATGATGGATATCTTAAACTGGGTATTCGTCTGTGATTAATAAAACGCATAGCAAAAGATTCGAGACAGCTTAATTTTAAGTTCTGGATCCCCTGCTCTGCTGCCACACTGGAGTGCATTCACCACCAACTGGACAGGGGTAGGAATTACAGTTACAATTTACAATAGATCCCCTATCGGACACGCCCATATCTATCTATCTATCTATCTATATTTGTAGTAATAAAAATACACCTAAGTGAACAGTGGCCTTTAAAATCACTTAAAATACATATATAATAGCAGTGAGGAAGAAGTTCAAATAAAGTATCAAAAGCACGTGATCACGTGTTTTTATTGAACAAAACTGTTAAAATATATGTATTTTAACAATAAAGCTCATGTACATTATGCATTATAACAAATGTTTTCCTCAAAAATCATAAGTTCTTAATGACTGAAGCCAGAAAGACATGAACATCTTGGATGACAAGGGGGTGAGTAAATTATTTGTAAATTGGTGTTCTGGAAGTGGAGTTTTCCCTTAATAGCACTATGCTTTATTAGGATTTTTAAATGAGTTTACTATGTACAATGCGTTACTTCCAGTATTTTGCCGAAAATGAAATGCAAAATGCAATCAAGGATTTTTTTTTTTTTTTTTAAATCAAATGCTCAAATAGAATCAAGGAATTGTTGCAGCCCTACCAAAGTGTTTTTTTTTGTTTTTTTTCTATTATACAGCCTTTAGAGCACAGGCTCTAGTTTTGAGTGTCATTTAATTGGTCTGTTGGCATGTTGATTTCTTAACTGAAATATCATACCAAATTACTTTAAAGGGCTCTGCAAATAGTGGTTGTGTTCTGTTTTGCAATGGTCTGTTTGGTAACTACGAGGGAGTTATACAATGGCCTGTTTCCATTTGTGTTTATCACGCTAAAGGCCAACGTTTTATTGACAAGCTTGCTATTAATAAACATTGTTATGGGTCACACAAAATTAATAGTCAGTACTCTAATAGTGGCATGACCATGTAATCTGAAGAAACAGGGATTCAATAACAATTTGCATGTAGCCTTACTATTCGGTATTCCATTTCAGTGTTGCATTTTCAAGGTTAGTTCAGTGAGTGTAAAGAGCATTTGTGTGGAAATTCCATTCAGTGCACAGAATACAAGGAAACTGCTCCAGTGGAAAACTAGATTACGTTTGATACACCTATGACTGAATGAAAATGGTGTGATGTGAAGACCAGAGTCAAAGCTGTCACCTGAGAAAACAGCTGCACTTTATTTATTTATTGATTTATTTCTTGAGAGGTGCATGTCAAAGCTTTTGGTTGGAGCATGTGTCCTAGTGAGGGGTGTATTAATAGATCACTGATGCTTCAAAGCAAGGGTGTCCAATCCTGCTTCTGGAGGCCCAAAGGCTAGATTTTAGCTCTAACACACTTGTCTAGAAGATTCTAGTTAGTCTGAAGACTGTTCAGGTTCAGGTGTGATTTTTATTAGGGTTGGAGCTAAACTCTGCAGGACAGTCGCCCTCCAGGAACAGGTTTGGACACCCTTTCTCCTAAAGCTTTCATGCACTTTTTCCCCATTCTCAGTCCTTATACTGTACCTGATATGGCATCGCCTTATGAAAAGGAGAAGGAAGAGGAACCACTAAAATAATTGTAGTGCTTAATATGGTTGCTGAGAGAGTGCATGTCCCTCCTTTCAGTTAAAAGTCCCAATTTTGTTTTTAATTCAGCCATTGTCTGTTTGTTTACTCTCTAGAATATGAAAGCACATTGGGTAAACCTCTGTGATGCTATTTTATTGTTGTTAGATTTTATTGCCGAGTCTAATATTGAAACATGCTTGATTTGTCTCTTCACATTTAAGTAGAAAGGAGTTGTACTTTGATGCCTGTACTATAAATGCTTTAAAGGGACTTTGGCCAAGGCCTGCTTTGTTTGCACCTATTTGTACGTTCATCTTTAACTTCCTGGATGCTAATATTATGTTCACCTTTTATTTTTATATGAATATGTTATGTATTTTTATATATTTGTATATTTTTATATAGTTATATATTTTTATTTTATATATAATATGTTATATATGTTTTACAACTCAGTTTCCTACTCTTTAAGTTCACACAATTCACTCAGTTGGTCTTAGTGCCAGAAGGGAAGTGAAAACCTTGTGTTTTGCAGTATTGACAACTATTAGTTAACTGAGCCACCAGCTTTCTTTCTTTTTAAAGATTGAGTCGCTGTTTATTAACCAAATGTAGCTGGGTCACTGAGGAAACATTTTTGGTTTTCAAATAATAGAATTCCTTTGGTAGATGGTCTAGTTTGAACCAGATGCCCAGATCTTCATTTACTTCATTTCTTCATCTCCTCCTGCTGCCTTAAGGCCCGGCTTTACTTCACTTTATGCTTTTTGTCTCGTGCACCGCCACGTATGCACAGTATACTGTTGGCCTGGGCTGCACGCGGACGGTGTGCACGGATGTTTGCAGACACTTCTGATGATAAAATGTTGTGTCACGCTAACAGTGCACAGACCACTACGAAACGCGGACAGATGAAGTACACTTTGGTCTTATGTTGTAATAGTCATTCTTTCAGCTCATTGTCCATATGTGCTTGTGCATAGGAAAGGAAATAAATGTTTGGATGTTGAAATTAATTCAGGATGAAGCTAAATCATCTGAATAAGACTTAAAACGGCAGATCTTTTCATTCTTATTAAGAGAGATGCACCAAATTGACCGACCAGGGACTGGAATTAGCCGATTTTCCGCATGACCAGTCCGGACCGGTGACTGCCGATTCCGACACACGGTGACTGTTAATGTATTTATGTCATGCCAGGTGAGGCTTGCGCAGCCTGAGTGAGTATGTGAGAGAGACTTGTGCAGAAATCAAAACAAATACGCACAACAGCTGTTATAGATGCGTTCTGTGATAGGCCTAGTAAGTAAATAAATTCATAATATATGATTTACTAGAGTCACTGTGGTTACTAGAGTATATGAGTCACTAGCCTCATTTCTGAATGAATCAGCCATTTGAACGAATCTGTTGAATGAATGACTAAATGACTCACTTATTCAAACAGTCGTTTGCCGCCACCTACTGGTTTGGTTTCATGTTTAAAACTATTGTTGCATTTTTCCCAACATTTCTTATTTATAGTATTAATTTCATCAACTAAAATTATGATGAAAAATGTTAGTTGATGAGTTTTTTTTTTTCTCTCCATGACTAAAACGAGACAAAGTTGAGATGATAGTTAGGTCAATAAACGAAAACCTCTTTATTTTACCCGCCTCTACTATGCAAGCTTTCTTGTGTGGTTGCCAGATAACGGTTCAAATCCCCGAATCAGAGCTTCGCTCTTACAAGTATACGTTTCCTGTCCGGCGGTTTGCTTATTTTAAGCAATCTGGCAACCGTGTGCACGTGCTCACTCCTCATTGCACAAGCGTCACTGATGATGATCAGAAACCACAGACAAAGCCAAACAAGCTAGAGTTTAGCGATCTAAATGAAAGTGTTAGTCAGCCGGTCTGTGTTCATGAGATCTCAACTATATTGTTCACGGTTGTGGTTGCTGAATAAGTGTACTTACTCAACCGCTGTTGTTTTAATAGAGAAACATAGGCTATTGCAATTTGGAATTATTGGAAGTACTAAAGGAATTTCACTGTTTATTATATTTTTTTTTTTTTTGTTTGTTTTACCGGTTTTTATAATGTAGACAGAGAGGGTGCATAAGTCTTTGGTATTAATTTATATATAAAAAGCTTATAATAAATCAGTATACTAGATGAGTTCAAATAAATCATATGTATGAGTCCACATTCTATTGATTTGTGCTTAAAGTAGCAAAAATATTTTTTATCAGTTTAACCATTGTTTAGCATGTCGAAAATGTGACTAAGATTTCATTGACTATACCTGACTAAAATGCTCATACATTTCATTGACTTAAACTTGACTAAAAACAGGACAAGGCTGACTAATTATAACTAAAATGCACATTTGAGTAAGACTAAATTAAATAGTTAAATAGTTAATTAATAATCTTATTGCTGAAATTTCAAGTTTCCATTGACTAAAATGTTGAGATTATTGGTTGACTAAAACTTGACTAAAAAAACTAAATAGGATAAGGTTGACTAAATATGAAAAAAAAAACCTAACAAGGCCATTTAACATGGGACTAAGACTAAAATTGAAAATGGCTGACAAAATTAACACTACTTATTTGTATGTTTAAAAATATTTTAAACATTAATCTTATAAAATTCTTTATGCGTTTGAATTTGTGCAGTGTAAATGCATTTATGGCACCTCAGCTTCATCAAACAGTCTGTGTAAATACATCTAATGCCACTTCAGATGCAACTTCTGTTTCCTCTGCAGTGGAAAGATGGAGTTTGTTAATACTGATTTCATTGGAATGGATTGTTTTTTTGTATATGCTGTCAGTGTAAATTATAGTTCTTAGACAGAAAATCGGAATATGGGTATTGGCAGGTCACACTTACAGAAAAATCGGAAATTGGAATCAGTCAAGAAAATTGCAGTCAGTGCATCTCTAATTATCAAGTCAATTGTTCCTTTCTGACTGTAAGTTTGTCCACATCCCATTAATCTAAACTCTCACTGGTCGTCTTTTGTAGTCCAAAGTGTTATTTTGTGCAGGAGTGTGTGATGTGCAGCGGTTCTGCTGTTTGATTCCGTAAGTGCTGCTATATCTTTGTGGTTGCCTTATCTAATGCTCTGCCATGACACTTTAGACACATGTTCTTCAGTTATCTTGACAGGCAAATGTAAGAGAACCTGTCTTCCGCGACAATAACATTCATTCATGGTTTATGCAAAGCAAGAAGAGGAAGACAGTTAAAAAGAGTTCTTGCACAGGAATAAAGATGCTATATGTTGTGCATTGAAATTCATTTCACAAATCTTTTTTATGCAATATTTATGTATGTATTAAATATTTAGAATTTAAGTTTTAAAATTGCCATTGTCCTGTTGCAAACTATTAGTTCATTAGGTATTCATTTTACTTTGTTACTTTGTTCTTGGCCTTTTAATTGTCTGTGATGTTATCAGATATGTGACCTTGGACCACAAAACCAGTCATAAGGGTCTTTTTTTATTTATTGAAATGTATACATCATCTGAAAGCTGAATAAATAAGCTTTCCATTGATGTATGGATTGTTAGGATATGACAATATCTGACCAATATTATTTAAAAATCTGGAATCTGAGGGTGCAAAAAAAATCTAAATATTGAAAAAATGGCCTTTAAAATTGTCCAAATGAAGTTCTAAGCAAGGCATATTACTAATTAAAAATTACGTTTTTATGGTTGGAAATTTACAAAATATATTTGTGGAACATGATCTTTACTTAATATACTAATGATTTTTGGCATAAAAGAAAAATGGATAATTTTGACCCATACAATGTATTTTTGGCTATTGTTACAAATATACCCGTGCTACTTAAAGGAACACTCCACTTTTTTTAAAAAATAGGCTCATTTTCCAACTCCCCTTGAGTTAAACAATTTCCTATTTAAAACTTGACTCCTCTGTAGTTACATTGTGTACTAAGACTGACGGAAAATGAAAAGTTGTGATTTTCTAGGCCGATATGGCTAGGAACTATGCTCTCATTTCGGCGTAATAATCAAGGAACTTTGCTGCCGTACCATGGGTGCAGCAGGCACAGTGATATTACGCAGTGCCTGAAAGTGACCAGCACTAAGTTTGTGTAGATGCAGAGTTGCAGCCGGCAGAGTTGAAGGCTGTGTAATATCATTGCGCCTTTCAAAAATAGTGGAGTGTTCCTTTAAGACACATATGACATTAAATGCATATCATCCCCATCCTTAATTTTGACTTTTAGACCAAGATATATGTATTGACTGAAGCTTTTTTGTATGTTACTAGAGTTCTTTCTCTTTTTCACCAAACCGTATTTTTTTATTTTTATTTATTTTTTATTTATTTTATTTTTTTTGTATTTCTCTGGGCATTGTTTGTAGCATACATAACTTATTTTTCCTTGTATGGAACAAACATCCATGATTCTCACAACAAGCCTCCTCTCCCCCTACTCTACCCCTCAACCCTTTGGGGGATGCTCCCCCTCTTTCTCTGTGCCAAAGCTTTCCCCCCGTGGTGTTCTTATTTCCTGACCTTGCCCTTTTTCTGTTGTCATCCTTTCTTGCCTCATTTTAGAGGCTTGGTTACCTCTATTCAACTAGCCACCAGATGGTATTCAAATTAGACCCCTTGCATGAAAGCAGAGTTTTTCCACGCTCTTGGGCTGGAGAGTGGGCGGGTTCACCCTGAAATAGTGACCCAGAGACCCCTGTGCTTCTCTTTCCGCTGTCTGTAAAGGAATCCAGAGACCAGGACTTACTCCATGGGCCAGTGCAGCCCAAAGAATTCTGTGTGTTTTTGGAAGAAACAAATCAAATGTGCTGCCTGTTTTTCAAAGAAGTAATGTTGAAAGAGTAACCACACAACTGCTGACAACCTAATGTTAGAGTTTAATTGGGTTTTTATCCCTGGATGATGATTGCAGTGAAAAATGTGTTGGAGTTTTACGACAAGAGCTCATTATTTTTATACTGTTCTCATCTAAAAAGCAATATTTTGGTTTCTAAATCCTGCAAATCTTCCCCTAAATCAAGATTTGGGAACTTGATGGCTTCAGCACACTTTAACGATGTTAAAATACTATTTCGTATCCCTGTTTATTTTGCAGAGAGAATTTTACGTAGTTGGTAGGTTGATTTAAGAACTGGCTCTCAGCACTGCACATTGTTCAGGTAAGTGACATTCAAGGGTCAATCAATGGCGTGAGTTTGGAGCAGCATTCAGACTCTTCTGTTTGTCCATGCGATGGGAAAAACCTATTTGAAATTGGTCATTGTTTTGTGCAATTTTGTTTAATGCCACACAAGGCAAAGAAATTACACACCCAGACAGGGTGGCCCATGGGTTTGTTTGCCCTTGGCAACATCATTCAAATGAGTTATAATATTAAAACCTCCATAGAAGCTCTGCAAAGATATGTGGTTACTTTTTTAAAAGAAAGCACTAAAACTAGGGCCCTATGATTTCAGTGTGGAAGACCAGTCATTAAAATGGAATTTAGTGCAAAATGCTGAATGTTTTAGAATTTGCTCAATTTTGGATGAATAAATCAAAAGTAGGTCAGTACACTTAAATCATAATGCAATATGGTTAGCGCTGGGCGATACAGCAAAAAAAATTAAATCTCAATTATTTTTATTTTATTTTATTTTATTTTTTTAACGATTTTTAGCTTGTCAGCTTAAAAAATGTAACTATAACATGATTCGAGTAACTTGTTCTTAATTAACCATCTAGTTACAGAAAATTCTGTTCCAAGTTCGCTGCACATGAATTGGTTAACATGATGTAAATGTTCGACTAATCACTTGTTAAATCTTTGCAGAAAAGATGCATGAACTACAGCTGCGTATGTGCGCCGATATGCGGTTGGATCGTTCTTTTCTTTTTAGTGTTATCTTTGGCATATTGTCAAACTGTCTAATTCTAACCAGGGCTCAACAATAAGGAGTGCCCGATGGCCCGGGGCCAGCGTGAAAGACGCTCGGGACAGTTGACAAATATGTCATGAAAGTTTATCATTTGCATGTGTTTTTTAACCTTGGTAATTTAACATTTTAATCGATCACAGAGATACGTGTCTCTGGTGGACAAATAGCCTACAAAAGTATTAGATTTGTAGCTTTAACAATACATAATACATACATAATTTATACATACAATACATAATTTATACATTGGAGGCAGATGCACCGATTGACCGGACATATTTCAACCGATCTCTTGTTCTGGGCTTGCACATGAACTCCCTGCAATCTTCTTTCAAAATGTCATGTGTGTAGAAATATGACGAACTCTTTAGACATTCATTAACAGTGGCCAAAGACGCTAAAGATGAAGGCAAAGAGAAAAAAAATACTGTAGCAGGCAGACCAAGATCACGGTGCACAATGCGCCAAATATTATCCTAAATATTGAAACTGTGGTTTATGAGAATGTATCTGAGGGGAACTGACTGTTTAAATTGCGTTTTCTTCTTATTTACCCATGTACGATGTATTTAAAGTAGCGTTCATAAGCAGTAACCATAGAAACAAAATATCACACTTTTTACATAAGCGCCACCTGCTGGCAAAGACTGAGTTTGCGCTCGTTCAGTCTGTCTGCTGTTTTCCCTATCTCCCTAAATCGTGATTCCTCAATTTCTAAAAAAAAAAATAAAATCATGGCAAAACATAAAATTTGAATTAATCGATAAAATCTGAACAGTCACCCAGCCCTAGACAGGCCTATAGGTTCTGTGAGTATATTAAGCTGCAAAAATACTATTTAAATATATTTTTTGTGTGTCTCTGTTTCATTTAGGGATAGGCGAAATCTTATCGTTTGTGATATACCGGTAAAAATTTCCTATAACGATAAAGTCTAGTTGTTGACATTTCTGTTTGCGACAGTGCGGAGTGACATGCTGAAGGCGGACGTGAAACTAGTATATCGCTAAATGAGGAGCTCAATCTAAAACTGGTTTGGTCAAAAACTGTGAAGTGGGGAAAAAAAAAAAAAAAACGTCTGAGCCTTGAATAACGTTAACTGTACTAGTAGCAAATAACGTTAACTGTACTAGTAGCAAGTGTGCGATGCATTTTTGCATGTGTTTGAGCATGTTTACAAACCTGTTGTCCAACAGAGATATAATTTATTGACAAACTTTTTTTCTCCAAATTAACTTTATAAAATAGTCAAGTGTCTGAAATAACCTTTTGTGATCGGCAGTGGTTTGATATCACATAATGAGGTTGAAATCATACTATTTTATAGTATTATAAAGGCTACGTCAATTAGCATTGCATTATAATATATATATTTATATATATATATATATATATAGTATGTTTATTGTCTTCACGTTTCCTCAGTTAATATTTCTCTATCTGCGTTTTATTCAGCTGCAGCGATCACTGGATTAGAGATTTCTGAAGTGTTGTCAGTACTATTACTTCTTCTATAACGCATATGTGGAGTTTCTGTGCAAGGGCGCCCTCCGGCTTCCGAATCAGAAAGAGCTTTATTGCCAAGTGTGTTTCACACACAAGGAATTCATCTTAATGTTAGGAGCTTTCAGTACAGAAAGTACAAACAATTTAATTCACATTCCAGTCAATTAAACAGTCATTACGTTACGTGTGTGCTCAGTACTATGTGTGTACTCAGTACTAGTGTTGGGTTCGAGTCCACCTAAGTCGAGTCCGAATCGAGTCCGAGTCTTTTACCAATCGAGTCCAAGTCCAAAATGGGCCGAGTAGGACTCAAGTCCGAGTCCCAAAGGGCTGAGTCCGAGTCGAGTCCGTCTGAGTCCAAGGAAACACTACTGTTTGTCAGTATCTTAACATTGTTTTAATCCAGGGGTGCCCAAACTCAGTCCTGGAGGGAGGTGTCCTACAGATTTTAGCTCCAGCCCCAATTAAACACACCTGAGCCAGCTAATCAAGCTCTTACTAGGTATGCTTGAAACCCCCTTGCAGGTGTGTTGAGGCAAGTTGGAGCTAAACCAAGGACCAGGACCGAGTTTGGGCACCCCTGTTTTTAACCTTTACAACTAGAAAAATGCAATGTCAGTTGAAATGTAAGAAAAGCAAACCTCTAGTGGACCTTGCCATTTTGATTTTTGATTTCACAACATCTCATAAGTGTCCATGCTCTGCTTAGCAAACTTAAAGTCATGCAACAGAAGTTATGGCTGATCTATGTAATGTGACATATTTTAGAGTGAAACAGGTTTTAGAATGTGAAAAATTATAGGGCGGGACTTGACTTTATTCATTAATGTAGTAAATGTTTAAATTCAAGGGTGGGGGTAAAGGAGTAGGTATCTTGGTGAATGGGACCTTAAGAGCAGAAAACATGTAGCCTCTTGCAGCACCTCTTTTATTTCTGATTGTGGCTGTGTGTGTTTTGGGTTGTATATGACTTTTTTTTTCTTGAATGAAAATGAGGTTGTGAGGGATAAACCTAGTCTTTACAATGGTATACACTGTGTATAAAGCCCTACATATACTTTCCGTAAGTCACAGCAAACTCACACCTGTTTTATTTTTGAATGCATTTATAGTTACATTAATTACAATAAATTACATTATATAAGAAATAATTGATGATGGGCCATTTAATTATTAAAAAATCATGCACACCCAAGATGGTTTTGGACCCATAAAAACTGTTGCTGCAAAGATGTTAGAAAAATTATTTTTCTTTCAAGCTAGAAACTGCCACCATGTTTAAATAATAATAATTTCAATACAGAAAAAAATCAACTAATGTAAGTAAAACATTCTCGAGCTCAAGGCAAATAAACACTCCAAGAATTACTTACATGCAAAAGTATTAATACATACACTACCGTTCAAAAGTTTGGGGTCAGTAAGACTTGTAATAGTCTTTAAAGAAGTCTCTTATGCTCATCAAGGCTGCATTTATTTGATTAAAAATATAGAAAAAAAACAGTAATATTGCAAAATGTTTTTACAATATAAAATAATGTTTTTATTTTAACATACTTTAAAATAGAATTTATTCCTGTGATGAAAAGCTGAATTTTTATCAGCTGTTACTCCAGTCTTAAGTGTCACATGATCCTTCAGAAATCATTCTAATATGCGGATTTATTATTAGAATGATCAATGTTGGATAATATCAACAGTTGTGCTGCCAAATATTTTTTGGAACCTGTGATTTTTTTTTATTTTTTATTTTTTTTTTTCAGGATTCTTTCATGAATAACAAGTTTAAAAAGTACAGTGTTTATTCAAAATATAAATTTTTTATAACAATGTAAATTATTTATTATTAACTTTTAATAAACTTTTAATTATTAACTTAATACATCCTTGGTGAATAAAAGTATTAATTTCTTAAAAAAAAAAAAAAGAAACAATAAAAATGTACTGACCCCAAACTTTTGAACGGTAGTGTATATTAATCAAAAATACAAATGAAATAATATTTTTTAAAATAGAATCTTTTTTTTAAATAGAATTGTAGGGTTTTTTTTGTAAGTTTTTTATTTTTTTATGTAGGTCTATTATAAAGGCTATTACAGAAATAGACTACAGACATTTCATGAAGTAATAAATGTTAAAATAAAAAACTGCAAAATCTTCACTGTATACATTAAAGATAATTCTTATTACAGTTAATAAGTGATTCAGTCAAGAACAGTGAGTGATTTTCTCTTTTTCTTTTGTTGTTTGATTATTGTTTGACGTGGTCGGCGGCTGCAGGTTTACGCTGCTGTCGCTTTAAGATTTGACGCACATTTCAAATATTTTGACGCATCAGTATTTCTCCCAGCTTTTCAGGTTTACTTAAGACAAAACCGACTTCATTTACATGAATAGTCTCCAATACGAGCATGTGTGTAGCAATAACAGAGCCTATTAAAAGTGAAAGAGAACTCTGTATTCACACACTGACTGAGAGGCGCGTTCTGTGATCGCGCTTTGAGTGTGTGCACACATAAACCCGTCGGCTTTCAAGTAGCCTACTGGACAAGACTTTCGTGATAATGCATCGAATCAGTGACATTTCTGTCAACTGTCTCTGGACTCGGACGGACTCGGGACATTTTCAGAGTCCGAAAGGCTCGAGTCTGAGTCAAGTCCGAGTAAAAATGCATCCGAGTCCGTGACAAGTCCGAGTCGCCTAAAAATTGTACTCGAGACCGGACTCGAGTCCGAGTACGAGTCCGAGTACCCCAACTCTACTCAGTACTGCTCACAACATCCTATTTTGGGTAAAAATAGGAAAGATAATACTTTTCTCTAAAGAAACAGGATTTCCCTGAATTATCGTCATTGATATCATTATCACAATAAATACCAGAAATTATTGTGATACATTTTTAAGCCCATATCGCCCATCCCTAGTTTTATTTACTACACACATAATGAAGTGTGTATGACACTTACTGTGTTTTCAGCCTCTGCCACCACATTATCTGAGTACAAAAACACAAACAAAATCTCTAGAACTGCTCTGAGAAACACTTACTGAGCATTTTACTGTTTCTTTTGAGCAATACTTCTTTTTTCTTTCGAAATAAAAATACTATCTTCATATCATAGACAAACAGAAACTTAAAGGGGTCATCGGATGCTAGGTTCACTTTTTCATGTTGTTTGAACATTAATGTGTTGGCAGTGTATGTACAAATCTACCCTATAATGATAAAAATCCATGCAGTGGTTTTTAATTAATCTGTAAAAATTAATATCCCCTTTTTCAAATCGAGCCGTTCTCAGATGCCTGTCGGTGTGCCGTCACACCCACAGAGGCCGCTCCCACGATAATTGATTGACATGAGCTCTTACCTTAGACCAGCTGTCACAGTCCAGTAACTTTCCATGTTTTGATGCCAGAGCAGGGATGTAAGTTAGACAAGAATATCTCGGATTGAGCGATTGAGGTGTTGTGTTGCTGGATGTAATAATGAACATAGTGGTTGTCATTTACTCCCGACAGCCGCTGAACATGCAGTAGATTACGTTTGTTTGTGAAGGAAATGCGCCTCCCGATCTACATATATCTGTCTATGTTCACACGAATCATTCATGATCCAGCTTCACTTACAGCAGAAGTGAGTATAATTGTTTTTTATGGATCTTTGCGATCGCCTTTCCTTATAACGTGGTAGTTAGGAAGTTTAGCGGCTAAATGCGGCTAATGTAAACAAGACCGTCTTTCCACAGAGAGAAGAGAGGGGCGGGGCGAGCAGAGCTCATTTGCATTTAAAGTAACAGCCCCTTAGAACGAGATGATTTTTGCAGAGTTGATTTTGACAAGGTAAAAAGGATGTTGTTTTACAAAACCAAAGTATATTAGAGACTTTTCATTAAGACCCTAAAGAATCATATCAACTTGTGGAAAATGGGCATTTGATGACCCCTTTAAAGGTCTTCACAGCAATCAAAATAAAAGTTTGGTTTAACTGAAAAAATGTTACAAAATGTAATGATAGTAATACTAATAAGATAGTTATTATTAAAACATTCTTTTGTTAAGAAATATTTAGCAGAATTTATTTACTAGAAAAATGTAAGAACACAGTTTTTCAGAAAAATAAATGAAAATATATTTAATGAAATCAATTAGAGATGCTTTTGTTTATTAAAACTTAATGAAACCATTAAAATGAAATCCAGAAAATTAATGGTAAATGCAGAATTTGATTAAAAAATAAAACTGAATTTGAGGGAAAAAAGGACCTTAAGATTGTAGTTTTTGTTAAACTTTTAATAAATTACTGTTAAATTGTGTATGTTTTATGATTTCAATTAATTAGACAAAATTAGTTTTTTTTTTTTTTTTTTAGTAACCATTAAAACAGACTCTAGAAAAATCTAAATAGAAAAGTACGGAATCCAGAAAAAAATATGACTGAATTTGAGAAAAATAAAACTGAGAAAAACATACACTGCAAAAAACAAAACAAAACACAAATCTGTAAAATTTACAGTAAAAAACTGGCAGCTGTGGTTGGCAGAATTTTATCATAAAAATATGGTAGATACATCTTAGGTTTTACAGATTAAACTTAAATTTACATTTTAAATACCTTAAATTCATTAATTAATATAATGTTAACATACCAATATGGATGTACAGAGCTCTGTTTTGTACCTTTGTAAAACACTAATAACCACCAAAAGCAGGTGGTGATGAGAAAGTCACATGATGAACCAAAACCCATCACAAGCAGCTTTTAAATACTAACATAGAAGGTGCACTGTGTCACACAAACACTAAACACCATCATGGTGACACATGAAACTCAAATAATGCAATAAACTTGAATTTAACAACATCAGATGTAACATACAACCACAACGTATACAACTGATAAGCAAAAACTATGAAAAAACATAATTATTTTAATGAAAAAACATCAAATGTGAAATGTAACGCAGGGAATTCTGGGAACGTCAGTGTACGGTTATTCACTGTAAATTATAAGTTCTTTTTCACTTCCAAAGACAGTATACTACCATAATATTACATGTAATGTTCAATATAGTTTTTCACCATATATAGTATGGAGTTAATAGGATTTTACTGTAGCATTTTTTTTACTGTAGCGTTTAAAATCACAGTCATTTGTTACAGTGTAGGGCCCTATGAAACTTTGCAGCTCTAGTTGTAATTCTTTTGATTTTAAACTGGATTGTAACTATTAAAGTACACTTTCAGTGTAAGGAATTTGATGACATACCAATTGTCATTGCATCAAACAAAAGCTAAATGATTTTATTCTCAGGGAATTTGGTAACACAGTGGGATTGTAACGTTAACATCATGAAGCTGAAGTCTGTTTATGTTCTGCCTTCCTCTGTGGTTCTGATTACCAAAGAATGTTTATAATCTGGGTCCAAAGTCTCATGGGAACCATCGACTCCACACCAGAATGCCTCTATTCCTGTCATGATTGAAGGAAGCATGTCTGAAACTGCTGGAAACTCTACCACAATGCTGCTTTTCATACCTCGGCACTTCTTCATGCAGCGCATTACACTACAACAATCTGATGATTGTTGTGTGTATACACATTTCGCATATTGTTGCGCACTTCATGCGGTTTCTTTTTCACCGCTGAACGGAATTTCCTGTCTACACTGCAGCTTTTCTTCCAAAACACTTGCGCATTTTGACTGCGGATTAGGCTGTGGTTTTGTGAGGGTCTCTTTCAGCGCAGCTCTGACAGATGACCTATTGAAATCACTATAGAACTGTCTGCCTGTTGCCAGGGCAACACTAGCTCGCTTCTGCTTTTTATGCGCTCACGTGACTGGCCGTTGACGTCATTGGGGGAGGGACACTGCCAGAGTTTGGTCCACTCTTGACTGCATAGGGCTTCGAAGAATCTTGAGGACTTGTTGAATTGAAACAGTTAGTCTTAGTCTTGGTGGTCTCTGCTTGTAGCTAACAGCATCATCCTCATCGTCAGGTATAAATAGCTGGGTTATGGACTTTTGAAGGCTGTGGATTGCAGGGGAAAATAGAAATTGAAAAAGAGGTAAGTTATATACTACTTATTTGTCATTTGTAGGAACACCCAGTGTTTTTTGAATTGATTATTTTAGCATATCACAGACGAGGTGAGATTTTATTGGTTCAGCTATGCTAGATGTCACTGTGATTATTCGTGCACAGCTGTTGCATGCTCTCTCACTCCTTCACACGCTAACAGCGCAGTGGGGGTCTATGAATAGGAGAAAGGATGTAGTTAACTGTTCCCTTTTCTATCATTCACTCGATAAACTCCCCCGTACACACAGATTGTCTCCTCCAATGTTTCCCTGCTCTTTCAGATCCTATTCATCTCATGTTATCGGTTTGTTTGTGGACAGGCGGAATGGATTTCACTGAGAGAGTCCAGTTATCTCTCCACCACCAGCTCTGAATTGTGTCATATTGTCATAGCAGAAAAAGCTACATCAGAGAACCTCATGGGAAAGGATGAGAGATGAGGGAGCTGGCATAATCTGTCCAAATTCTTCCTCTATTCTTCCCCAACTTTTCATTTTCACCTTCCCCCACACTTTCACTCCTCGCTTAACTCATGCATGTGGGTGAGCGTGTGCGTTAAGAATGCTCTCTCTGAGGAGACGCACTTGCACTGAATACCAGAATAGCCCCATCCCCCCTGTCGCATTGAACGTGGGTGGAGGGTGATCTATGGCAGGAAGAAAACATTTATTGCTAATTGCTGGAGTTTTTTGAAGGCTCAACGGTTGGCTTTATTCAAAAATAGTTGTTATCAACCCAAGAAGAGCTCATGTCAGAGAGCTTTCTAGCAGCTTTCTCCACTCCCAATAAAAGGACCATCGTATACGTCATTAGCTAATTTACCAACAGCTAATTTAATGTAACAGCTTACCTGAGGAGCAGACCTGAAGCGACTCTGTGCTCGCCTTGACTCCTGTTGTGAGACATATTGGTTATTAGACATTAGCGGGTCCCTGTAGTGATGTGGCAGCATTTCCTATACGCACACTCGTGCACACACGGCCTACTGGTAGTTCAGAAACACATGGCACTGAAGACAAACACACTCCTGCGTTGGAGGCCTGCTGGCTGTAGGGATGAGAGACACTGCTGGCAGCTTGTTCGGCATGGCCCACGTGTGTGGGAGGAGATTATCCTCGCCGCAACCACTGCTATTGTGTGTTATCAGCCCTGTCTGTTATTACAGCGTCTGTCTGTGTGGGTGTGTACGTAGTGTGTAGGATGTGCTTGTGTGTTGTATGTATCTCTTAAATGGCTTAAATACGCAGCGTGCCGAATTAACATGATTTTATTTTTTTCATTATCAAGCCAAGTGTTGTTTTAATAGCATTCTCAAAGTCGGTATCATTCTGATAAGCACTTAAAGGGATAACCAAAAATGGAAATTCTGTCATTAATTACTCGCCCTCATGACGTTCCAAACCTCTAAGACCTTTGTTCATCTTCGGAACACAAATTAAGATATATTTGACATCAGCGGTTCAACCTTAATTTTATGAATCTACGAGAATACTTTTTGTACACAAAGAAAACACAAATAACAGGCCTCATTCTTGAAACACGAGCAGAACTAATTTGTCAATTGTTCGTAAAGCCGTTCTGACATAAACTTTTGAATTCCTGAAAATGTTTGTATTTTCAAAATGTTAGTTGGTACGAAAGAAATGTACACCTGCTCCCTACTACATGTAAACTTTGCATAAAAGGTTCTGTGTTCTTTTTGGCAAACTGATGACACTGAATTTTGATGCAGTGCATAATAATTGCAATTTATTTATTTATTTATTTATTTATTTTGTTTTTTGTAGTTGAGTTGATAACTGTAAAATGCAGTGCTCGTCCTTGCCACTATTTACCCAACCATAAATAGAGGATGGGCGGGACAAATACCGCCCAACCATCCTACTTGTACAGCGACTGCCTACAACAATGGAGAAGTCAATATTACTGGTTACTGCTTTTTTATATTTACTAAAATTCTTAAAAAACGAGTTACTAGTAATACGCTGTCACAGTGGATATTCCAAATCAAAGCAACTAAAGCATCTCAGCTGTAAAAAATGCTGTGCCACCAAAGCGTTTTGAAGTGTCACCAGCTGGTCATTTTAAGAAGAGCGCCTGACGTTTTTTCAGCTGGCTAAAAACTCTTTAGTGGGCACATGTTATTGAATATTTATTGTTAGGCATATGGCTTATTTGTCTTTTTTGCATTTATGCAATACACTGGAGCCAAACCTGAGAAAGTAGACCAACACTTTCCAAAACGTTCCCTGACACGCAATTTGCGTAGCTGTAATTAATAGGCGGGGATTATGCTAATTGTGAATGAGCGTGTGAGAGCGCCCTATTTACAAAAGATTGGAATTCATTAACATACATGTTCAACTATCAAATCAGACATTTATGAAGCGTTTGTGAATCTGGAGGAGAGTTTTCAGGAAGGTCTGTTTTATGTGCAAATTGCTCAGAATTTACTCATATATTTACTCAAGTTTCATGAATGAGGGCCAATGACTTTATTCAACAATTTCTTCTCTTCCTTGTCAGTCTCTGCCGTGCCTTCAGAAGAGGAGCGGGCGTTCTAATGTAGAACCCGGATGCACTTCGCATTGTGGTACTCTCGTGAATGCACATTGAAGAGTGACATGGAAAAGAAGAAATTGTTGAATAAAGATGTAATTTTTGTTTTCTTTGCATGCAAAAAGTATTCTTGTAGCTTCATAAAATTAAGGTTGAACCACTGATGTCACATGGACCATTTTAACGATGTCCTTACTACCTTTCTGGGCTTTGAACGTGGTAGTTGCGTTGCTGTCTATGCAGGGTCAGAAGGCTCTCGGATTTCATCAAAAATATCGTATTTTTTTCTGAAGATGAACGAAGGCCTTACAGGTTTGGAACAACATAAAGGTGAGTAATTAATGACAGAATTAAAATTTTTGGGTGAACTGTCCCTTTAATGCCATACTTTATGTATCTCAAACCTACGCTAGTGTTTACTAAAACACTCTTTAGTTTTCAAGATCAAAACTAAGTAAAATCAATTTTTCCATTTCAGGGCTCATTGAAGTGAGTTTTCTATTGCGAGTACAGTTGCATGTGCTGAAAGCAGTCTATTTAAAGGCATAGTTTACTAGTGATCGACTGATATTGTTTTTTTTATAACCGATATTGATTTTTTTTTTTTGTTCCTGATATGGAGAGCCGATATTTATTTACTGTTATAAAGTAAATAAATGACTGAGTGAAGCAAGTCCATACTTCACTTTGATTTTTTTTTTTTTTTCCTCCTTAATCTTCATATTACAACAATAAAAAACGTTTTATTTATATATTTTTTTTATAAAATGCATCAGCTGCAACACTAAGCAAAACAAATGTAGAATTTCTAATGTTTTCAAATGGAAAAAATAAATAAAGACAGGAGTCATATCAGCTTCATTTTAAACTACAGTTTTAGTAGGTTTATAAGCTGTTTAATATAAAGAGTGAAGAATAGCTCACTGGATAATGTTAATTAACTGAATAATATTCTCTGAAATATTGAAATATAACAAATAAAAAATCGAATTTTATTACATTTCTAAACTGGTATGTCAGAATCACTAATATTTTATTGTTCTAGATTCTGACACAGCGCTGTTTACACAGAGCTATACTCAAACTGCGATCGCTCCTGGAGATAATAAATAAATAATTTCCATAGAGTTGTATATTTTTAGATGTGTATTAGCAAAATAATGGTTATATAGTAAATGTTAATATAATTTAGGGTGTCTTAAACAAGTGAATCTTGTTTGGCTGTGCTGGAACATTTCCTTAGCCAGTCAACCCATCATTTATTTCTTCTGTTAAACATGAAAAAAGATATTTTGAGGAACGCTGGTAACCAAACATGTTGATGGTAGCCGTTGGCTTTGATTGTATGGAAAACAAAAATATGATGGAAGTTAGTAGTAACTGTTTGGTTACCAGCGTTTTTCAAAATATCAGCTTTTGTATTCAGCAGAAAAAAAAAAAAAACTTGAGGGTAAGTAAATAACCCTCAAAAAAAACTTGAGGGTAAGTAAATAATGACAGAATTTTCATTTTGGTTTGATCTCTTTAAGGCCTATTCAAACCAAGACTAATGTGTGGCATGAAAATTGAGGGTGTTTTCACACTTGGTTCGCTTGCCTGGTCCGAACCAGAGTTCGATTGCTCCTCCCTCCCCCCTGCCCCCAGTGGACTGTGTTCATATTATTTTATTTGGGTCTGAACTGTGGTTCGTTTACATCAAGCCAGCAGCTGTTTACCCTGTTGCTTGGTAATGACAACGCAGGAGAAGGCAAATTGCATAGCATTGCTCTCTTCACTTTATTTATCTTTGTTTTTAAACCGAAGGTTTTGTTTCTAAAGCTGCAGTACATAATGGCACTTATGTCTGTTTTACAAATGTACTGCAAATGCTCTAAAGAACACTAAATGCGAACAGAAATGAGATATAGCTCACTGATTGCAGCGTATCAGTCACGCTTGTCAGGAAAGTGAGTGAAATACACACACAAACACACATTTTTATCATTAATCATTAATAACGGTTCACTTCTGCATTTTGGTACGATTGTGTTCACTTGAACCATACCCCACACCACCTCTTTTAAGCAGACTCCTGGGTATGCACCAAAAGTGCTAGTGTGAAAGCACCCTCAGACTAATTTTTCATATGTGCTCTGTAGTTTTCCTCTATTCACTGTCACTGGAGCCGCTTTATGTAACTTTATGTAAGTGGCTCCAGCCAAAAGTGCAAGTTATTGGTTGGCCAGTTTTATTTGAAGTCCAGTAGGATATATTAAATTGAAATATGGAATATATTAGAATACTTCTTCATAAAAAATAAATACATAAATACCTGCATAAATAAATCCCTTGCTTCGACGGTATGTGAATGTCTGAACAAATGTTTTAACAGCCATTCCTTCAAACGTAAATGTTTATCACGCTAAATTTTTGCAATGAACATTAGTCTAGGTGTGAACAAGCCTTTACTTCATGTCTAGCAGGTATTTTCATTCAATGTGACTTTCAGTTAGAGATCTGCACTAACCTGTATTAACTTGAACCTGGCTCTAAATGACAACTGGTCACCTGACCTAATCGAAACTGTCACACTTTAAAACTTTAAATCACTCACTCTTGTTTAATTTCTTTGTCTGCTGATTCTTAAAGCTTTTGGTCAGTTTATTTTAAGGTCCAATTCTCTCTATTAACAAACCATTAATTATGACTTTTGCCTCAGTAAACTCCTAATTAATAGTCAGTAAGGTAGTTGTTAGGTTTAGGTATTGGGAACGATTAGGGATGTAGAATATGGTCATGCAAAATATGTGCTTTATAAGTACTAATAAACAGCCAATATGTTAATAATAGACATGCTAATAAGCAACTAGTTAATAGTGAGAATTGGTCCCTACACTATATTACTCAGCTTTCTTTCAAAGGGTGTATCTGTGTGTTTGCACAAAATAAGTTCTGATTATTTTAAGAGTAATAATATTTTATTTGTAATAACCTGACCTATTGCAATCTGAGATAATGTTTGTCGTATCCTGTCAAGCTTAGGTTTGGTGGCAGATTCCTACTTGTTAAACACTAATTGTAGGGTTGAAAAACAAGCCATGTTGCCTGTGACAGGCGCTTTCACAACCACTCACTGTTAGAGAATATCTAGTGTTTTAATGATTGGTCATTTCTGCTACGCGTATGTCTTGAGTAATATTGTTCTTATGCAACTTTCACTATGCAGCTTGTTTAAACTTGCAGGGAAGTTCTTATTTTAGTTCGGGCTGTTCCCAGGCTCTGTAAGGAGCTGGTTACAACTTCGTTGTCCATTCTTAAAATGTGAAATTGAGGGAAAAGGCTTAAGGCAGCACTGGCATTTAAAGAATCTGACTATTTAAGAATCACAAAGAATGTTACCAGTATAGAATACACAGCCAGACAGGATAGCAGAAAAAAAGAGATTTCCTTCAGTACTATTTATACAGTAATTGTGTGAAATTGTAACCTAAGAAAGTTCCTCACATCTTTGTTCTACAGGTGTTGCTTAGATAAAAGAGTAAAAAGAAGTTTAGACTTCAGGAGAAGTTAAAAGAATTGTAGGCTAATGTTTCTGCTAAGTTCTTGTTTCTTGTTTACTAGTTTTCAGATTTTGAAGGAAATATTACAGTGAACCTAACTACACTTCTGTATAATATCTGAATATCAAGATACTGAATATCTTGTTTGCATTGTGTCTACACTTTGCAAAAGTGCAGAACTCAGTAAGCTTCAATGAAATAAATGCCTTTGAATGTCATAACCCATTTAAACCCACCGGCAACTATAGTTGCCACAGTTTATAGTTGTCATTTTCTTTTTGTAACATTTTTCTAGATGTTATCCATGTTTTATTTCTCAATGATATGCATGCAAACAACAAGATAAAGGATTAAGAAAAAAAACAGGTATTGACTTCCTTCCTGTCACATGAGACTGTCAACTTCCTACCTCTACTTCGAGGAAGCATGCCGAAGGCAAACCCTCCCAAAAAAAGATCATTTTCATGTTACTCATAAGTATTTTTTGTTGACATGTATCAGCATAATCATTAATGTCTCTAGAATTATCCAAACAAAACAAATCTTACAAGAGATCTATAGTTTTTTGCGTACTTAGTCGAAAGTCCAAGCGGCAACTATACTTGGGCAAATTACTTGTCAGTACATATCATGAGCAAATGGGGTATACTGTGCTAATAGGTTACTAAATCAAGGTTATCGTCTTTTTTAGTGCTTCTTGGGAGAAGAGAGATAGAAAAGGGGAGTGGGGAGGACACGTATGACGTAACTTCCCATTCCGAGTGTCTTTTGAAAGAATGTATGCACTATGTTCCACCACTTTAAGACAAATGGGTATGTTGTGTTTTCATATTCAAGAGATTATAAGATAGATGCAGTTTTTTGGGGTTTGCATTGATGTTTTTCAAATTTAATACATAATAATTTTGCTTATGAATAAAGATCGATCTGTTGAAAGCAGTAATTTTGAGTTAGATGCCAAATGTTCTCCTCCCATTCAATTTTGACATCGAAGGACTGCATACAACATATTTGCCCACCAGCAGCTATAGTTGCCGCACATTCAAATACAGTTTTTAAGAAAAAAAAAACCTGGGGAAAATAAATGCAGAACATGTTCACATAGGACACTGTTAACATGACTATATGCATGAAACCTTGCAGAAAAAATTGGAAATGCGTAGAAGTAGCACTGATATGGGATTGGTTACCCTGATAAACTGTGCGATTACTGACAAATATTTGACAGCTATGTAAGACTTTTTTCAGTTGTGTAATCACACCGTTGACTTCCTCCAATATATATGTATAAGTGCATTTAATAGAATGGGCGTATTTTATTGGCTTGATGTCTTGGTTTTTATTAGGTAATACCACAAATTTGCTTACAATATCATTTTTGCAAATTCCCATAATGACATGCCTTCACAAAAGGTCCTGTAGTGGGGTTTTGCACTCTTTAGTCTTTAGGTTTTGTATATGTCTGTGTCTCTGCTCTGAACTTTGTTAGTGTGTCTACTGTTACCATTTCAGTTCCCTTTCAGTTGCTGAAAGTGAAAAAAGCTGCACTCTGTCAAATATCTTGGATTTGCTCTCAGTTTGAAACAAATAGGAGTCATTTTTTGCCCTGTTTGTGTCCAGCTCATTCTCTGCAGGGCACCTCATGTCAGAAAATATCCTCCACCATGCTGAGAGCTGGACACAGCTGCTCTTGTTTTGTTACGCTCTTGAGTGTTGCACACTGCTTTTTTTTCTCCCATACATTTTGTACATTTCCTGTAGAGATGCTTTAATTTGTAGAAATATGTGTGTTTTTTTTTGCCCTCAAAGATAAAGATAAAGCCTTATCTAGAGAAAACCGAAATTATTAAATTATACCTTTGTTAATGCCTTATTTCTGTTAGTTCTCACATCAAATGCATTGCCATTGCTAAAAATACAATTCTCAGAAATCTTGGAAACGGATACTGTTGCGTTCCTCCTTAGTTTGCACTATTTATGATGTGTTAGTTGGAAGTGTTAATAGTCATTCTGTTTGTTTCCTTGGCTCTCCTCTCTCTGTGGGAAACTTTTTTTTCCTGCACTATTGTTTATTTGTTGGCACGCCAACATGAAATGCCTGTTATTATATTAGTCATTCTTGAGGCTGGTTCCTTGGTTTCTGTTCCCTTTTCTTAAATGTGGTCTCACAGTCTTTCTTTTTCTGAGCTCCAAACTCCCCCGCCCCCAAAATCTGCCCTTGATCGATTATAAAAATACTCATGGAAGGAAATCCAGCCAGGCTCCTAGTTTAGACTGGTTGTGTGTAGTAATGGGTAATGAGGGCAAGGCCTGCACTGCTGGACAGCACTGTGAGACAGAATGAGTCCCGGTTCCACTTTGCATGCACACAACTAGATGGTTCTGCTGCAGAAGTTCTTGGGTTTGACCTGTATGTTTTCTTACAGGTTGTCCTGATATGATTTTGCAGACTAGTGCTAATAGGGAATTTAGCTTAATGATAAGTGCTGTGCTAAAACCTCCATCAATCATACTGCATTTAGGATCCTATCAAGTTATTTCAAACGTCTGTTTTCAGTGTTCATTCATCTTCAGTAAAAGTCAGCTCACCTGAGTATGTGTAAACCCTTCTATGAGATGTAGCACTGGACATAAGTGAAATGAACCATGTGCAAGAGATTGCTGAACTTTGTTCCTCTAATGCAGTGACTATGCAGTAATGGAGGATGAATGTGAGCACAATTAATGATTTGAAAGGTTAGAATAGTAAAGGTGACTACACCAGTAAGGTTGTCATCACAACAGATCATCATTGTTGGCCTTGGTCATGTCACCCAGACAATTCAGGAGGAAAAATGAAATGTGGGAGACTCAGGACAGCTTTGCACTCATGCCAGACTAGGTCAGGATATACTGTGAAACAAGAAATTGTTTCCTTTCAGGAGAGAATCGTTTCCTGTTTAACTTTTGGTGTTTTGCAGGTTCCTACTGATCACACAAATCAGCACTCAGGGGGAACCCTGGGTATTAAGACTTGATAATGTAAATGCTGTCTCTTACTGAAATGTGTTGTAGAAAACCCATGAAAGATTTACATCATTTAAAAAATCCACAATGGACTATGGGGGGCGCCATCATTTTGACTACGTAGAACTGTTGCACTGGGTGAGCTGCTGGCACTGAGCTACGCTATTTTTACAGCCACACAACTCTGATAATAAAATACCAATACAATGATCACAGCTACTAAAAGAGTTTACAGGTGGCGATGGACGTAAGCATAGGTTTAAACCAAATGCTGTACCATCGATTTTCCCCACAAAGAGTCTAAATGCATCCGGATATTTAGTGAAATCTGCGCTGAGAAACTCCTTCTGTGGCTCTGGTGTCATGAAGAGCATCTGCATGTTTACATCATTTTTAAGCTCTTTCAGTTGCTGTGGTCTACTAAAAGCCTCAAAGGCGTCAGCGCTAAAGTGGAGAGAACACAGATGTGGGCCTTTAGGAAGTTTTATTCATCCATAGACATCTTCCCATTGTTTCCTCCTCTTCTTATCGCTAGGAAAGCCGTTAAGACTTATGTTGTCATCTGCAAATGTGACGAACGTAACGAGGCTTATCCTGCTTGTGTGGTGTCCAGCGGGAGTGCAGGTCTCTAATCCACTGGCATCAACGCAACAGAGAGCGGGGTGGGACAAGACTTGATGGGCGAGTGCGGGCGGGCAGAGACTCGTGTGTGCGGGAAGCAATAGAATAAAATGATTTGCGGGACTTCCGCAAAATAGAAATATCTAAACATAAAATATCTAAAACAGATGAATTGCTATTCATGTATTGCACGAAAGCAACGAGAACAACTAATATAAAACAAAAACGATTAACATGCGTAAGCATAGGCAGAGTTTCTATTTATAACACGTGTTTGCAGTGTTGAACAATGTTGATTTCTGGAATGCAATGGACAATCAGAGAATCCACACACCACTCGAAATGCCGTGCATTCTGCAACCGTGCATGCAGCAGCCTATTGCTTTTAGTAAAAATAACAGTGGTTTGTGAATGATGATGCTTTAATAACAAATATAAGGTTGTGATTTTCTTTATTTCAGGCCTTGGAAAAAAAAGTATATGTCAAGTTTTCTAGTTATGCTTAAGTATTTATTTGGTTTTTGTGAAATCCTTGTCCACCAATCAAGAACAACTGGAAAAGTCATGGATTCACTGGTGCAGAAAAACTTAAAACTTAAAATTACAAAATGTCAAGAGGCTGAAAGCAGCCAACAGTGTGGACAACAAAGATCAGCCTCTTAGACAGTTTTCAGCAAGAGCTTAATCAGATTATTTTCTCTGTCATTAGCAAATTACCACCCAGATCGAGCGCCTTATTTTTTTGAAGCTCTGCTTTCATGCTGCCGAAATGAATAATTGTAGCCATTATACACTGTTTCAAGAAGGGAAAACAGGATGTTGTTCCCCCCAGTGCCCTCCAGGGTTATTTTAATAGTATACATTAGGATGTCACGATACTCAATATAATATCGAACCGTTCGGTACGACATCCACGGTTCAATATGCGCTTGTGAATTGTGGTTTTTCGGTTTTGCATTTAAATAATTTCCTTGTTTTATTTCTCTCGTAATTTGCTGTGTGTGCCCGTGATTTCACGTGCTGAAATGAGGAAACGCCTCCCGTTTATATTTGAAAAAGCAGAGCATCTTCCCTTCTAATGAAATGCAGTAAGCCTTTCTAAACTTGTTGTCCAACAAAAGAGAACATTTAAAACTTATTTTTACCTCGCAGCATCAGTCGAGTGTTTGAAATAACTTCCTTTTGTGATCCGATGTGGCTTCTTATCATAGAATGAGGCAGACAGTATATTCTATACTGCATGTCGATTAGCAATGGCTTACAAATGTACTTAATCATTATGAAAATACCCGAGATGGTTCGAAGAACACATTTTATTCCAGACGAGTGGTTAATGTCCTTACATTTGATCATTCAAATCGTTTAATGTTATATCTTGTTTTAATTTAGTCACAGCAATAGTGATGCCTTTATCCATATTAGAGATATCCTAGCTGTAACGTCATCAGTGTTATCTCTTTGACGCATATGTGGATTTTCTGCACGAGGGCGCCCTCTGGCGTCCAGTATGAATGAAAGCCATCCTATTTCACCTAAAAATTGGAAAAATAATACCTCTCTCAAAAGAAATATTAAGCAGACGTATAATAATCCACACTTTTCCCAGTGTACAGAGTTTTACAGGAGTATTTTGTTAATTAGATGCAAAAAAAACAAACAAAAAAAAACACACACACACTGATGTGGCAAGCTATCAGAACCGAACTGAAAACCATGGTTAAAAACTGAGGTACGTATTGAACCATGGACTAACTCAGGGGCGTCGTTAGGGCTTATCATTCGGGGCTCGAGCCCTGAAAGATTTTTCTTTAGCCCCGAATGTTTTTGTATCGCTGTATGATTTCCGAAGAATTCACGGAATTTGTCAAAGTTTGAATGAATTAATTGAAAGCCGGTCAGTACACTTAAATCAAATCGCGATATGGACTAGTATCAGAAAATATTACGCCGCAAAATACCAATTATATATGAATCCTGCATGTTCTGCATGTCTCTTTATGAATAAATGGTGCAGACGCAGGCGCGGTTTCCTGTACTACACACAAGCGCGTGTGACTCTCGCGGTGATTTCAGCGTCTGCCATAAAAATGCATGAACAACGTCTCAAGAACTGCTCTGAGAGTACTTCGTGAGCAGTTCACTGTTTCATTTGAGTAAACCAGGGTTATATACTCACAGAAAAGTAAAGGTATTCACGGAAACCCATCAAAATAAAAGTTTAGCTTGTAGACATTGTGGCAGAAATACATAACTATCATTCAGTAGAATGCATGTACCTACAGTACTACTACTACTGTTGAAAAATTAATAAAACTTTGTTACACAATATTCCCTCCATCTTTTAAATTTTATTAGTACATCCCCTTTATTTGCCAAAAATAAAATTTAATTTTCATGAATTAAAAGATAAATTAATTTATTTCATAACCAGAAAAAAATAAATACACAACACAGAATTTCATAAGGCTGTTGTAGAAATAAATAAAAGTTTTTTAATGCATTTAAATAAATAGACATGCTAAAACAAATTTGGTAACAACAAAATATCTTTATTATCTTAATATCTTAAATTCTTAAGGTGAGAAAAAAATAAAACATTTCATAGGGCCCTAAACATAACTTTTGATAAATTGACGTTAAATTCTATAAGTTTCATTGTTTTAATTAATTAGACATGTTTTTGATTAATAAAATTAAATTTACCCATTAAAAAGGAGTCCAGAAAAATTACAACAGAAAAAACTGAATTTAGAAAAAAAATAAAATAAAATAAAATGGAATTTGAAAAAAATAAATGCAAATATATATTTTTAAATGTATTATTTTATTTGTGTAATGTATTTTTGTAAAGTTATAATTTTGTGATAATGCTTTGATATGTTTGCTATTTGCATTACTATTTACTTTTTTTCATAGTGTAACAGTGTTGTTTTGTGCCACTGCTTCGGCAAAGTAACTGTCAAATGAATTTCGAAAGCACAATATGACTTTGCTCAAACGATCAGTTCATGATCAGATGTTTTCAGAGTATCAGTAGAGGGGTGAGTCAGGTCATCAACCTTTTTTCTTTGTTCAGTTTGCACACTGAACATGGGTTAACTTATAGCTCTTATTTTTGAACTCTCAAAGTGTACAAGATTAATGAAGTTAACTTAAAAATATATCAAATTTTCTTCTGGGGGGCATGCCATTCGGACCTCCCTAGAAGGATCCTGATTCACCCACCTGTGTCTAACAAAATCTTACATAATTATGATGTGATCTCCCATTCACCATTACTAGCCCCTGATGTTTTGCCCCCAGCCCCAGATGTTTTCAAATCCTAGAAACGCCCCTGGACTAACTGTATTGTTGCATCCCTAGTATACATACTGTTATAGTATTTATTAATAATTTGAATCATTTTCACTTTACATTTCTGTTAGCAATTATTTGTTAGTAATTTTAAGTAATTTAATTTTAAAAAATGTAAAATTGTACATTTTTAATATTTATATTAAATGTATATCTGATATTTGTTTTTTTTTGTTTTGTTTTTTTTGTTTGTTTTTTTTAATTTAAGCTTTTTTCAATTAGTGAAAACAATTTTAATTTAAGGTTTAGTTAACAACAAAAACATTACCGCCCTTCTAGATATTTTTGCCTTTTCTTGGCTATCTTTATTAGATCCTAACAAATTGTTGTTAGCTTAGATCTAGCTGAGATGTGTTTCTTCTCCACCATAAAAGCGGTAGATTGAGGTGTGACTAAGGCTCAGCAATGAGCTGCCTGAACTGTTTTTCCACAAACATTTTACTGGCTAGTGATTTGAAGATTACGATTTGAATATTGGTGGCAACGATCAGAAATTCAATAGTTTTCCTGTGCAGCACTTTCACTGAACAGTTGGTCTCCTCTCTCCAAATGACTGAAATCCAGATATTTTAAGGAAATCCGTTTAGAGCAGCAGTGTTCCGTCTAGAGGTGCAAACATCTGTAGTCTCATTGATTTATTGTTTTCTCTGCTAACCAGTGCTGCATGGAGTGTCTGTTTCCATAGCAACATGGCAAGAGGTCACAGAGATTCATTATTGTACATGAAGACAGCATTGCTAACTGCGTTGTAATTAAGCCCCAGTCTGTCCTCTGTGTTTAAATTGATGTTCAATTTAATCAGCAGGGTTAATGCTGGATGCTTAATACATGCCTGTCAGCCATGACACCTCTTAGCTGAAGACTATTTCGCAGCACATGTGACACATAAAAAGAATGCTATGAATGTAGTTGATAGCTAATGCAGTGTGACCTCAGCAGCTGCTTTCCTTGTCAGTTCGCAGTTAAAGATAGATTAAATGCGTATAACACTGTAAATATTCCGTTCCAGAGATACAATCGACTGTTTCAGTCTTGAGTCACATGAGAGAGTTCAGAACGCAGAGTCCAAACAAGAAGCACTTGAGTTGTTGTTCTGTGTTTACCGCTAATGGCCTCTATCATTAAACTGAATGGCCAGGTTCCTGGGCAGACACAGTGATTCAATAGGGAATTTGCTTCTTGTCTGCTGTTATATGTAGTTAAAGAACAAATTGGTTGTTCCGATTATATCCACATCCTCATTCCAGCCCTTCCATTTGCTTTTATTCTTGTTCTATGTTCAATGTTTAAGTACCATGTAGTACAAATATTATAAGTCAAATTAAAAAGGCGTGTCTGGGTTTTGCCTGAAGGGGTTAATAAAGTATTTTACAAAGCATGCTTTGTTTCCCAACGTAAATGTCAGTACCCATTCTATAATTGCTCAATACTGTGAAATTCATAATAATAATGTGTATGTATATGTATATATACATACATGCATACAGACATGCATATATGCTTGTGTGTGTGTGTGCTTGATTTATCTTGCATGTAAAATAACCAGACAGTATTTGTTGTTACATGTCATTATGTTACCAAGTAATAGGTTGGCATGCAACAAAGTCAGTAAATAATAGTTTAAATAGCATAGCATTTGTCACAGGCACGGCACAAGCAGACACACAAAAGCTGTTGCTCTCAGTGCTCCTGTGTTTTATTCTCTCCCTTTCCTCTGTATTTTCTTTCACTAACTAGTTTGTCTAATATTTAAAAAGGGATGTTTATATGATGTAAATGTTAGTCTTATTGTTAAACAGATTTATATTTTCTTAATCACATTTTGTGTAAAGCTGCATTTTCATGTACATTGTTAGTGTCATAAGTGTAGGGCTCTATGAAATCTGTTGTATTTTTTCCCCAATTCCATTTAGTTTTTTTTTTTTTTTAATTCCTTTTTTTTTTTTTTTGTAATTTTTCGGTACTCTGTTTTAATGATTAAATTAACAAATATTAATCAAAAAGCATGTCTAATTAATTGAAATAATGAAACGTAAAAATTTAACAGCAGTTTATTTATAATAATAGTTTATATAAAGGTTTAAACAAAATTACACTTAAGTCTCCATGAAATACATTTATTTATTTATTTATTTTCAATTCAGTTTTATTTTTAATTATTTTTCGATTCCATTTTAATGATTTTATTAAATTTTAATAATCAGAAACCTCTCTAATTGATTAATTTTATTAAAAAGATTTTTTTTTTTTTTATTATTGTATTATAATTTTACAGAAATACTGTGTATTTACAATTTTCTGTTACATAAATTCTGGTAAATACATTTTCTGGTAAATATTTCTTAAATAACATTTTAATAATTTTAGTAGTAGTAGTAGTAGTAGTAGTAGTACTATCATGACATTAAGTAATATATTTCTGTTACAGTTTCTTCAAGTTAAACCGAACTTTTATTTTGATGGGTTGCTGTGAAGACCTTTTAAGTTTCTGTTTGTATATGATATGATGGTTTTTCTCACAAGGAATGGTTACCGATACCACTCATGTGCACCATTCATTCATACAGAGACATGCAGAACATGCAGCATTCATATTTTGTAATATTCACAGACACGCATTAAATCTACTGACCTACTTTTGATTTATTCATCCAAAATTTGGCAAATTCCATGACATTCCACATTATACAGTAAATTCCATTTTTATGACTGGATTCTGTGATTCTGTCCACGTTTTCTGCATTGCGGAAATCATAGGGCCCTATAAGTGTGTGTAATCTAAATATGTTTCCATTTATATCCCATATATATTCATAGGTATGATTTGTTTAGAGAACTTTTTCAAATACAAAAAAGTGTTTGTCCAGCATGACTGCCATCAATAGACATGATTGATTTGGATGATTCAAAATGGTTTATAAACTAGTAGCATATTATCTGTAAACTAGGGAATTTATGAAGTGTTATCAAGCACTGGATTAGAGAAAAAAGCTAATGTCAAGTTTCTTTCGCACAAATTTCAGGAGAATAAAAATTGTTACAGAAGCTGCATGGTTTTATTCACAATCTAAGAGATTTTCTGTGTTCTGTGCTTTAATTCAGTTGTCAGGGTTTTTTTTTTTGCTGCAGAATTTGCCTAAGTATTCTTGATCTGTTTTGTGAGCTTCCTTTTTTTGGGGTGCAGTATTTTTAGTGTCTCTCAATTTTTTTTGCAAAACACTACAGCAAAACCTATTTTTTTCCCTGAATGAAACCAGTTAAGACAGGATGTAGTGTACTTGTGTGGGTCATTCAGAAAAACGGTTTCATATCTTTAAGTGTCCTTAAGTTTGAAGAGCTATGCTCCAGTTCTAATCAAACAGTGAATACTATCTCCTCTTCTGTCCTAATCTTCAGCCCTCCGCTCTAGTGCACATGGTTCATTCGGCTCATTTAAAATTATTTACATTCCATGCTGTGACTGTGTATTGTATATATGGGTATGCATGCACAATTTGAGTAAAACACTTGTCTGATTAGTACAAAGATCCATGACCCAACTGAGAAACGGGAGTCACTTCCTGCATATTGACGCATCAGATGTCACGTAACAACTGATCCTCTCCAGACCTTCCGGCCTAAATAGAGGCTCTGCAGCTGGGGACTGTGAATGACCCAACACATGGACACATTTCTCAGTTTTGTTTTGCCATTTTTATTGATTACTAAACATTAATCTCTAGATACGTTTTGTACTCTTGAGATTTATCTGAAAGGTTTTGTTGGTTTTGTTTTGACATGTTTTGTATGATTGATTTATGTTCTCATTTTTCTTATATTGAATCCTGAAATGTGTGGTTAGCTGTTGCACCTTCCTTTTTAAAGTAAAAGACTCAAGTCCTTTGAGATGTGGAGGTGGAAGTCTTTTATAATTTATCTTATGTAATATTATAATTTGTACTCAAACTGTTTCTAAAGGCTCAATATTTAGATCTTGTCATTTGGGAGATGGGGGGAAAGTGTCCTGGTGTGGATTGTTTTTCTTAACAGTATTTATAGGGATATTATCATTCTGCAGAATGGGAGCATCTTTAGGGATCTGTTTTTGCTGTTTTTGCATATGCTTTCTGGTATCACCCTGCAGCCCTACATCATAATCTTTAGATGATGCAGATGCTATGCAAAATCAATTATTGACCAGAGAAATTTGTGTATGGATTTATAGTTTTGCATATGTTCTGTGTGGAATTTTTTTAACTCTGTTGTTGGATACAATGTTTTGAATGCAATTTTGGATTTCTGCTCAGATTTTGTCATATGTACACATATATGAATACATTTCTCTAAATTAGAACATTTAAAGTGGTGGTTTTCATGGCTTGATACCGTGACTATTTTTGTGATTGGCTTGAATGGGTATTGTGAGAAATCAGACTCGTGTCCCATTTACGCATACAGTGATTTTTACCGCTGCAGGTCACTGAGTCACTGTATTATTGGTCACTGTGGGTGTTCCTGCTGCTCAATATAACTGGTGGGTTTCACAACTCAATATAGCTTTTGAAAAATCCAAAATGAACTGAAATGAAATGTATTTTATTGCCAGTTAAATTCTAGTGTGACAAATAATTAATTTTTCCAATTCAGTGCATGAATCAATATCACTTAGTATGGTAACAAATATGTAAAAATATGTAAAATATCACTGCATATGGGCAGTGAGGAACCATATAGAACAGTGTAGGGCTGTCAGAAAGTATTATTTTGGTAATTGAATAATCGGTTGATTATTCTGACGATTAATTGAGTAATCGGATATTTTTTTTGTGGTAATAGAAAGACCTATGCAAACAATAGACTTTAAAATGACTTAAAATACATATATAATAGCAATGAGGCAGTAATATTTAGTTCAAATAAAATATCAAAAGCAAGTAAACATGGTTTTGTTGAACAAAACTGTTAAAATACATAATGTATTAAAACAATATAAACAACTTATGTACATTATGTATTATATCAAATGCCTGCAGATGGCGCCAACATCCTGGTGATTGTTTTTACATTTAACAGTGCAATCTAATCCTTGTTTAATGCTGACTAAACATTTATTTCTAATGTACACTTAATCTTTAGTATTTTGCCACTTCTTTGTGATAGAAATGCTACCGCCACTGTCATTTCTTGAACAGGTACGTACGTGGGCATCAAAACATGCAAACTCAAGGGCTGGGCAAAAATATGATATGGCAAAAATGTAAATCTCATGTTTTTCAGAATGTTTGACCAATTCTTTTAACTAGTCAACTTGAAAATGGAACTATAACAATATGATTGAACTTTTTCTTTATTAACCCTCTAGTTAAAGAAAATTCTACTCTACAATTCTACAAGTGCACCACACATCAAGTTGTGATGATGTAAATGTTAAACAAATCACTTTAAAATCATGTTAAATATATTTGCAGAAAAGATGCATGACCTACAACTACATTAGATTTACCTCAGCTATCAACTACAACTATCTTGTACGTATATGTTCAGAAATAATAAGAGGAAAATGCTTTAAAAAAAAATCTCAAGTCAAGTTAATTCAAATTCAAAATGACTGAAGGTATACCAGCAGACTATTATTAACTATAAATGTTGTGTAAAAACAATGAACAGCAGCTTTCAGCCTGTCACCATGATGCAAACATGAAATGTCAGACACACTGGTAGTTCTTTACAAGTTTATTTTTTGATTGCACTCTTTTTCCATAATTTTTTTTTTATGTAAACATGGACGTGTTTGACTGTTGCATTTGCGTCTCTTGCAACATCTCATGCACGAAACGTCATTCTAAAAATGTGGCGCTCAAGTTAAAAGAAGTTCACTCCCATCTTCTTGCATGCTTTTTCTATTCCACTGCCTGCGTCAACATTAAAGCGCATTCTGTGTGAATGGCTCCTAGCGACATGAGCGCGTCACACGTGAGCGGTAAATCACATGCACCGACATGCAGTTGAATTGTTCTTTTCACTTTACTGTTGTCATAGGCATATTGTCAAAGTGTCTAATTCTAACGTTTAGTAATATTTCTATTCAAAATCGCAATTCCTCAATTTCTAAAAAATAAAATCGTGGCAAAACAATAAATTCAAATTAATCGATTGAAATCGGAAAAATCGCCTAGCCCTAGCAAACTCTGAGCAAGGGTTTTAACTTTTATTTTGAGGTCTTGATGAACAGTTAGCATATTTAGAAAGATAATGATGTATTTTTCTGTGTTGGCACAGGTTTATAAGTGGTTTATCTTACAAATCTGATAGAATGGTGGACATTGTTCCCACATTAACATTGTAAGCAACTCAGACTCACAACATGGAGTGAGTAAAGGTGGAGTTTGAGATGGTCCGCACATTTAAATGATAACTGTGTGGAGCAGCATTTTCTGTGAACAGAGCATGCAGGCATATAAATAAAGCACGTTAAACCCACAGCATGTGTATTTAGCTGAATCACAGCCTTTGTGCACTCACAATAGCACTATGCTTTATCATTTTTAAATGGTTTTAATATTTCATGCAGCCCTACAAAATGGTCTGATAATGTTTCTCACGATTACCATCCATGGAATGCATCACTGTTGGGATTTTGTCGGTTAATCGACACACGCAAAATGCGGTCAACTATTTTTTATAATCAAGTACACTAATTTTAACAAGGAATCATGACAGCCCCAAAACAATGAAATCACTAGTAACATTGCCTACATAACACTACAGCATTCATCAGCATCAGTAGTCACTGCATTACGTTGCTACTCATTGACATAGTTAAAATTAAACTTCTCAACTTGCATGACTGAACACGCTTGACACTTAGTCACTAAACTCTCATGTTACTGTAAATCACCAGCTCTCGTTGTCAATTACTTTGTAGTGTCACTACAGTATGTGGCCTTGTTTCATCTGTCGTTTTATTTATTTTTATTTATTTGTCTATTTCAGAGCTTGTTTGGCACTAGACTGTTTTCTGATTAGCTATGTCTTTCCCTCTTATCGAGATGTTTGATTGAAGGCTCTTTATTTTAAATAAATCTGCGAGCTGAGCCATTATATGTAACTAGATGGACAAACACGTGAATACAAATGCAAATAGTGCAAAAATCACCTTCATGGATATAGTTTAGGGTATTGTATGAGCAAAATTGAAATGTCGATGATGGTACTTCCTTCAAAATAGGGCTGTTATTGTGTTCTTCACTCAGCCGGATGATAGTGAACTAGATGGATATTTCCATAAATGGCAGCATAGGGTACCACAATATGACTAGGACTATGACCATACTTACTCATTTTCTCTCTTCGTCTTCTTTTGCCAGTGCTGTCTCGTGAAACGAAACCATGGGGAAGCAGAACAGCAAGCTCCGCCCTGAGGTGATGCAGGACCTGCTGGAAAGCACAGACTTTACGGAGCATGAAATCCAGGAATGGTACAAGGGCTTTCTACGGGACTGTCCCAGTGGCAACCTCTCCATGGAGGAGTTTAAGAAAATCTACGGAAACTTCTTCCCTTACGGAGATGCCTCAAAGTTTGCAGAGCACGTGTTCCGCACTTTTGATGCGAACGGCGACGGCACAATTGACTTTCGGGAGTTCATAATTGCATTAAGTGTCACGTCACGAGGGAAGCTGGAACAGAAGCTCAAGTGGGCATTTAGCATGTATGACTTGGATGGAAACGGATACATCAGCAAAGCAGAGATGCTTGAGATTGTGCAGGTATGTCAATCTACCTAAAGCTTTTTATGAATTAACCTAATACTGGCAATCGTTAAACTTTTCTAATCATCAGCATGACTGCCGAGGTCTGAAATAGAATCAGATATCGCTTCAGGAGACACAAAAGAGAACCCAGCCCAGCCGTGCTACCCAATTTTCACATCGCATATGTTGTTATTTCTCACTTGCGTTGACAGCAAGGATAGCCGTGGTGTTAGACTGTCAGGAAGCTCCATACTGTAAAGAGAGCCCAAGTCTTATTTCTGTCTGATAAACAGGCTTTCATCAAAGTGCACTCCTTCACACGGTTATTTATGTTTGCTGTCATTGCAACTGGCCTGATTTATCTTTGCGGTTTTTATGCTGAAAAGAGTCATTTTAGCAACAGGTGATTTCTCAGATTTTGAGGGCGTATCGAAAGCAAACCAAAATGCTATTAAAATAACAATAAAGGTTTAGTTGATGCATTTCATATGACCATATATAAAAAATGTCATTTGGTTCTGTTTTGGTGGCCATAAAGAATGAGACCATCACCTCTCATGTCTTGATTGTTTTATTTTGATGGATGGCATACCTCCTCCTCCGACAGGCCGAGGTAAATCTAATGATGTACTGAATGTGTTGTGGTCTTTAATGATGTATTGCATTAAAGAGGTACGCACAGGCTGCAGGTCTGTAATGGAGCCCATCTGCAGAGGGGAAGACTCAATAACTCTCCACAGGAGAGCTGCACTTTACAACAACACACTTTTCCTCAGATGTTAAGGTTATGGGAAATAAAAGTATATATTCAAACCAAATACATTTGGGTAAATCTAATTATTCATTCACCTCGTTCCGCTCAGTAAACATTTATTATGATATAGGATTGTTGATGATGTATAGTTTGTTTTTATGTATATTTCAGAATTAAAATTTTGCATCCAGAAACCGATCACTCAACAGGTCTATAGCTGTTTTTTTTACTTGCTGGCCCAATCGGGCCAGTACTTCCAATTTTTGCTTGGTGGTTCTTTACTTTTTTTTCACTTATTCACAACAAATTCAAAATTATAAAACTATATTTTAATGCAATAAATTCATAAACACACTTTTGCTAAAAGCCATGCAATGAAAGATTAAACATTAAAACAGATTTGTTTTGTTTGTTTTTTTTTGTTTTTGTTTTTTTAAGCATCAGCCTGTCCAAGACCATCACAAGTAGGGCTAGGTGATGTGGATAAAAAATACATTACCAAATGATATGAAACATTATATTGTATCGATAATTATTGATTTTTTTTTTTTTTATAAACTTCAAAAAAAAAAAAGAGTAGTGAAAAAAAGGTTTAAATTTAACCACTATATTTTTAATTTACCCAATTCATTAAGACAAATAACAAATCATTTTAGTTTTAACAGTCAAACACAAAATAAAATGTAAACAAATAATTTCTAATATTTTCTGTGGGTCATTCCACAAAATATGTGCCTTTTCTTTGCCTTTTTTGAAAAATAAAATAAGATTTGTAATATGTGACCCTGGACCACAAAACCAGTCATAAGGGTCAATTTTTCGAAATTGAGATTTATACATCATCTGAAAGTTAAATAAATAAGCTTTACGTTGATGATATATTTACGGTAGGAATTTTACAAAATATCTTCATGGAACATGATCTTTACTTAATTTCCTAATGATTTTTGGCATAAAAGAAAAATCAATAATTTTGACCCATACAATGTATTTTTGGCTATTGCTACAAATATACCCCAGCGACTTGAGACTGGTTTTGTGGTCCAGGGTCACATTTAAGTTTTGTTTTTGTTTTTTTGTTTTTTTAAATATCCATGAAATAAAGACACCATTAAATGACAAGACACTGTATTGTGCCATCTCAGGCTATGTTATTTAATTTTTTTTTTATTTTTTTTTATTTTTTTATTTATTTTTTTTTTTTACCTCATGTTTTGGTATTTTTGTCAACCCTGATACCGACACAAGCGTTGCTAGATACTATAATTTAATCAGACTCATATGCCACTGAATGATATAGGCAATAGCTCAATAATGTTTGAATTTTACACAGACAATCTTTAAAAACAGGGTCAAACCTAGTCAATGTTATCCCTGTTACCCACATCAAAACACATTACTCTAAAAATTAACTGGTTAACAGTAACAGGTTTGACGATTTCAAACAAATTTGTAAATTGCTAGCTAATAGTCAAGTTCACAAAAGCACAGATTGTACATTTTGAAAGGATTTTGCTTGTAGATATTGATTATATTAAATGTAAGAAATAATTGCTTAAATTTACATTTTAAAAATGGTAACAGGATTAGCATTGTATGATGCCACCCCCTCTTAGTCACGCCTCATAAATCATCAAAAATAGAACATTATAGAGGAGTGAGAGAAATGTGCATGTGTTGGAATCCTGGTTGAGAGATGATGTAACCTCCTAGAAATTGTCACTTGAATGTACATTATTTTACAGGGGTTTTTTGATGAGGGTAACAGGGCTGACATGAAATCAGGGGACACCAATAAAATTATTTTTATTTGCATATGTATGCCAAAAACATTACTTAACAATGAGACCATATTTAAAACAATATGCATATTGTGATTTTTTTTTTTAAATCATTTTGCAAATCAAAAGTCTTGCTGAAAAAGAAAAATCATAGTGAGGGACACACCAAAAACCTTACCCTTACCAGTGTAATGCTATTAAATTATTTAAAATCACTTTTTATGTAATATTGATGAAAGCATACATAGTATTGTTATGTTTATAAATTGCACATTTGTTATATTAAATCTATGTTTGATTATTTCTTAAGGATGCAAAGGCACCGATTTCATGGACTGAGCCATATGCAGATTAGATAAGTTAAGGAAACATTTGGCTTGTCTAAAGCCACAGTAGGGTGCAATGAGCAAAATAATGCACCACATTAAATTGTTTATACAATGCAATAAAATAATGACTGTCTATTAAGAAAAGTGCATAATGTCTAAACTAACATTTAGAAATCAAATATAATTTTGGAAATTGCATTAACAATTCTGAACAAAACAGCATCATGTATTTATGCAGAGCTTAATACAAAGAGACCGCTCCGATCACACACATTGCTTTTAAAAATTATGCAAGTGGAATGGAATAAAACCCCCACAAATTTTTGAGACTTGGTTCCTAAAAGTTTAATCTTTTTTAGTTCTACGTCTCTCGTGCAAGACACAAGCGGAATGGTCATTGTTGTCCGTCGCATACGCAGAATATGCATACTGTGTAAATTGTTTGGTATTACAGATGCCACTGTTTTATCGCCCAGTGCGATCAGCAAAAATTGTAAGGGCAGTGCAGAATGCATTGCAGAGTTTAGTTTTACGCTGAATTTTTAGTGGCTAATGGGATTTGTATAATGTTCTTTTATAAAGCTGGATTTATTTACATTTTTATTGCAGTTTGTTTGTAATAACTAGTTTGTACATGTTTTTGCATTTATCCACACTCATAGTGCAATATTTGGGCCTGTTGTCTTCTTAAAAGCTTAAAGATCATCATATTGGGCATATTTCTACATGATCTTTATGCATGCCACTGTAGTTGTCTAGTTGTCTTAAGATTCTGCCTCATCTCTGAGTGTGTAATCAATACCGTTACAGGTCAGTAGGTCTAGTTTTCACTTTCATACTCTTACACCTTTGATAATAAATCTGTGCAGTGTTGATTCAAACAGAGGCATTAATAGAATGAGAGAGCAACTCACATCTGTCAAGGCTGTAGCAGTTATATAATAGATTTCTGTATTTTGTGATGTGATGGAGAGATGAAGGTGTGTTTTGCAATGTGTGGTTTTTTTGTAATGAAGGGAATCTCTTGTGTAACCCTCAGGCGATTTATAAGATGGTGTCGTCAGTAATGAAGATGCCAGAGGATGAATCCACACCTGAAAAGAGAACAGAGAAGATCTTCAGACAAATGGACACCAATCGGGATGGTAAGCCCTGTTTCTATATCACGAAACTGTTTTAGCAGTGGTATATGAACAAAGACATGATACTTAGTGGTCTTTGAAGGCTAAAATCTTTGACTGAAATATTTAAGTTTAATTAGCACTTCTTATAATCTTCTTATGTCTCATGTAATCACTCAATCAATCATTTGTTTAATAGTGGAAAGACATCAATAAAAGACAAAAAAAAATTTGCATGAAGTGTTAAATATAAAATTTTACTGCTTTTTGTATTACAAAAAAAAAAATCTTGCTTGTGTGCATTTTTGTGTAAAGTGTGTGTGCTTGCTTATGCACTCTGATACAACCTATTTAAATGCATCATGCCATTATATAAAGGTCTCCGATTATTGAGTGATTTGAAGAGCCCCATTAGCAGTTAAACTAGGCTTAGGACTGTCTATTTCATCGTGAAGGAGTGTGCATGAAATTGACGATCAAAGCCAAACAGATGGGTGTGTACAGAAAAGAGTGGTCTGATTCTATGGCCAGATGAACTTTTGCATTTCCTGCTCTCATGACTAGAGTCACAAGGGACAGAGACTATGTGCATGTTTGTGTATTTGTGGGATCAGATGCAGCATAAGTGTATTTTCAGACAGATACTTTATTGATCACAGTGAGCAAATCGAAGTACAAAAATGCACAGGATTCAATCCAATTAAACCATGCAATCTAAGCATGGACTAAAATGAGGTGAGCACTGAATGCTAATCAAATCTATGACTGAGAGGACTTGTTCTTCACTCCTCACTGGAGTAACAGCGTCCACTGTACTGAATATCAAACGTTTCTTGGCATTCCTTCACAACCTCTCACTTTTGAATGAATGCAAGGAGACGGCACTGCCACCTGCTGACTGATATAGCGCATGGCACTTTGGGGATGTTTAGTCACTTCATGTTTTAAGGGTTGCCCTATACCAAAATTCAGTCCAATACCACAGGAAAAGTGGTTATAATGATATAAAATAATTGATTTTATTTCAGTGTGCTTTCAAGTATAATTTATTCCTGGGATGTAAAGCTGAATTTTCATCATTCATTACTCCAAGTGTCTTAAGTGTCACACGATCCTTTAGAAATCAGAATAGAATATTCTAATTTATTACCATTGTTGGCAGCAATTTTGAATATTTTTTGGAACCTGTAATGCTTTTTTCAGGATTGTCTGATGAATAAAAAGTTTAAAAATGTCAACATTCATTCAAAATAGAAATATTTAATTAACAATAAGTCTTTACTATCACTTTTTATCAATTTAACACATCCTTGCTGAATATAAGTATTAATTTCTTTCAAAAAAGAAACATTTACTGACCCCAAACTTTTAAATTGTAGTGTATATTGTTTACGGTTCTTCTTAACTTTTTATTCATCAAATAATCTTGGAAAACAAAAAGTATCACAATAATATTAAGCAGCACAACTGTTTTTAACATTGATAATAAATCAGTATATTAGAATAATTTCTGTAGGATCATGTGAGACTGGAGTAATGGTGTTAAAAATTTAGCTTTGATGACAGGAATAAATTACATTTTAATGTATATTAAAATAGAACATTTATTTTACATTGTAATAATATTTTACAATATTTTTTTTCCTTTATTTTTGATCAAATAAATGCAGCCTTGATTACTTTTTGGAATCAGTAAAATATTTTTTTATTTATAATGGCTGATATTGATTTTTATTTTTTTTTTAATACAATAAAATAGAAATGGAACAACTAAAATCAGTTTAAATTAATTAATAGATTAAAATGAAAGATTACATTTAACATTATTATTATTATTATCACTGATTAGTATCATTAATGTTATCACTATTCAATAATTAAAATTAGGTAAATGTTAGAGAACAAAAAAGGTCGTTAAATGTAAAAATAGGGAAAATGCCCATGCACAATTTTGTTCAACTCCTGTTAGACTATATTCTATATCTTATTTTTAACCTGAAGACCTGAAGGCTTATTTGATTTAATGGAAGCACTAAAATCTTTTCCACTGTTTCCATAACACACTTTTTTCTGCTTACATTTTTACAGGTTGATTCAGATTCTAACACAAGGAGCCGGATATCAGAAAACTAGCCATCATTTTTCTATTGTAAATAATATGATTTTCTAAGAGCCTGTGTTCTCTCTCGTTTTATTCTAGGAAAACTGTCTCTGGAGGAGTTCATCAAAGGGGCAAAGAGCGACCCATCCATTGTGCGTCTGCTACAGTGCGACCCCAGCAGTGCAGGACAGTTCTGAGATCAGCGTCTCATGCTTCGACCTTTTATTTATTTATGGGTTTTAATTTAGTTTTTGATATAGTCGCTCCTTCCACTCGCAGGGAAATGATGGAGGGTCAGGGTTTTTTTTTCCAGAGTAGGGCATCTGGGTCTCATCAGACTGAGCTTGGCCAGATATAGAAACACACACACACGCACACACAGAGTTATTGGCTGCGTTATCTCTGTAGGGAGCCGCGCCGGGTCTGCAAGAGGCCTGTGATGGAGTGAAGTAGGGTAACTAGAGCATTTATCTGAGCTCGAATCACTTCCTGATTAGAAAAGAGGTTTCATGTCATAGTAAATACATAGTCCGTTTTATTCTTATTTTCTCTGGGTATTAGATGAGACAGATTAAGCTGGGCCAATACAGGAATAGCAGATGGGAAATCATTATGTACTCGGTAAAACAAAGTTTTATGCTTAATTTTAAAAATATATACTAGTCATAAGTTTTTAAACAGCAAGATTTTTTTTTAATGTTTTTTTTTTAAAGAATTTTCTTCTGCTCACCAAGCCTGCTTTTATTTGATCCAAAATACAGCAAATATTTTTGCTATTTAAACTGTTTTCTATTAAAATATATTTTAAAATGTGATTTATTAATGAGATTTCAAAGCTGAATTTTAAGCATCATTACACCAGTCACATGATCCTTCAGAAATCATTCTAATATTATGATTTGCTATTTTATATATATATATATAATCATTATGTTAAGAACAGCTGTGTAGAATTTTCAGGTTTCTTTGACGTATTTATCTGAAATAGAAATCTTGTTAAATCTTTTGTCTTTATAATCACTTTTGATTAATTTAAAGCATCCTTGCTAAATAAAAGTATTAATTTCTATCATTTCTCTCAAATCAGCATATTAAAATGATTTCTGAAGGATCATGTGACACTGAAGACTGGAGTAATGATGGTGAAAATTTAGCTTTGGAATCACAGGAATAAATTACTTTTTAAAATACATTCAAATAGAAACCAGTTATTTTAAATAGTAAAAATAATTCAAAATTTTACCATTTTGGCTGCATTTTGGATCAAATAAATTCAGGCTTGGTGAGCAGAAGAAACTTCTTTCAGAAACGTTTAAAAACGTACAGTTCAAAAACTTTTGACAAGTAGTGTATCTGATGCTAAATCACAGCTAAAGCAGGTGACAATAGTGTGTAAACACCTCAGCCTTAGCGATTTGAATATTTGGGTTATTTTTAACTTTATTTAGACTGTAGTTTCTCTCAATTCATAGTTTGGCCAGCTTTACAGTATTATGATCCAACGGGACCAATAAATCAGGCATGTTGTATGATTCCCCACATTGTGCTTACAATCTAAAGAGCCTTATTACTTAGTGCTGGAAGCGCACATCCAGTTTTGTGTGGATTAGTTTGGTTTTAGTCGGACAGTCAAGGTTCAAAAGACATGAAATGAACTGAGTTCTCTTTTACCAGTTTTCTAATGTTTGTACTCTAGTACCTGTAGGCTTGTATATAAATCTGAAATATCAGACACGCATGCAAATCTGTACTCAGAGTTCCATCTTAGGATGCAGCGATCGGTTTTCTTGACATTTTTAGCAAAAGCATGTAACCAAGTTTATCTGCATTTGTGGACAGGAGAGTATTTGTGTAATTTGTATGCATGTGTTGTGTGTATGTGTTTGGTTAATATCAGTTGCAGCCCTCACCCTGGTTCTAGATGTCGTGATGCATTGTTTGCATTATTATTTAGCTTTATTGATTCAAAGCTAATATGATTTTAGAATCACTTTTATCTGCTATACAACTCTGGATTGTACACATGAGCGTCATCAAGTTACTGAATTGCCTTATACACACTCAAGTGTTTCTGTGGGTGAGTGATTTTTATATGGCTTTGTAACTTTTTTTTAATCAAGCTTCAATCTGCTTTGAATCTGAAAATCATCCATCTGTTGGAGAGTTTAGTTCCATGCTCTTCCCGTTCACCCCTTTAACAGATGCAATTATGTTGACGGCCTTTCGCTTGCTATATTACTCTGTCATACTGAGTTTCACGCTTATTTCAAAACAACCCCAAGAGTGTAAGTGGAAATGGAACCCATTGCTTTTCAAACGCCACTTGCGTTCATGTTGTATTCATACCTGTATGCATTTCAACAACAGAGAGAGCATTTATTCAGAATTCCTATTAGTTCTCATATCACCCTGTGCCCTGCTTTTAGCAATCATGCCGACACGGCTGACATCCACACTCCTGCTTCTACTGATGTTCACTGTTCTTGAATGTCCCTGTCATTGTCAGATGCCTCACCACAGTGCATTCAGTTTCTGCTATACTGTTAATGAACATATTTGAATGTTTTTATTTTACTTGTTGAACAACTGCTGTTTTTGTAAAAATATAGAAAAAAGAAAAAGTGGCAGATCAAAACTGCTCTGATATTTCATGTTTTATGCATATTTTATGTAGTATTTTTTTTTTCCATTTTGTTTTCTTTTTAAACATCTGACGTAACATTTCTGTATCACAATTATATCATGTGGTCAGGTGCCAAAAATATGAAAGCAGTATTGTATAAATTTATACTGTACATTTGTTATTTGTCAAACAAATTGTTTGTAATTGTTGCATTTTGTAGATTTTGTATGGTAATCTGTATTTTGTGACTGTAGATTTGAGACATAGAGATTTGTTTTGGTTATCATATTGAGCAGGAATTAAATCTGGAGAGAACAGAGAATGTTTTTGTGTTCATTCACTTTTAGAATCATCTTTTTTTCATTGGTGTCCACTAACAGAAACTTACTCAATCCACCTTTTTCCTCAACGCGCGACTAAGCCCGTGGGTGAGACTTACGGTTCATTATCTGCTATAGTGAAATAACGAGAAGAATGACAACGGTAAAATTGTTTGCACTACAAACCAGTGTGCTCGTATTTAAGATAATACATTAAAATAATTTGATAGGAAACAACAATTTGCAAGTTTTATACAGCTAAATATAGCTGGATGCGATGAGACCGGAAGCCACACCCATAAAATGTATAAATGGACACGCCAACGGTTACATCACTTGCAGCTGTGCACGCATTGTGGTGACAGAAAAACAATGTTGCCAAGTCTGCTGTTTTCCCGCAGAATTGGGCTACTTTCAAACTGTTGCCGCGGTTTAAAGCGACCTCAAAAACGCGATTTTTACCCAAAACGCGATTGTGCTTTTGGATTTCAGAATCAGAATGCAAATATGACGATGGACCACAAAACCAGTCAGAAAGGGTCAATTTTCTGAAATTGAGATTGATCTGAAAGCTCAATAAGCTTTCGATTGATATATACAGTAGTCAACATTTGAAGTGGATCAGAAAAGTTTATCAAAGTTGTCGTAAGACAAGAACGGGTATCGTTTTGGTTTTGATCCACTTCAAATGTTGACTACTGTAGTTTGTTAGGATAGGACAATATTTGGCTGATATACAACTCTTTGAAAATCTGGAATCTGATAGTGCAAAAAAATCAAGGTATTGAGAAAATAGCCTTTAAAGCTGTACAAATGACGTTCTTAGTAATCAAAAATTAAGTTTTAATATATTTACAGTAGAAAATGTACAAAATATCTTAATGGAATATGATCTTTAATAATTATTTTTGGCATTAAAAATATATCCGTGCTACTTAAGACTTTTTATGGTCCAGGGTCACAAATCATTTTTAAAGAATACTGTCGTCACAGATCCCATTTGAAGCTAAACACAGACATTTAAACGACAGACTAATGGATGAAATCTGCTATGACTACTCTATTTTTAAAGCATAAATTTGATTCAAACAATAGGTCTACCTATATAATATTCACATATTTCATAGAGGATATATTCATATTATATTAGCCCTACATTTACAGCATGAAATACTATTTAAACCTAGAACATTTTACATATACCTATTTTATCTCACAATTCTGACGTTTTTTTTTTTTTTTTCGGACTCGATTTAACTCAACAATAGCGAGTTCCCTCAATTCTGAGGGAAAAAGCCAGAAGTGTGGATAAACTCATGATTCTGAGCCGAGGGGAAATGAGAGAATGACAAGTTGATCTTTCTTATCAGAATTGAGAATAAAGTCATAATTTTGAAATATATAAACTCAAATTTACTTTTTTTTACTTTTGTATTCCTTTATTCCATGGCTTCCATAGACTGCCGCTTCAAATTTTGTCATTTTCTGCCACCATGTAGGCTCCGCCCACAAAAAAACGTCATCACTGTTCGCAAACACCGAATTGGTTTTATGTTGTAGTACCTACTTTTGCCACAAGATGTCAGCTTACTTCTGGTGAATTATTTGAGGTGAATCATTTGTTTACATGCTTGAGTTTAAGCATAACGTGTGAATGAATGAGAAGTGAATTAAGAACCCTAACTAATCTGACTTTTGTTTAGTAATGTATTCTAACATATTTCTCTCTCTCACTAACTGGATATTGGTGTTACAATTATTGCTACAAAATGTTCCCTGAAAATACATCTCCTAACATAATTTTGATTTATAATTGCATCACTTTGAAAGCTTTTTATTCTTCCCGATATGGTGAGTGCTGTTTGAAGGTCCTGCCCAGCCCAGGGGCTTCAATGAGGAAATCTTACACACGTCTGACACTCTTGGTGGTACTCTGGGCAACTCTATATCACTGTCTTTGTGGTGCTGTAAGATTAGATAGGCGGTGAAACAAATCTGAAATTTCCACACCTACCCACTACATGAGAAACAATCCTTAAAATATAACTGTTGTGTAATTAAAGCATTTAAGTGCTTTATACTCTATATACATACACCTGTACACTGAAAAAAAAAAAAAAAAGTAGGATTTACTTTAAAACAAATTTTCCTCAGAAATTGCTAGTAGCCTACATTTTTACAAAGAGTAATGAGTAATGAAATAAATTTAAAATAAACTTTTTTATTTTCAAAAGTTGAAAATAAAACTGCTTTTTTTTAAACATACAACTTATATATATAAACTTAAATATAAAAAAATGAAAACTTTTTTAAGTGGAGTGAAGTGTCGTAATAGAGACTGATACCATTTCAAAATGTTGACTGTTGTTGTGAAGTTTTCTGGTTTCTGTAGCAGTAGATTGGGGCGGGCCTTGTTCTCATGCTCAGGCGAGAAATGACATCATGTGAATCATGTGAGTCAGCAGGATTAGTCCTGAATTGCTGGCTGATATTTTTCCATCAAATTGCATTCAGTATGTTATGTATGCAAGTGACTGAGCATTCGCAACCATAACTGTTTTTAAAAGGTGGTGCATGAGAAAAGATTTTCTTCATTGAATTTCCTAATATTAAGAGACACCGAACATGAGAATACTTCAGTTATGCGAGGACAGTTTTATACAGAGTTTGGACTGGTACAACTGGTAAAATGTGTCAATTCAGTGTGAGTCTGTGTGTAATGTATAAACTACTGTCACATTTTGCTAACAATGCAGAATCATTACCTGTCAGACGGGTAGAAGCTGAAGCCCTTCTCCAGGTCAAAACAGGTTATTTTTCTTTTGAGTACTCATGCATGCCACACCTCTTGTGAAATGTCCCATGAAGTCTGATAAGGATGCAGATCAAGTAGAACTGAATGCGTTTTAAAAAAAATCATGACAGAACAAGACAAGCAATTTACAAATTCAGACTGATAAAGAGTTTTTTATATGCCTTTGTCTGTAAGTCTTTATGTTGGAGCAAATTATGAAATATTTTTCAGCACTCAGGTGTCAGTTTCTGTTCCCATGACTGATAACTACAGGTCATTAGTAGATTTCACCTGACCGCTATAGTCTTGTTGAAGCCTGCCATCTTCATGTCTGATACGTCACGTACACATTAGCACTCACTGAAATTATTACAAGTTTATGTATGTATGTATATATATTTATATATATATATATATATATATTTTTTTTTTTTCTTCACTAGTCTGCTCATTTAAAGAACAACTAGTGCTGGAGCTCAACCCAGGCCAGCCAAATCCTATATGCGAGCAAAGAAAGAGCACATCTGAAGCTTTTAAAATAGAGCCACACCTGTTAGTCTAACAGACACTTTTATTTGCAGCCCTAACAAACAAATAGGAGTCTGCTAGTCAACAATACCTGTATTTGGATAGGCTCAGACAGAGGGCTAAAAGTGAACAAACAACCTTTCCTAACAAGAGAAACTCAATGGAAACAAAAGTCATATTTCATCATTATACTCAGTTGGTTAAATATAGCAAACTGCTCTGCTTTTTAATAAAAAAAAAAACAAAACAAAAAAAACGTTTTTTATTTAAAAAAAAAAAAAAACGTTAGATTTTGAGATTTATATATAGGTTATTTAGAGATTAGCAGTATTTAAACATTTCCCATAAAACACGCCTCTCGAATAATATCTCTTTGCGCAATCTATGAAAAACTCCCACGAACAAAATATAATTCTCTATTTCAGTAAGCATGTTTTAACAGTGGAAGCGTGCAGGTGGCTGCCACGCCTTCTTTGTGCTCTACAGCCAATCGCCGTGGTCGCATCAAAGCCGCTGCGCGGCTATTGGCTGGCTCGTCCCCTCCTCCAGGTAATGAGAGCGCACCTTTGCTTGCTCACAATAACAGTCACCTTGAGACTTCCCAGATTTAACACAATTTTCCGCTTGATCCTGAATGTTTGGCTGCTCTCCTTTGTGCGGAACAGACGGAGGATGCTGTAATGAGAGTCGGATACGAGAAGTTGTTTGACCTGTAGTCCGAGTTTTCTTTCAGCCGTTCCCTGCGACTCACCTGCCGCATCTTCACCGACCTGAAAGTCCAGTTTCACTGTGGGAGCCCAGCAGTGCACATGGCTCAGGAGGAGAAGTAAGTCGCCAATGTAAACACTAAAACGGTTTAGAAGAAACGGCAAACTAAAGTTCGTTCTATCGCGACAAGTTTGGAATTTCATGACGTTTATCTTTTTATGTGACGTCATCGCAGCAGGTCGGTTTTTTTGTTTCGTTTGTTGAAAAAAAAGAGAAGTATTAAATAATATAATAATTTCAGCATTGCTTTATTACATAACCTAAAGGTAGCATAAAACGAAAAGAGAAGGGGTCCTAGTATATAACCCTATGGAACACCACAATATTTTACTGTAATGTTTTATTTTTATTTATTTATTTATTTATTTATTTTTTCAAAAATATTTCTTTATATAATCACCACTGTAATGGTTTCTACACTATATACTATACAAATTGCAAAATCAAAGAAGTAGCATTTTTTTAATGTATATCTATTTCTTTTTCTCTTCTGGTTTGTGTGTGTTTGCTGTAGTACATCTATAACGGTGGGCCTGGGCAGGTGGCTTATATTAGCTAACATCCTTGTACAGCCCCTCCCATGCAACCCTTCCTCACTGTAGTATCACTATCCAGCAGGATATAGTCCATTGTCCCACAGAAAAAAGCAATTGTGTGGAAAATGTAAAAGGATAGTTCTGGGAATTTCAGTTGTATGCTCCAACCCTTTGTAAACTTCATGAACCCTAAGGTATGGAGAGAGGTGGTATCATCAGGATCAAGTCTGTCCACACTGTTTTACAATATTATTATTTATTTTTGTCCATATATATATGTATGATAATACACTCTATATGCATATTTGTTCGTAATGGTCTTTGGTTAATATTTTTAGTAAGCGTCTGGTGGTGGTGGTCCCAAATGAGATGAATATTCCATCACGCCGTGCCTTCACGAGTGAAGATGAGGCATGGAAATCTTACTTGGAGAATCCATTGACTGCTGCAACCAAGGCCATGATGAGCATTAATGGAGATGAGGACAGTGTGGCTGCCCTGGGAATCCTTTATGATTACTATAAGGTCAGAGATCATCTGTAACAGTTAGAAGAAAATGATTGTGCCTCTGGTGTAGGTGTACAAATATGAAAATGTATTGCCAGGAAGTTATTCTGTTTCTTTTTCTTTAGGTTCCTAAAGAGAAGAGGCTCTTACCAGTACCCAAACTTCCAGAAGATCATGAAAAGAGGTCAGTTTAACATGCAGATGAGGTCCAAAAGTGTGAAAATGCATCTGTTTTCCCTTTTCATAAATGAAAACATTTTTGATTTGAAGTTAAAAGCAACAATTTGAGTAAAAGGTTGAACTGAAGAATTTACATAAACTTTAGAACATGTTCGTGATAGATGTTATCCAGCAGGATTTTTGCTTATTAGTGAATGTAGAATCTTAAATATTTCTTCATTTTAGGCCATAAACTTTATTTCCAGGGAATGAATGAATGAATGAACGTCCATGTTCCAATTGGCATAATTTGGACTAACTTATTTGATAACACTTTCTTTCAGTCGGATGGGTCAAGATGGCCTTGAGTCTGCAGAGACTCGTATCCAGGTCCTGAAGTCACTTCCTGTCAACCTGTCCTTAAATACTGATGTGCACAATGCAGAAAATAAACAAGACATGTTCGGTTCAGTGCCGGTTGAGGAGGGTGTCGTGGCCACTGTGAAGGCTGAGGTTTATGCTCAGGCATTCTCCAACCACCACCACCACCACCACCAGCAGCAGGGAGTTCAGTATCAGCGCATGCCCTACCATCAGCCTTTACAGGATCCAGCGAGCGTCAGCCATGACGGATACATGAAGGACGAACAGTGCAGTACACCAGATAGCACCTTTGAGGATTCCTACCCTGAGGACACTATGGTAAAGTGTCTCTCAGTTTATGTTGTGGTTTCTGTCAGTTAAAAATGGTTTATGACAATCACTGGTAGCTACTCATTGTACATATTGAGAATGATATGTAATATGTGATATGTTCTGTCATACACTTGTGTTTTTCAGAAGTACAGGGTGCCCACCACACTAGGGGCAGAAGATTTCTCCCACGGGATGTAAGTACAACATGCCAAATCCTTGATTTTCATTTACACTACCATTCAAAAGTTTAGGGTTGGTAAGATTTTAAACGTTTTTTTTTGTCTCTTATGCTCACCAGAGCTGCAAATACTTGCCAATATATATGTCAATGTAAACACTAACAGATTAGAAGGAAAACTTACTTATTTGAATCACAGTAGGAAATCAAGCTCTGTCTAGATGCTCTGTATTAGGTGCCTCAAATTATGAACCGAGACTTAAAAAACATAATTTTAACATTTTCTATGCAACAGATGAAGTACCACATTCTTAAATTAATAGCAAAACCCAAATACAGGAACTGTTCCTCTGCGGACTTTCTTTAATTATTAAATTCTGTAGTAAAATTGCTGTGGTTTATTGCCTTAAGGGGAGACACGGTTTTTCATTAAGTGTTTTTTCAGACTAGTGGAAAGAAAATATCCAAAAGACACTGTTAAGTGTCTCTTATATAGCACTTTATCTATTTGTGTCAATAGATTTCAATTATAATACATATTTTTACAGTCTGTTTTATCAAAATGTGTTTTTTCTTCTACACTGAGCCATAAATCTCCACTTCAGTAACACTTATACACAGCAAACTTTACAATTTTATTTCCTATTATGTCTGTATCCTATAGGTTTTTAAAGATGGATTTGTTCATATATAATTTGCTTGATTATATACAACATTTTATTCCCCCCAAAATTGGGAAAATATATTGTTTTCTGTCTGTTCTAAGTATTTCTGAATTATGGAGTAACAAAAATGGGAGACCCGAAATTCCCTCTGTAACAACATTTGACTCTAATATGTCAAAAAAAAAATGTAAACAAAAATTTTGAAACTGACTTCATCCAGGGTGTAGTTTTTTATACTAGAAATGTATGCAAATTAGTGCACATTTCATTAAACAATGCCTCATTTGCATATTTAAATCTAACAGTGCCAGCAGTGTCTCGACTTATACTAATCAGTCCGATACTGAAAGCATCAAAAGTCACTTTTTATTTGTCCCAATATACATATTTCATGATGAAGAATGTGAACCATTGGCATATGTGCCAAAACCATGTTTGACTTGATTTTTGCCTGCATTGGTGGTATAGCTATTTTGTCCACAAATATAGACAAACAAAAGGCCAGTTTTACTAAATAGGGCAAATTAGTGCGCGAGCATAATTCCAAAACAGCGGGTGATTTACTAACAACACGCAAATTAAAAAACACAGACGCAAAATCTCATTTACATATTGACCAACACAATATACCAAGGGCTGCACGTAATAATAAATAAATAAGCCACAGTATGTTGGAAAGAGCTGAAAAATGAAGGGTTGCGTAAAGTTTTGATAGATCTGGTATTGCAAGACTAGTTAAGGGTTTCAAGTCGTCTTTTATTTACTAAAGCAAATTAAAAATAACATGGCTTGACAAACAATATGTTTGGATAATGTGTGCTTCTGGCATTCCAAATAAATTAATACGTGTGGAAAAAAATCCTCTCCCTTCTACCATGCACTCTCTGTTCCTAGCAACAATAATTGCAGTAATTTCAAGTGCAAAATAGTTTAAGACATGCTTTTTTGGGGCGTTAATTAATGGCGTTAGTAAAACACGTTGTGTGAGTCATTTAAATACTCTCCTCCCATATTTTTTTGTGTCTGAAAGGGAAACTCATACAAATGCATATTTAATAAGATCAGGTGCAAAAATAAATGTGTCTGTGCCTTTTCAGCACTAATTTGTCATTGCGCATCTTTTATAAATCCTGACAGTACTATTTTAACGCCAAAGGTTGGTTTGCGCTGGCACATGCGGTTAGTAAAACTGGCTTAAAGTGTTTTTCTTTCTATTATGATTTCCATTCTCACAACAGTTTTCTGTCCTCTCGTAGAGACATGTTCCAGTACAGTATAGAAGCAAGTCGTTCGGTCCGCGAGAAGGCCGGCGAGGGGCCGATGATCTATCTGAACAAAGGCCAGTTCTACGGCATCACTCTCAGTGAGACCGGGGCCAACAAGGGCCTTCGCCATCCCATCAGTAAAGTGCGGGTGAGTTTTACTGTTACTATGACAAGCACTTATGACTGTGTAATGTAATTGGTATTAAGGATCAGAATCAATGTAACACAACTGTCTCTCTCAGAGTGTAGTGATGGTGGTGTTTGGACAAGAGAAGTGTCGAGATGAGCAGCTAAAGCACTGGAACTACTGGCACACCCGTCAGCACACAGCCAAACAGAGAGTCCTTGACATAGGTGGGACTCTGCTTTACACATATATCTTTTGTATATGTTTTTTATAGGGATAGTTTACCCAAAAATGAAAATTCTGTCATTAATTACTCAGCCTCATGTTCCAAACCCATAAGACCTTTGTTCATCTTCAGAACACAAATTAAGATGTTTTTGATGAATTTGGGGGTTTTCTGACTGTGCATAGACAAAAATACAACTGTTCAACTGTTCAATGTTCAAGACCCAGAAATGTAGTAAGGACATTAAAATAGTCCATGTAACATCAGTGCAGGGTTCGTACTTTCCTAAAAAGTGCTTGAATTGTTGAAAGACAATGCATCTGTAAAGTAAGTGTTAAATTTTTGTATATATCTTTAATGTCTTTTCATACAAAATTCACGCAATTAAAAAACAAAATACTTTTTTCGCTTATTTCACATAATAAAACTAGTAAATAAACTAAAAAAAAAAAACAAATAAAAGAAAACTAGCGAGCTAAGCCAGTAGTAGTACTGACAATGTCATGTAAACATGGCTGAAGATGCGAAAACAGGAACAGATGAACTGAATCAATTGAGTGAGTCAGTTACGCTAGAACCGCTACAACTGCATTCATTTCAAGCGATTCACTAGCAATAAAAAAACAGATCAAATTGAAAAAGCAGGTAGTGATGGTTGAAAATGATTTTTTTTTTCGAAACTCTGAATCAGTTAAACCATTTTGTTGCAAAGTGATTTATGGTTTTGAAGCACTCCAATTGGATCACGTATCACGAATCATTTGATTCAAATTGGGACTTCAGTGCAGGTTTACAAATCATTTGATTCAGATAGAGGCTATAGATCACGTATCATGAATCATTTGATTCAAATTGGGACTTCAGATCATGTATCACAAATAATTTGATTCAGATCGAGGCTTCAGTGCAGGTTTGCAACCATTTGATTCAAATCAGGACTTCAGATTGCGTATCATGAATCATTTAATTCAAATCGGGACTTCAGATCACATTATCACAAATCATTTGATTCAAATTGGGACCTCAGTTTGTGTGTCATAGATCATTTGATTCAGAACGAGACTTCAGTGCAGGTTCATGAATCATTTGATTCAAATCGGGACTTCAGATTCTGTATCATGAATCATTTGATTCTAATCAGGACATCAGATCAAGTATCACAAATAATTTGATTCAAATCAGGACTTCAGATTGTGTATCACAAATCATTTGATTTAGATCGGGATGCGAATTACTTCATTTAGGATGGGAACTTCGCATATCGCAAATCATTTGATTTAGATCATAACTTCGGTGCAGTTTCAGAGTTATTTGATTCAGTTTGGGACTTCAGATGACGTATCACCAATAATTGTATTCAAATTTGGGACTTCAGATTGTGTATCACGAATCATTTGATTTAGATTGGAACTTTGGAGCGGGTTCATGAATCATTTGATTTGAATCAAGACTTCTGCGCAGGTTTGCGAATCATTTGATTCAGATCAAGACTTCGGTGCAGGTTCACGAGTCATTTGATTCAGTTTGATTCACGAATAATTGTATTCAAACTTGGGACTTCAGATTGTGCATCACGAATCATTTAATTTAGATCTGGACTTTGGAGCAGGTTAGTGAATTATTTGATTTAGATCGGAACTTGAGACCGGGTTCACTAATTATTTGATTCAGATCGAGACTTCAGCGCAGGTTTGCAAATCGTTTGATTCAGATCAAGACTTTTCAGATCAGGATTTCAAAGTGGTTCCGCAAATATTTTTTTCAAATATTTTTTCCTAATTTGTTTGTTTTGTTTTGTTAAACAGTAAAAAACATCGAACCGTTAAGGCAGTACAGTTACAAATCCCTTACGAAAATTAACCATGGTTATAATTTGAATAATAATTGTTAATTGTTTAAAGTCCTTGAACATCAAAAAAGTAGTGCTTGAAAAGTCTTAGAAAGTTCTGGAATTTTATTTTACAGTATCTGTACAAACCCTGAGTTCAACCATAATTTTATGAAGCTACGAGAATACTTTTTGTGCGCAAAACAGTACCTTAGCACTTACACTTACCAGTGTGTTTTTGTTTGTGTGACTGTACGTTTGCGTCATTACATGCTTTTTTCCCCCTGGGATAGCAGATAACTGGAGTCCCCTCCTTTTGTTCATCGTTATTCTTCCCAGTTCCTCATTTGTTTTATTTGAGGTGTATCCTAAAAAAGGGGTCTGCAACTTTAGCACAATGCTTGGGGCGAAGTCTTCCATCATAACTCCCAGTTGGGAACTGTAGGGACAATGAGGGGTCAGGTTAAAGGAAGGGGGGTTTTGACACCTGAGGGGCGCTGCGATGGTCTTCTCGGTGGCAGCTGGCAGCCTGACGTGGTCCGGGCATGATTTTGGAAGATGGAAACCCGATCCGCTGATCCTGATGTTGTCCTGATTTGAATAACAGTATCCAGGGATTTTTCATAGTGCCTGAGGCAGAAGATCAGGATTTGAATAGGAGCGTTAACCGTTTGGGGGGAGGTTGAATCCTCAGACAAGCGGGGGCTTGGGAAAGGGTCCTGCTCTTTTGTAAAGCAGAAGGCTTGAGTAACATCTGCCATACATTTAAGTGGTGTTGTATTTGCACAGCAGGCAGGCACCATGTCATAGACGTGAAGCGTGTAACAGAACGCCTGCGTCTGAGGTCAAAATGCGTCTCGCTGTGCGTTTTTTTTTAATGACTCTGAGTATAAACTGAAGTGCTCAAATTTGTTTGCAGCTTTGCATATTATATACATATTTAGTCAGGGCAAAACAAGAGAATTATCTCTTTGACATTTATTCTATCATCATGTTGTTTGAAAATACAGTGGGGTGTGCAGTCTTGTTGCATTTTGCAACCAGTATTATCAGCATAGCAATTTGAGTGACAAGTTGAACTTGAAAATTGACATGAATTTGACAGTGTCTCAGTATTTGGTATGTCCAGCCTTTGCTTTAACAAGAGCAGCACTTGAGCTGGCAAAACCTGATGATCGTGTTATCCAGCATGATCTGAGAATCAAACACAAGAGCATCTTGTGCTTCAGTGAAAGCAATTAAATCTGGACTTTTGCACAGGATTCACAAACTTGATTAGAGACTGAAAATAATGTAGAATATTAAATATTTCTTATGAATTTTTTGTTATGTTTTGATTAAAAAGCTAGAAAATAAATGCAAATTACCATGAGATAAAGTTTATCTCGACTGAATTTGAGACATTTTATTTTATTAAAATTATTTTATTTTAATGTTTTTTTTTTTTCATTTTATTTTTATATAAGAATCCCAGATTTTACATTTCAGTGTAAAAAATTTTTATATATCTAAATATTAATTAGATTTTATTTATCTAAACACAATTTTACATTCCAGATTTTACATATCGCTTCAGATATTTTAGAATAAAAATGTATTTAAATTCTTAATTTATTTTATTAATTTTAAATTATTTAATATTCAATTATTTAACGTTTAATAAGATGTTAAATTGTATGTTTTTTTTAAAGATGTAGTCAAAAATATTTATTTGTTTATTCTATTATGTAGTAGTATTTCTATTATTCCACTGTTTTATTCTATAATTTAATTATAATATTTATTTTATTAATTTGATACATTTTATTTATTTTTTTATGTAAATAAGATCTTGAATCTTTTTCTTTTTCTATCTTAATCTTTTTCTATTTTATTCTATTGTTTACTATTGTTTCTATTGTTCTACTGTTTTTATTTGATCAATTAATTGTAATATTTTCTAATATTTTATTACATTTTATTAATAAAGTTATCAGTTATTTCAGATTAAAATTGTATTCAGATTTTAATTTTTTAATTTATTTTATTTGTATTTTCATTTTATTTTATTTTATTTATCTAAATGAAATCTTAAAATGATTTTTTTTTTTTTACATTTTGTCAAACATATTTCTTTCTTTCTGTATCCATTCATTCATTTATTTACTATTATTTCTATTATTCTGTTCTTTTATTCCATAATTTAATTCTAATATTTATTTTATTCATTTTAATTCATTTTAAATTTTTAATTCAGATTAAATTTTTACGTATTTAAATTGTTTTCAACTTATTTTATTTATTTTAATGTATTTAATCATTTTATTTTATTTATCCATATAAGATCTTAAAATGTAGATTTATTTTAATTTAGTCAGACATATTTCTTTTTTCTTTCTTTGTTTGTTTATTCTGTTATTTACTATTATTTGTTATTCTTTTGTTTTATTCTATAATTTACTTGTAATATTTATTTTATTAATTGAATACATTTTATTAATTAAATGTATTAAATTTTATTAATTTAAATTGTTTTCAAATAATTTTATTAATTTTAATGTACTTATTCAATTTTCTTTTTCTAAATAAGATCTTAAATTGTAGATTTTTGAAAAATGTAGTCAAAAATATTCATTTGGTTTCATTCAGTTGTTGTTATTCATTTAATTCTATTATTTACTATTATTTCTAGTATTTTACTGTTTTGTTCTATAATTTATTTCTAACATTTATTTTATTCAATTTAATTTTTTTTTTTTTTTTATAAGGTCTTGAATTTTAGATTTTCTATGTGGCCTCAAATATTCAAACCCTACTGTTAAGGTCTTAAAGAAACTAATATAAGTAATGCCAAAACTGTCAATTTACAGATTATAACTAACATCATGCTTCACCAACTGCTCTTTTCACCCTTCAGCTGACTATAAAGAGAGCTTCAGCACCATTGGCAACATCGAAGAAATCGCTTACAACGCTGTGTCCTTCACCTGGGACGTCAACGAGGAGGCAAAGGTGATACTTCAGCTTCGATTCTCAGAGTTTCTACTGGCATGTTAAGTTTGTGGCGTGCAGGTCAAGCTGAAGTTGTCTGATAACGGCCGTTGATCCTGAGGAGATGTTACAGCTCCCTTCTCCTCCTCTTCCCTGCAGCATCCAATTCACTTGTCAGGAGGATTTTTCCGTCTTAGTTCCAGTACTTAACAAGCTTATTTTAAGTGCACACTTAAGGGAGGAGGTCCACCCAGTGCTCATGGTCAATATTTGTTTTTGAAGTAGCCTGATGTGTCATGGAAATAGCAAGAAGAGCTTTGACAGCAAATTCCATACCTTTGGAAATCTATTTTATTATTATTATTATTATTATATTATGAAGTTTCCTAATTTAGGTAATGTATATAAAAGATACAGTGCTTCTTGAGATTTTTTTTTTTTAATGAAGGGATGCAGAAATATAAACATTTACGTGCCTTAAGATAATTTGATCATGTAGGAGGATGTTGTAAGATTTGAGTGTTACCTTGTATTTGTTCAACCATCATTTGCTCACATGCACCCACATGCACACAGAGAGCCAGAGATCTGTTGTGAAAGATTTGTCGGTGTATGCAGTTGCTAACTGATTCCTGTCAGAATTGATCACGTGGCCCTGAGAACGCAAGTGGTTCTCATAACATTGAACAACAAGCTCCTCTATGAAACAACAGCTACAGGCACAGACATGAAAGGACGGGAGACCGTCAGTGGGAAACTATTTTCACCTCGGGCTGAAAGATTCGCTACCTTTCATCTTTCAACAGTCGTTTTTCCAGTGTCTCTTGATATATTGGCATGAGACAGGTTACAGTTGGGAATATTTCAAATCAATTTAGTTTTGCGTACTATTTAAATAAACCGCAGACAGGTACGCAATGAAAGAGTGGCTATGTGGTTTTTGTTTAGAGTCGCCATTTAGAGATTTGACGATTGTGAACGAATTTAACAGAGAAGATTTACTCTTCGCTATTAAAGTTCACAAGTGATGTAAGGTGTTGTCAGCACAGAAGCTGGATGGGTATTTGGAGATTAAAGGTGGACTAGTGCTTAAAAGATTTTTAAAAGAAAATCGATATGAACTACTGTGCTTTATTCAGTATGATTTTAAAGTCTGGGAGGCCAAGCAATAATAGGTTTTTATTCAGGACTAGTCTATTAATCAGACAGCCTGTAAAAGTTCACTCTGAGGTGTGTAATTACACTACCACCTCTATCGCCACTAGCATCACCAAACGGAATTGCAAAAATAATGATTTTCAAACAGGTTTCCCCCGAACGCTCCCTATGTTTGTCATTGGTCAAACAGATAGAAGCACCTCCCCCAAATAGTGTGGCCATTAGTTGAAACGATGACGCTAGTATTGGAGAACTGCAACACATTTTTGCAACTTTATAAGCATCTTGCCCATATGTGCCGTTTTAAAAGGAATGTAGGGCAGTCCCTTATTGCACTTTCTAGTTTTTAAACACATTGGGGCTCATTCATGAAAAGCGAGCAGAACGAAAACCGTTCGTAAAGCCGTTCTGACGCAAATTTCCGAATGCATGAATATGTTCGTATTTTCAAAATGTTAGTTGGTACGAAAAAAATGGACACCTACTCCCTACCACGTGTAAATGGTACGTAAAATGTTGCTTTTTTAGCAATCTGATGACACTGAATTTTGATGCACTGCCATAATAAATACAAGTTCATTTGCTCTTGCCCTCTTTTTTATTTATTTATTTATTTATTTTATTTTTTTTTTTTTTTATAACTGAGTTGATAATTGTACAGCACAGCGCTCGTCAGGGTCACTATTTACCCAGTCGTAAATAGAGGAGAAGTCAATACTGGTTAGTGCTTTTTTTATTCAGTAAAATTCTTAAAATGAAATGTTAGTAATACGTTGCCGCCATGGATATCCTAAATCATAGCAACCACAGCACCTCAGCTGGAAAAACGCAGTGCCACCACCAAAGCGTTCTTAATTGCGCCACCGGCTGGCCGTTTTCAGAAGAGCGCCTGACATTTTTTGCATCTGGCTAAAAACTCCTTGGTTGACATACGTTAATGAAATGTTTATTGGTAGGCATGTGACCTATTAACCTTTTTTTTTTTTTCACTTATGCAATATACTGGAGCCAAACCTGAGAAAGTAGACCAGATATTCCATTGCGTTCCTAGACACGCATTTTGCGTAGCTCATAGACGGGGATTATGCTAATTGTGAATGAGCGTGCATGTGCGCCCTGTTTACGAATTATTGGAATTCATTAACATACACAAGTTTAACGATAAAATCGGATGTTTACAAAGCGTTTGTGAATCCGAGAATTTTCGGGAAGGTTTGTTTTACGCGCAGATTACTCAGAAATTATTTATATATTTACGAAAGTTTCATGAATGAGGCCCATTCTGTGTGAATGTGTCTGAATTCTGTGTCTGTCTTTCACGGGTCCAAAAATTTGTACCGGTACCCGAACCCGAAGAGATCCCTAAGTTTGTTGCACGGAACCGACCCGGACCCGTATTTAATTTGAAAGTGCTGACCCGAGAAATGGAGGAATGCGGACCCGATCGTTATTCGTAAATTGGACCCGGACCCGGACCCGGACCCGAACCCGGCTGGGAAGACACAGACCCGACTGCACCCGCTCGGCACATATTGCACAGCAAACTGCTATTAAGTCAATAAACAAGTTGCGGAAAATAAACTTTTTGGCTTACCGTTAGTAGCTCTGACTGCAATCAATCCTCTTTAGCCCCGTTCACACTACGAGCGACACGCAGCGACAAAGCGACGCGATCCCATTCATTTTAATGGAGAGCTGGCGATTTCCGGCGACAAGCGCGGCATCGAGCTACAGCGACCGTTGGATGGGGCGTGTCCAGCGACGCGACAAAGTTCAGAATCCCTCAACTTTATGCAAATGAAGAGCGACTTTCGGGAGCGACAGCCAATAGGAAAGAAGACGGTAGAGCTCATGTGATCGTTCTCCTCTCTCAGCCATAGATAAACATACTCAATGAAAAAAGTAGGCTCTGCTTCTCATTCGTTTTTGTTTGTATGTACAGATTTAATTTATGTTTATATTATATTTAGTCTTTTGCCTCCAAAATGGTTGAATTTAGCGGGAAGAAACCTGATTCGCTGTCAAGGCAACCAGTAGTGAGAACGCCCACTAGCAACCTCGTCGCCAGCCTCTGGCGACATGCAGCGACGGAAGTCGCTGCTAGTGTGAACGGGGCTTTTGACACTAAAATTTCCGTCCACGTTAGGCTGTTCCTCTCTCTTGCCGAGTGAAAGAACCTTCTTAATTCATTATTCCAGCTCTGAGCAATTTATTTTTTTATTTATTTATTAAAAAACCGCATAGAACAAGAAGTGCGTTACACTTTACTGCGTGCACAATGGTGAAGTGGTGTCTGAAGTGGGTATACTCTTAATTTATTTAAGGTATTGCTTTCGTTATAGTGTACTAATTCAAATTAGTAATCAACAATTCATTATCATGTTAACCACTCTGCGCACCTCCCCTGACGTGCTCTTGCGCACGCAGGCGGCATTTCTGTCACAAAGCAGGACAAAGCGGGCGCGGGCGCAATCATATTTCAAAGGAAGCCGGTGCCATGGTCTTGCTTTTATGGAGTATTTGCATTTATTCACGTGCAGTTGGATTAGATATCATGTGGTGGACTGTCATAATTTTGGCTAATGCAAGGCACTACTGAATGATGCGCATCAGAGTGGATTTACGCAAAGCCGACGGAAGTGGAGACTGAAGTATATGACAAACGGATTTACAAACGCTTCGTAAATGTCCGAATTGATAGTTGAACGTGTTATGCTGAAAATGTTAATCAATTCCAATCATTTGTAAATAAGGCGCTCATACAGGCTTATTCAATAACGTGTGTCCACCAAAGAGTTTTTAGCCAGCTGAAAAAATGTCAGGCACTCTTTTTAAAAGACCAGCTGGTGGCGCTTGAAAACACTTTGTTGGCACAGCATTTTTCCAGCTGAGATGCTTTAGCTGCTATGATTTGGAATATCCACAGTGGCAATGTATTACTATTACCTCACTGTTAACAATTTTACTAAATATAACCAGTAATATTGACTTCTCTGTTGTAGGCAGTTGTTGTACAAGCGGATGGTTGGTTGGTATTTGTTATCAACACAGCTACAAAAAAATCAAAAAGACAGCAAGGGCAAATGAACTTATTATTATGGCAGTGCATCAAAATTCAGTGTCATCAGTTTGCCAAAAAAACACAGAACGTTTTCAACACCATTTACACCTGGTACGGAGCAGGTGTACATTTCTTTTGTACCAACATTTTGAAAATGAATTCGAAAATTTAAGTCAGAACGGCTTTATGAACGAATTGAGCAAAAATTGGTTCTGCTCGTGTTTCATGAATGAGGCCCATTGTGTGTGAACAGCCCCTTACTGCACTGTTTTCTACTTTTTAAATGTAAAAAGCATGTTATATGTGAACAGCCCCTTACTGCACACTTTTCTAGTTTTTAAATGCAAAAACATATTATATGTGAAAAGCCCCTTATTGCACTTTCTAGTTTTTTTTTTAACAAATTCTGTGAACAGCACCTTACTGCACACTTTGCTAGTTTTTAAATGCAAAAACTTGTTATATGTGAATGTGATCACCCCCTTACTGCACTGTTTTCTAGTTTTTAAACGCAAAAAGCATGTTATATGTGAACAGCCCCTTACTGCACACTTTTCTAGTTTTTAAATGCAAAAACATATTATATGTGAAAAGCCCCTTATTGCACTTTCTAGTTTTTTTTTTAACAAATTCTGTGAACAGCACCTTACTGCACACTTTGCTAGTTTTTAAATGCAAAAACTTGTTATATGTGAATGTGATCACCCCCTTACTGCACTGTTTTCTAGTTTTTAAACGCAAAAACATTTTTTCTTTAAATGCCTGTCATGTGTGAACATACTGCAGTGTTTTCTAGTTTTTAAATTTACAGTGTTACATAAAAATGGCCCCTAACTGTTTTAAACACAAAAACATGTTCTATGTAAAGGACAGTGCAGTACTGTTTTCAAGTTTTTAAATGCAAAAATAGTTTATGTGTGAACAGCCCCTCACAGCCCCTATTTTTTTATATGCAGTAACGTATTCTCTGAGAACAGTCCCTTTATACTTTGGCAACTTGGTGGAAAAACTGCCCCTGGCTTTTTGTCATGAGATAATAAGATGTGATTGCTTGGCCATACTTGACCTTTTCCAAGCTCAGAAATGCAAGTTTTTTCAAGCTGATTTGTGCATGTTTTTTTTTTCTAGGTGTTCATTACCGTGAACTGTCTGAGCACCGATTTCTCCTCACAGAAGGGAGTCAAAGGTCTTCCACTTATGATCCAGATTGACACCTACAGTTACAACAACAGGAGTAACAGACCCATCCACAGAGCCTACTCACAGATCAAGGTCTTCTGTGACAAGGTTGGTCCTGCATCCGTGTGATTGTTGTGGGTCAAAGGACCGGAGTCATTTGAGTCAACGACATGAATCATTTTATTTGCATAAGTTGTACAATAAGTATTACAGTTTACAGTGGAAATTTTCTTGTTTGCCATTGCCATTTCTTGTAGTAGGTATAATGATATGACCTTCATGTAGTGTATTTGTTTTTGTATTGCAGTTCATTTGTCATTGGAATTGACTACTATATACACTAAACTTAGTTAATAGTGTTATTTAGTAAATGTAATTTATTCTCTGCTGTCCTTTCCATACCTTATATCTGTTTAACAACAATAGCCAGTATGAAAACACAAACATCTCCTCTGTACAGGGAGCTGAGCGAAAAATTCGTGATGAGGAAAAAAAGCAGCTTCGGAAGAAGGTCAAAGGTCAGGCTGTTGGCAGCCAGGGTCATGATGGTGAGAGTTCTGTCAACCAACCATACATTCATTTATTTAATATATAGCGCCATTATCCTTACATGTTGTATCTGACATTTTACTCTGATTATGGATAAAATGCACATAACAGTAGGCATTTTGTGGTGAGTAAGAATATGACTAAAAACAATTCTGCATTACAGGTTTTGACCTAATATGTGACAACTATGACCTTGTGGTCTATGAAACATGACTATGTGCGTTTCTCAGCATCAGCATGCTGATTTTGACTTGAGTCATTGGTTTTCTTTCACTCTTTTAGGTAAGAGAGGAAGTTTTTCCACTTTAGCTCAAAAGAGACCAGATATTACGCTCTTCAAAACAATGACAGACCTGGAGTCCCAGCCTGTACTCTTCATCCCCGACGTCCATTTAAACAACCTCCAGAGAGCCGGTCAGGTAAGGAGGAGGAGGATGAATGCAGTTCTCAAAGTGATACTGAAATTGTTTCAGTGCTGAATTGTTGGGTATTGATCAGAACTAATTTTTGAGGCGTTATCTCTTAGTAATGACTAGATCATAGTAGGAGATTTTAAATGATTCAAATGGATGTAATCTCTGTTTAACTAAATTATCAAAAGTCACTGATTATACTTATTGAATATAATGTGAAAACATGTTTAGTTTTAAGTCTTTATGATGTTTTGTTTTCTCTTTGTTTACAGGTGTTCAGTTTTGGCGTTGAAGAAATGGAGAGTGATGGGTCAGTTCATGTACTATAAATCTCCTGTTTATAATTAAATGGTGTTTATGGATGCAAGATATTAAATTAAACTTAAATTTTAAAAGCAACATTTAATAGCACTTTTGATTTCATCTTTAGGAAGTCTTAACAAGAATATTAATTCTTCATACTGAACGTTATAATGTTGTGAAACTTAAGGATTAGTTCACTTCTAAATGAATTTACTCAGCCTGATGTCATCCAAGATGTTCACGTCTTTCTTTCTTCAGTCGAAAAGAAATGAAGGAGGAAAACATTCCAGGATCTTTCACCATAGAGTGGACTTCAATGGGTATCAGCAGGTTGAAGGTCCAAATTGCAGTTTCAGTGCAGCTTCAAAGGGCTCTAAACAATCCCAGCCAGGCAATAATGGTTTTATATAGCGAAACGATTGGTCATTTTCTAAAAAAAATAAAACATTTTTCTGGTTCAAAAAAGTAGAGTAGGGTGAAAAACTCCATCTCATTTTCTCCTCCAACTTCAAAATGATCCATAATTGTTGTTTTACTTTTTTTTGGGCGCTTGTCTTTCTTTGCACATTTGCTTTGTAAACACAGGGTCAGTACCAGAGGTCGCATTAACCGAAAATTGTCTGATTTTTTTTTTTTTTTTTTTTTTATCAGTGACAGAAAAATCTGAAGGCTGTTTGACAGATTACACTGAGGGTGATCTATTGTAAATTGTAGCTGTAATTCCCACTCCTGTCCAGTTGGTGGCGAGTGCACTCCAGTGAAGCAGCAAAGCACTGGATCCAGAACAAAAACAAAACTGTCACGAATGTTTTGCTATGCGTTTGACAAAAGTAACACAAAGCCTAGCCTATTGCTATTAATTGAAAGGAAGGTGCACTGTGTACTGTTCATTCATCAGATGAAAACAGCATAGACCAAAAGATTGATCAGGATTTAAGAATCAATATTGGTTCATCAAAATGAGAATTATTAAAATCGAGAAATCGTTTTTTGTTTGTTTGTTTGTTTGTTTGTTTGTTTACCCACCCCTAGAATATTGTGTTGTTTTTAAACATTGCACTGTCGTGTAGGTTCATGAAATGTGAACAAAAATCAAAGCAATTAAATGTGGTGTTATAATTAAAATATGAAAATTAAATGATGGGTAATAATAGATTATGACTGATTTTTTACGACCCTGTCCGTCAAAATGACGGGCAATGTTAAAGTCTAACACAACCTCTGGTCGGTACTTCCGCCAATGTGACAGTGCAAGACGAGCATTCATGGTTAAAGAGTATATAAAGTTTTATTTTTCTTTTATAAAAATGACAGATTGTTTCATTAAATAAGACCCTTATTCCTTGGCTGGGATCGTGTAGAGCCCTTTGAAGCTGCATTGAAACTGCAATTTGGACCGTCAACCCGTTGATCCCCATTGAAGTTCACTATATGGAGACAAATCCTGGAATGTTTTCCTCAAAAATGTTAATTTCTTTTCGACTGAATGAAGAAAGACATGAACATCTTGGATGACGTAGTGGTGAGTAAATTATCAGGAAATTTTAATTCTGGAGTGAACTAATCCTTTAATGACTGATTTTAGTTGTTTAGTGTTTTATTATCAGCCATTTATTGGCTTTTAACATTTTAATTTATGATCAATCTGGTGAATGCCTATTTGTATTAATTCATTCAAAAGGCGAAATGTTTCAGAGTCCAGCATGCATTGGACTAGTAGTCAATCCAGTGTTTTTTAAATGTATCTGCAATAAGCATTATAACTGTAGTACTGAAAGGCATCATTATAATTCTGAGTATGTTTTTCATGCAGGGTGGCTATGAAAAGACCGTTCCGGTCATCAGAGGATGATATTCCTCCACCCGCCAAATACAGCAGAGAGGAAAAGAGAGGTATGATTTACTACATACTGTAGCTGTAAGTTTTACATGTCAACAGATTGCGTCTCATTTTTCTATATTAATGCTTAATGATTTTTTTTTTCCAGTCCTGCTGTACGTAAGGAGAGAAACCGATGAGGTTTTTGATGCACTGATGCTAAGATCTCCAACACTGAAAAGTTTGCTTGAGGCAGTAAGTACAATGTCACGCAGCAGTGCGTACTTGCAACACATGGGATGTACACTTTGAGTCTTATCAGAGAGAAGTAATTAGGTATTGCATTGCATTCAGTAGCAGATCAGATTACTTTCCATGGAATACAACAACAGTCGGAAATAAGCTGCCATACATGGAGGCTTGTCAGAACATTTTCTGTTTAAAGGGGTTCCTTCCCTAATGAAATTTACTCACCCATATGTCATCCAAGATGTTCATATCTTTCTTTCTTCAATTGAAAAGAAATAAAGGTTTTTGAGAAGTTTTTCTCCATATAGTGGACTTCAATTGTGGCCAATGGGTTGAAGGTCCAAATTGCTCTACATGATCCCAGCCGAGGAATAAGGGTTGCAACGAGTCATTTTCGAAGAAAATACAAATTTATATACTTTTTAACCACAAACTTAATCACGTTGGAAAGGTCACACGTGACGTAGACAGAAGTACCGACCCAGTGTTTATAAAGCAAACGTGCAAAAACAGTCAAACAACTAGGGATGTCACAATACCGTTCGGTACGACATCCACAGTTCAATACTTGCTTATGAATTGCGTTTTTTCGCTTTTGCATTTAAATAATTTAATCTTTAGCAAGTCTTAACAAGAATATTGATTCTTCATACTGAACATTATAATGTTGTGAAACTTAAGGATTAGTTCACTTCTAAATGAATTTACTCAGCCTGATGTCATCCAAGATGTTCACGTCTTTCTTTCTTCAGTCGAAAAGAAATGAAGGTTTTTGAGGAAAATATTCCAGGGTCTTTCACCATAGAGTGGACTTCAATGGGGATCAACAGGTTGAAGGTCCAAAGTGCACTTTAAAATAATTTTTATAATTTAAATAATTTCGTTGTTTTATTTCTCTCGGAATTTGCTGTGTGCCCGTGATTTCACGTGAGGAAACGCGTCCCTGCTTATATTTGAAAAAGAGTTATAAAAACAAAAGTTATAAAAAAACATTACAACTTGTTTTTAATTCACAACATCAGTCGAGTGTTTAAAATAATTTCCTTATGTGATCTGATGTGGCTTTGTATCTCAGAATGAAGCAGACAATATATTCTGTACTCATATTCTATGTAAAGTTATGTCGATTAGCAATGGCTTACATATATAATTAATTATTACTAAAATACACGAGATGGCTTGAAGAACACAGGTAAACCATATATTATTGCAGACTAGTGTTTATTGTCCTTACATTTAATCATTCAAAACGTTGAACGTTATATCTTGTTTTTATTCAGTTACAGCAATAGCGATGCTTTTGTCCATATTAGTAGTGATGGGATTCGTTCATTTTGTGACTCGGGACGAACGAGTCGTCTCGGGGAGTGATTCATTCAGTCGCGCATGCGCAACATCCTATTAGGTTCTGTACTGGAATTAGTTCACCTGTTTCGAGCCTTCGGGTTTTTGGAGTCATTCATTCATCTTATGGGGCTGTCAAGTGATGAACGAACGACTCAAACCCGAAAACTTGTCAGATAAGAGGTGAGGTGAGCTAACCATAGACTAAAGACCCAGGTAAACGATGAATGAATCTTTTCTGTTTCTTATAGCATTATAGTTTTGTCTTGTTTGTAGGGTGATCAACGTTTGTGTAAGCAGTAGATGTGTTAGGGAAGTAACACGTAGCCTTTTTATTATATTTTGCTAAAATGAACAAAATGAACGAAATGACTCAAAAAGATTTGTTCATTTTGCTGAACGGGACTCAAAGGTCCGAGTCGGTAAAATGATCCGAACTTCCCATCACTACATATTAGAGATTTCCTGGCTAGAATGTCATCAGTGCTACTTCTTTGACGCATATGTGGATTTTCTTCACGAGGGCGCCCTCTGGATGCAGTATGAATGAAACCCATCCTATTTTGCGTAAAAATCTAAAAAATAATAACAGACATATAATAATCCACGCTTTTTTCAGTGTACATTTGTTTACAGATGTATTTTGTTGTTAGTTTGCTGCAAAAAAAAAACAAAAAAACAAAAACACACTGATGTGGCACGCTATTAGAACCGAACCAAACCGAAAACCGTGGTAAAAAATTGAGGTACGTATTGAACCGTGGACTAAATTTATTGTTAAGTTGGAGGAGAAAATGTTTTTTACCTGGAGTTTGGACGAAGTACTCAGACGAAAAACTAATTATGCGTGACTTTTCCAAAATGATTACGCAATCTCAGAGCTAGTGCAAGATGAGCGTTTGTGGTTGAAAAGTATATACATTTTTATTTTTTTAAGTAAATGACCGATCGTTTCGCTAGATAAGACTCTTATTCCTCGGCTTGGATCATGTAGAGCCCTTTGAAGTTGCACTGAAACTGCAATTCAGTCCTTCAACCCATTGGCAGCCACTGAAGTCCACTATATGGACTTCAATGGACTTTTCCTCAAAAAACTCAATTTCTTTTCGACTGAAGAAAAAAGATATGAATATCTTGGATGACATGGGGCTGAGTCAATTCTCAGGAAATTTTCGTTCTAGAAGTGAACTTCTTTAAGCTGCTGTTTGGATTAAGTTCTATTTCTTTTCTTCAAGATATCAGGCAAATATTCTATTCCTGTGGAGAAGATGACTAAAATCTATAAGAAAAGCAAGAAAGGGTGAGTAAACTTGTGCTGAATGTGTTTAATTGTTTACATTTTCAGTTAAAGTCTTACATTTTCATTTTTATTCTACCGCTAGTATCCTGGTCAACATGGACGACAACATCATTGAGCACTACTGCAATGAGGACACGTTTATCCTTTCCATTGAAAATCAGGCGGACTGTTTCCGGGTCACTCTCACTGAAATCTAAATGCTAGTGCCACAACAAACACGGTTCTGCTGGGAGGATTTTTGCTACCCTGAAACAGCACACAATCCATTCTGTGACTCTGTTTGCCTCTTATGAGCTCTTTTATGAATATTAAAAGAGGAAAACGCTTTTGGAAGTCGTTGACTTGGGAATGCACTTCAGTGGACCTGCTGGTACAGTTTAACTTGGTTAAATAAACTTTATGATGAACAACACATAAAACGCTCTTCCAAAGCACTATAATATGCCGTTAAGTTTTATGGCTTTTTTTTTTTCTTTGATGTGCTGTCTCCCCCTTGAGGCCAACAGTGTGAAGCCCTAAAAAATACCAGACTTTTGCATGCATTGTCTTTTCCTGTATTCTTGCATAATATTGGAACATAAAAGAGATCTATATAGATACTCTTATTGTAGGAGGACGTTATAATATGCGCAACAAATAGCATACATTGAAGAATGGGCCAAATGCTACACTGTACTTTTACCTTGTGTGATACATGAATGTATAGTTTACACATTTTCTTCATTGTGTTGAATGTTGATGTTTTGATGAAAAAAAACTTGTACATATTTTTTATGGCTTATTTTATCAGTTGAATAAACAATCTGTACTGTCTTGCATTTACATGCATTAATTTGTAAAACTCTTGTCTGACCAGTTGAAGTTTTAGTCACTTAAAAACCTGCAGCAAGAGAAAAACCAGATGTTCAACTTTCACAAACATCTATAATCCGTTATGTGCACATTGTTATTACTTTAATAAGTAATTAATACTTTTGAGCTAGAATGCATTGCATTTATCAAAAGTGAGATAATCTGGAAAATGTGCACAAAATAGTCAGCAGTAATACTAAGAGCTGCTGTCAAGATACTTATAAGAAATATTTCTTGAGCATTTCAGCATATTAGAATGATTTCTGAAGAATCATGTGATGCTGAAGACGAGTAATGATGCTAAAAATTCAGCTTTGCCAAAACATGAATAAATACTGATATTAAATATATTAGAATAGACAGTTATTGTAATAATATTTTAAAATATTGCAATTTTACTATATTTGGATCAAATAAAGGCAGACTTGATGAGCATAAAAGACTTCTTTCAAAAAAAAAGACTTTTAAAAAAACTTAACCAACCCTAAACTTTTTTTCTTTTTCTTTTTTTTTTTTTGGGGCACATGTATCTGCTACAGTAGCTTAACTTGTATTGTAATATTTAACCACGAACTTGAAGTAAATCGTTATTTTAGAATGTTCTGTTAGCTGTTTTATAATTTGTATGAAATTTGCATGATTGTCTATATGTCCCTGCTTCTGCTAAATAGCATTTTTATGTTAATGTTCCCGTCACTGATTTTCGGAGAACTGCATTTGAAAGCACAATTGATTTCACACTTTAATATGCAAACACACCCTCTGACTCGCATTTGTTTCCCAGGCTTTAGGTGTGTGTATAATTATGCAGGCACAGGTGTCTCCATCACTGTCTGCATAAGAAGGTTCAGTCTTTAACCCTGGGGGTATTTGCTGGCAATGAGTCTCATGACTGCTGATTCATTCTGATTTCTTTTGCAGTGCTGTGTTAGTGTTCCCAAATCAGAAACAATATAAATATGAAAACCTTTAAGCTGCATCTGACAAGTTTCCAAACAGGTTTCTGGTGTTTTCTGAGAAACAGGTCATATACCATGACCCAGAGTTTGAGTAGTGCTATGCAATTCATTAACACCATAACCACACTGTCAGCTTCTTCTTTTTTACTGTACTAGCTTATCTGTATCTAGTTTTTTTTTTTTTAACACATTAATCTGACCAGGAAGCCAATCTTAAAGGTAGCTTTCCTGTTTATGTTTATGTTTTCCCCAGTATGTGGCTTAATTAATTTTTATAGTTTTTTGTTATGTTACAGCAGGACAATTGATCATTTATTGTGGCCAACGGAATAGATCTTGATGTTCTTGTACGTTATTAGGGGTTAACCCTATTGTATTTTTAAGAATGGCCAAGGATCAGCAATCTCCACGTAAAACTGAACGGGCAGACCAAATCGTAAGTCACAGAGACTGGAACTTTGGAGGGATGGTACAGTACTCGTGGCTCGCCCCAATCGGCCTGATTGGGGTGATTAAATCGCGATAAATCGCTCATAACTCCTAAACCGTTCGTTGCAGGCTCAAGTGTCTTATGTCTTTGGAATTTTGGGGTATTTTGCATTTCCTGAAAAACCTACTTTGCGAACTAGTCCTAGGCTTTTTGCCCGATCAGAGCAAAACCAGTGCAGGAAGGTTCGTGGAAAGAATATAATTATAAAAAATATATATAGCTGCAAGCAGTGATTACCGGGGTTCAAGCGCTTTAAGACATTTAAGCACATATGAAAAAAGACATTATTTAGCAAGCTTGTAACCACCTAAATCAATGATTTAAAAAAGCATTTTTGGCAATTCCTGATAATTTACCATTGAAATGTTTTTTTTTAACTTTTATGAATGTTATAGTGCCAGCTGTGGTCCGATCCCATTAAAACTTTGCATGCTTGTTTAGCATGTGCTTAACAGGTTTCATGAAGTTTTGAGTTTTCCTTTAGGCTTTATAGGATTTTGGTTAAATTTGGACAGGCCCCATTTCTAAACGACCCTGTTACAGCTTCACAAAGTGTGGATTCAACTTTTTTTTTGAGAATTATTGGCCTTGAGAGTATAGAGAATTGTACTGCAGTGTTTTTTTTTCCAGATTAAATGAAAAACCTAGAACTAGTTCGCAAAAGTAGGTTTTTGACATCTTCTTAATCAAAATTAAACTGTGTGATTAACAGCAGTAGTTCTAGAGGCAAACTTGTCTGGAATGAGACAAGTTCTTTCATATGATGTATGTGCAAAAAAACTGTGCCCCCCAGTGACCGATTTCTTACAAATTTCTCTCAGACCTTTGGAGCTTTGAGTCGAACAGGCCCACCGAGTTTCGTTCCGATAAGCCTCTGTTAAACTTGTCTAAGAGTTGCTCAATATTTGTCGGCCATGTTTTTTGAGATACGCAAATGTCCTTGTAGACACTTGTGGCACATCGGACCAAGATCGTGTACACTGATTTTCATTATTATAGGACAAATGGTTGCGCAGTTATAGCCATTTTGATTTTTCTTCCCTGTTTGGCGGATATATCTCGTTCTGTTTAGGAGTTATAGACATTATACTAAAAGCGCCCTTGCCATTTTTGAACGTTTTGTGACGGTGAACGGTAAAGTTTTTTTTTTTGTTTTTTTTTTTCGTGATAACTATTCACTCTCCAGAGAATCTTTCTGCACTGTTTTGGTTCCGATCGGGCGAAAAACATAGGACTAGTCCACAAAAGTAGGTTTTTCGAAAAATGCAGAATATTAAAAAATTTCGCCTCACGGTCGAATCTGAGGCGTGCATTTTGTCTTTTGATCGCTGTAGCACCCCCGTCAGGCTGATTTTGGGGCAAGCCTGGGTCCGTTGTCAGTGGTGTGAGTACAACCATACCTCCAAGTTAATCTCTACGACTTACAATTTGGTCTGCATGGTAAGTTTTATGCGGATATCGCTGATCCGTGACCATTCTAACAATTACAATAGGGTTTCAGTGCTACGCACTTGAACCCCAAAAAATTTTTTACTTTTGACTTTACGTCACAAAGGGACGCCAAAACGTTCAAAAGGGACAGGGTCGCCTTTACTTTAACGGCTGTAACTTTTGAACGGAATGAGATCTCTTCGCCAAACTCACAATGCGTATGCAAGAGCTGAATCTGAGGTCACATGAAAAAAGTCATAGAGCTTGGCCACGTGGTGGTGCTATAAGAGGGAAAAAATTAAAAACGGCCATATGCAACCATTTGTCCTATCGACATGAAAATCGATGTGCACGGTCTTGGTCCAAAGTGCAACAAGTGGCAGTAAGGAAGCTTGCATATCTCAAAAAACATGGATGCCATAGGCCAATGAACTTTGAGCACCTATTAAACAAGGTTAACAGAGGTCGTTTGGAACAAAACTTGGTGGGCCTGTTTGACTCACGGCCCCAAAGGTCTGTGAGAAATTTGAAGAAAATCGGCCACTGGAGATTGTATATTGTATATAACAATTGTATATTGCATGTGTTTTTTTACATATACATAAAACACACAAACAAGCCTAAATGAAAACTCAAAACTTCACAAAACCTGGTGAGCACATGCAACAGGTGATTCTAAGCAAGCATGCATGTTTTATGGTGATTGGACAACTGCTTTTGCTATATAACACTCAAAAAGGATTCAAAAACACTATATACCTATGGTAAATTACCTCAAATCACAGAAAACATTCACATTCACGCATACACCAGATCTTCCCATCGTACGATCGATCTCCTTTGCCTCTAGGACCACTGCTATCAGTCACATTGCTCTTTAAGTATTTGCCATTATTTAAAAACTCCTCCTTAAATCCAATCATAGGTGGGACTATAACAGTCATAAATGTTAAAAATGATTATATTTCTATGGTAAATTAGCTGAATTGCCAAAAATGCTTTTTTAAAATCAGTTTGATTTAGGTGGTTACAGGCTTGGTAAATAATGTTATGTCTTTTTTCATATTTGCTTATGCCTTAAAACACTTAAACAACAGTAATTGATGTTTGCTGCTAATATTATTAATGTTATCTATTATTTTTTGTTCTATTTTAATTGTCTTGTGTTTCTTATTTAAATGCTGAAGTAACACTTACAATTGGCTGTTTTATAACAAGTTCCTTTGTTACAACATGCCCTACTATGACAAGATGAATCAGTGAGTTAATTAATAAGCTACAGTTTTTTTTTGTTTTTTTTGTTTTTTGTCTAGCTTTTTAGCAGCCAAGACTTGTGTCTGTGTCTGTACAGAAAATTACTTTCATAAACCCACATTGAAAATTGTCACTGGAGTGAATAATGCGCAGCCCTGCACAAAAACAATTTAGTTTTAAAATACATAAATGTTTAACTATATAACACTTAGTACCTTTGTGTATCTTCCTGCAAGGATACTGTAATCTAATAATTACGTTTTACTAAAGAGCAGGATTGTTGGATTTAAATTTTTTTTTTTTTTAATCACATAGATTATAACCTTTTAAAATGGATGGACAAATATCTCACATATAAATAATATTAAACTTAAACGGAAAACTTTACTCTTATTTTGAATTTGCCAATAAGGAAGCACTCTGAATAAAAGTGAAAGTATATCATCTACTGAATGTATCACGAATCGAGTTTCGTTGTTAGCCTAGCAGAGAGCTGTCTCCATCTTAAAATGCGTTTCCCTCATTTAATGTAAGCTAAGCATATAAGCGACATTTAGCAAAATTATGAGTTATCTTGTCAGGAGCTGCTCGGTGATGTTTACAATCCTCGTCTTCCTTTCGTTGGTTTATGGTGAGTTTTCGACATTTATTCGTGCTCCTATATTGTTTTCAGCCGAGGTGCTTGCATATTTGCATAGGTAGGTTTTATATTATTTTACGTGATAAAAAATGCTAGGTTTTTAGACGTTAAATCGATTAATGGCTCAGAATGGTCTTTTTGCTTTCGGTTTTATTTTCAAAAGTCTGGTTTTGTTAGATTTGGCGCCCCCTGCTGTTTGAGTGAATGTGCTCTCGTCACAGGGCTGGAGGGAGCTGATGTGGTCCTGTCCTGCTCTCTTATCGAGGAAGGGGGCGGGATGGGAGGCATGATGGGCGGGGCAATGTTTAAGCGCACTCCCTCTACTCTGGTCTTCAAGGATCTTGTTGGGAATGATGGTCTGTCACCAGAGCTCGTGACTCCATATAACCCCCCTGAGACCCCTAACGCTGACGATCTCATCTTTGAGATGACGTGTAAGTGGACTCAATTTAAAGTCAGCAACTACATGTTTAAACATAAAAACATACAATATCTTTCTTCCTCCATTGTTTCTCACCCCACAGTACCATCCATTCAGATTCCTAACGCAGACTTGCTTCTTCATGCTGATTGCAATGAACAGGAAGTGGTTTGTGAGATCAGCCGTTATGTTCCTCGGGGTGCTGAGATGGATTCGCTACCTGCTCATTTTATTGGTTCGGTTCAGCTGGAAGGTGGAGGCATTAGCCTTACTCTTGTCCTGCAAACGCTTCACAGTGACACAGCAAAATCCGACACAGAACCACTTATGCAGAGTAAACTGAACCTGCCTCTCAGCCAATCTGGAACATTGCTGACAGAGGGTAATATTGTAATATGTTAATATTTTGGTCTATGATTCTATCTATCTATCTATCTATCTAGCTATCTATCTATCTATCGTCTGTTTACCCACAAACTTTGCATTCACTCACAAACTATTATTGCATTCCCCCAAGAAATTAGCGTTTTCTCGATAAACACTTACATTTAACAAAAGTATTGCATTCCCCCAAAGAAGCTTTGCTTTCTCTTGCCGAAGTATTGGGGTCACAAAAATAGCGAACTGAGAAACTTTGCATTCTCTTATAAAAAGTATTGTCCTTTTAAAAAACAATTATTTTCTCTCACAAAACATTTGCAAAACATTTGGGTTTTCTAAAAAAACAGGCATTCTCTCACAAAACATTTGCGTTTTCTCACAAAACGTTTCCGTTCTGTAACAAAACATTTACATTCTCTCATAAAACATTTGCGTTCTATCACTAAACTTTGCGTTCTCTCAAAAAGTCCACGTTCTCTCACTAAAAGTCTGTTCTCTAACAAAACGTTTGTTCTCTAACAAAACATTTGCGTTCTCTCACAAGACGTTTGTGTTCTCACAAAACATTTACTTTATCTCACAAAACATTTGCTTTATCTCACAAAACATTTGCGTTCTCTCAAAAAACGTTTACTTTCTCTCACTAAACATTTAGTACAAAACATTTGCATTCTCACAAAACATTTACTTTATCTCACAAAACATTTGTTCTCACTAAACGTTTGCGTTCTCACAAAACGTTTACTAAACATTCTCTCACTAAACGTTTAATTTAACGTTTGCATTCCCACAAAACATTTACTTTATCTCACAAAACATTTGTGTTCTCACTAAACGTTTATGCTCGTTCTCACAACTTTTACTTTATCTCACAAAACGTTTGCTATCTCACAAAACGGTGCCGTTCTGTTACAAAACATTTACGTTCTCTCATAAAACATTTGTTCTGTCACAAAACTTTTGAGTTTTCTCAAAACTTGTGTGTTTTCTAACAAAACATTTGTGTTCTCTCACAAAACGTTTGCATTCTCACAAAACTTTTGCGTTCTCTCAAAAAATGGTTACATTCTTTCACTGAAAGTATGTTCGTTAACAAAACCTTTCTGTTCTCTAACATTTGCATTCTCTCACAAAACGTTTACTTTCTCTAACTAATCGTTTACTTGTACAAAACATTTGCATTCTCACAAAACATTTACTTTATCTCACAAAGCGTTTGTGTTCTCACTAAAGTTGCGATCGTTCCCTCTGAAAGTTTGCTTTCTCACAAAATGTTTACTAAACGTTCTCACTAAACATTTACCTTATCTCACAAAATGTTTGCGTTCGTTCTCACTAAACATTTATATTCTCTCACAAAGCGGTTTCATTCTAAAAAAAAACGTTTGCGTTCTCTAACAAAAAAGTTTGTGTTCTTTAAAAAAATGTTTGCGCTCTTTGAAAACAAATTAAGCTACTCTAAAAAGAACCTAACGATGAATCATAAGTAGTGATGGGCGCTTTCAAAACACTGCTTTATAAACCTTTACCAATCTTTAATTTCAAACGAGTGGTTCGGAGATTGATTCAAATGTCACGTGAGTTCAGCAAACAAGGCTTTGTTACATCACGCTGTTTCAAACCTTGATTTGTATTATTTTAAAATTCTAATGGTGAACATGAACAAGTGTCTGATGATTTTATAATGTATGTTCAGTTATAATTAATTTATTGAACCTAATACTTTTGGGTCTATAATACAAAGGAGAATGATTGTTTCTGTCATCTTCCCCGCTCTACCCAGTTGTGTTTGTGGTGTTTTCACGTGTCCCATCGGTCGAGGCTCCAATCGGGGGTGATGCACTGTTAGACTGTGGCTTTAGACAGAAGAACTCCGTCCCTGGGCAGGATGTGGCCCTTGAGTGGCGCATACAACACAGAGGAAATGGCCGTAAAATTCTTGATATGAAAGCGAGGGAAACAGAAACAGATGTGGAACAAGACTGTAAGTGAGAAATATTCAGATGTTTAAAGGAAAACATGTTTGGATGCTAAATATCACACTACTACTATACACTACAGTATTTGTGGACCGGAACAGCACAAGTGCTGAAGCAGATCTTCTGGTGCGGGATGGTAATGCGTCTCTGACTCTGAAGAGGTTAAAGGTCATAGATGAGGGCACATACATCTGCACTGTTGGCTCTGGAGAGTTTCAGACTCAACAGATCGTGCAGCTGCACATCACACGTGAGTCTTTCATTGGCATACACTGAGCAGGGTCAAAATGCCTTTTAATATTCTATATAAAGGTGTTTTAATAATTTGTTCACATCTATTTCCTTACATTTTATTTGAACAAATTAATGAAAGATTCCATCCCATTTCTTTACCCAGAACCTCCTCGTGTCACACTATCCGAGGAGAAACTGACATTTCAGGATACGACACCCCAGAAACTGAGCTGCCATTGTCATCGCTACTATCCTTTGGATGTCCAGGTCAGAATAAGTACAAAACCATATTTTGATCTTGTTTTGGAGTCTATCCTTGTTTCCTGACAGCCCTGTGTTCCTGTAGGTGGAGTGGTTTTCCCAGGCGCCTTCCAAAGAAGAGCCCGTCTCTTTGTCGAAAGAATCCTCCCTCTCTAGTCACCGGCAGCACAGTGATGGAACATTTTCCCTCTCCTCTCACCTCACCCTTCAGCCTGATAAAAACCCACCTGGTACGGTTATCACCTGTAGGGTGTCTCATCCCGCTTTAGAAACACCAACTGATGCCACTCTGACTGTGAACGAACCTGAGCCAGGTAAGAGATTTTTTTTGTGTTAAGTTATCCTTGATTTTTTCACAAATAGTATTTTTTTATGTAAACTTACAGAGCAAACTAATCAATGAAAAAACTGTTATATTCATATGCAAAATAATTTTATGTAGTATTAGTAAATCTGTTTAATTTCTTAATTTAAATATCCATGAAGTCCTTTGCAAAAGAAAACTGTTGTTGTTTTTTTAACAGACACAGCCTTCTGGACAATAGTCTTAATGGTGGCGATATCAGTGGTGTTTTTGTATCAAGCATTTAGAGGTGCAGGTGAGTTTAAAAGTTTAAAAATCCACACATAGCTCTACAGTTGAGGTCAAAAATTTACATACAACTTGCAGAATCTGCAAAATGTTAATTATTTTACGAAAATAAGAGGTATCGTACAAAATGCATGTTATTTTTCACATAAAACACATTTACATACATAAATAATAGTTACATTTATAAAAATGACCCGTTCAAAAGTTTACAATACGGTTGATTCTTAATACTGTGTTGTTTCCTGAATGATCAATAGCTCTTTCTTTTGTTTGTTTGTTTAGTGATAGTGGTTCATGAGTCCCTTGTTTGTCCTGAGTTAAACTGCCCGTTGTTCTATAGAAAAATCCTTCAGGTCCTGCACATTCTTTGGTTTTTCAGCATTTTTGTGTATTTGAACCCTTTTTGATTTTGAGGTCCATCTTTTCACACTGAGAATAACTGAGGGACTCATATGCAACTATTACAGAAGGTTCAAACACTCACTGATGCTCCAAAAGGAAAAATGATGCATTAAGAGCCGGGGGGTGTAAACTTTTGAACAGAATGAAGATGTGTACATTTTTCTTATTTTGCCTATATCTTTTTTTTTTTTTAATTTAGTACTGCCCTTCAGAAGCTAAAGAAGATACTTACATGTTTCCTAGAAGACAAAATAAGTTAAATTTACCATGATCTTCAGATACAGAAAGTTTTCACCCCCAGCACTTAATGCATAATTTTTCATTCTGAAGCATCAGTGAGCATTTGAACCTTCTGTAATAGTTGAGTCCCTCCATAGTCTTCAGTGTGAAAAGATGGAGTCGTTGGTAAGGGTTCAATCTAACAAAAATTTGTATTTTTTTCATTATTATTATAGCTTTATATTTTGAAAAACAGCAGGCAGTTTAATCATTCAGGACAAACAAGAGACTCATGAACAATCATTCATGTAACAACACAGTATTAAGAATCAAGTGTATGTAAACTTTTGAACGGGGTCATTTTTATACATTCAACTATTGTTTTCTCTTATGGACTGTATGTAAACATATTTTATGTGAAATATCTTATTCAGGTCAGTACTAAATAAAAAATAACATGCATTTTGTATGATGCCTCTTATTTTCGTAAATAATTAACATTTTGCAGATTCTGCAAGGTGTATGTAAACTTTTGACCTCAACTGTACATAAAAAATAAATACAATAAAAATTGCATGGAAGTGTGTGCTATATAGGACCACAAGATGATGGGACGTTATTAAATTTACTATTATAATTTATCTTTTAAGAGAACTGAGGACCAGTCTTCTGTGTGAACACTTGGAAGGAACCATCTTTTTTTTTTTGTTTTTACTTCATCTGTCTGAAAGTGTCTTCAAAATGGGTTTATATTCATTCATTCATTGTACATTTGTTGAACAGAAGTTAATGTCAAAAATCGATTTCCTGCATAACTTATTCTATAAATGTGAAATGAATTCTCTATTTTTTTTCTGATGTTCTAATCTATTGAATGGTGTTTATTTGTTGTACATTTTCCTTGTTTTTAAATAAAAACAACAGAAGGTTTTGTTGGTGGTTTTATTGGCTTTATTAAAGTATCAGGGCATATATACATGCTGTTTATGCCATTAAAATCTAATACTGGCAGCAGAGCTGATGGCATTACTACCCCTCTGTTAAGGTATATGCTTTCATTCATATTTACACATGATAATTAGTCATCATATTTAGTTTGTATCACTCGATCGTACAAGAGGAAAATAGACTAACAGAAAGGAAAAAGTCTAACAGAAAACAGAAAAAAATATAAAAATCTGTGCTGACAAAGGAATGTGAACCAACACGAGTAAGGAATGTGAAAAGCAACACTTGTATATTGCATGGCAGTACAGATTATTGTTTATGCTCTGTTTGCATTGATTATCTGTGAATTTCTGTACGTTTCAGTACATTTTGGCAGCCTTGTAGCATTCACATCTTGTTCCCAGATGAGGCTTTTCCATAGAACAGGAAAATGAGGCTTATAACAGGCAGTTAATAGTAATAAATAAACATATCACACATAAAACAGTCAAACAGTGGGATTATTCTGCCATGCAAGTCAAAAGAAACAAATTAATCTTTTCATATTCTTAACACCTTATATGCTTTCGATGTGTACAAGCACTTTTCCCCTTTATTAGTTTTTGCATTGTATTTTTATATTTAAGGAAACCTGTTGCCTTAAAATTATTAAGTAAATAATAATTTTTAAAAAATAAGTTAAGTGAACTGTAAAGTTAACTTATTTTTGCAATTATTATTTGCTTAAAGGAGAAGTCCACTTCCAGAACAACAATTCACAAATAATTTACTCACCCCCTTGTCATCCAAGATGTTCATGTCTTTCTGTCTTCAGTCGTTATGATGTTTTTTGGGGAAAACATTTCAGGATTTTTCTCCATATAATGGACTTCATTGGTGCCCCAATTTTAAACTTCCAAAATGTAGTTTAAATGCAGCTTCAAAGGGCTCTAAACGATCCCAGCCGAGGAAGAAGGGTCTTATCTAGCGAAACGATCGGTCATTTTTTTCGGAAAATAAAAATTACTTCATACTTTTACACTGTATACGTTTTAAGCACAAAAGCTCGTGTAGCACAGGCTCTGCGATGCGCGTTCACGTACTACTGAATCACGTCGGAAGGTCACGAGGATGCATCACGTGACAGCCCCATAAGACGAACGAACGGCTCGAAAAGTCCGAAGACTCGAAACAGGTGAACTAATTCCAGCACTGAACCTAATAGGATGTTGCGCATGCGCGACTGAACAAATTACCCCCACCCTTTAACGACTCGTTCTTCCCGAGTCACATTAAAGATTCATTCAAAATGAACGAATCATTCAAGAGCGACCCGTTGACGCGCATCCGAGAGCCTGTGCTACACAAGCTTTTGTGCTTAAGAAGTATACAAATTTTTATTTTTCGAAAACTATGACCGATCGTTTCGCTAGATAAGACCCTTCTTCTTCGGCTGGGATCGTTTATAGCCCTTTGAAGCTGCATTTTGGAAGTTTAAAATCAGGACACCATGATTTCTTTACGACTGAAGACAGAACATCTTGGATGACAAGGGGGTGAGTAAATTATTTGTAAATTGTTGTTCTGGAAGTGGAGTTCTCCTTTAATAACTTTGAGGCAACAGGTTTCCGCAATTTTTAAGTTGTCAACTTATCACTTTTTAGAGTGTGTACCTAGAGGTAAAAAAAACAAAAACACAGCTATTCCCATAAATGATCTGTATATTTGTGCTGTTTTCTGGAAATGTCTGAATCTTAAGTACACATACATATTCAGAATAAAAAGTGGATGATAGCTCATGAATCTCGTCTCAGTAACAGGGTAATGGCAACAGCAGTAGTGATAATGGGCTAAGAGGCAAACCTGCAGGCCAGATTATGTCAATATCAATTTATAAAGTTCTCTGAGAGGTCAGACAAGACAGCTTTGGCAATAGAGAGACAGAAAGGATGTTTGCCTGACTTCACTGTCATCTATTACACTCTCACACTTCTATAAACACACACACTGGTATTCCTATCATTATAGGGTCATTCCATAGGCGTAATGGATTTTCTACTGTACAAACTGTATTTTACCTCTCACACAAAACTACAGGCATTTAGAGTTTCAAAACACTTAAATCTGTATGATTTATTAGCTTGTTTCCTCATGGGGCCCTGAAAATGTCCCCACAAGGTCAAAATTTACTGGTATTACTATACTTGTGGGAATATTTGGTCCCTATAACATAATGAATACCAGTACACACACACACACATACATTCTCTCTCTTACATATACTACTTCTCAAAGGTTTGTTTTAAATTATTTTTATGCTCACCAAGGCTGCATTTATTTGATCATTATACAGTAACAACAGTAATATTGTGAAATAATATAACAATTTATCATGTTTTCTATAATATATATTTTAAAATGTAATCAATTATATAAATAAACGTAATTCATGATGCCAAAGCTGAATTTTTATAAGGTTAATCTGAGCAGAAGATCAGCATATTAGATTTATATCTGAAGGATCATGTAACCCATTTTTTCTTAGCATTAATTTGATCAAAATACAGTAAAACAGCAATATTGTGAAATATTATTAGAATGCAAAATAACTGTTTTCAGTCTTGTGAAAGTGAATTTTCAGCATCATCATCTCCAGTCTTCAGTGTCACATGATCCTTCAGAAATCATATCAAAGGATCTGCAGGATTTTTGAGCTTAACTTTAAGACTTTTAAGACCTTTTTTTAAAGGATTAGTTCACTTCCAGAACAAAAATTTACAGATAATGTACTCACCCCCTTGTCATCCGAGATGTTCATGTCTTTTTTTCTTCAGTCATAAAGAAAAATATGTTTTTTGAGGAAAACATTTCAGGAATTTTCTTCATGTAATGGACTTCAATGGTGCCTACGAGTTTTCAAAAATGCCAACTTCCAAAAATGCAGTTTAAATGCAGCTTCAAAGGGCTCTAAACGATCCCGGCCAAGGAAGAAAGGTCTTGTCTAGTCTTATCTAGCTCTGCGACGTGAATGCGTACTCTATGCATTCTGGTTCAATACAGCTAGGGTATGTCGAAAATCTCATTTTCTCCTCCAACTTCAAAATCATCCTACATCGCTGCAGAAGTGTTTACAAAGTGAACAAGCAAAGGTGGTCAAAAAAGGTAAAACAGTGATGTAGGACGATTTTAAAGTTGAGATGGGAGTTTTTCGACATAGTGAACCAGAATGCATACAGTACGCATGTGCATTGCAGAGCTAGACAAGACAAGCATTTGAGGTTAAAAAGTATTTAATTGTAAAACATTTTTTAGCAAATAACCAATTGTTTCGCTAGATAAGACCCATCTTCCTCTGCTGGGATCATATAGAGCCCTTTGAAGTTGCATTTAAACTGCATTTTGGAAGTTCAAACTCGGGGGCACCATAGAAGTCCACTATATGAAGAAAATTCTTAAAATGTTTTCTTCAAAAATAAGTAATTATTTGTAAATGAGTAAATTATCTGTAAATTTTTGTTCTGGAAGTGAACTAATCCTTTAAAACCTGCATCTGTAAGATTAATACCATATTAGCAGGGTAGGGCAATGTCTATGGTAACATATTAAATGTTAAATAACTGTAAAAAGCATTATTGACAGTTCAGATATTATTTACAGGTTTTCACAAAAACAGAGTGTTTGCATCATAAAAACCTAATTTTTCAAATCGGTTTAAACAAAAACAGCACACAAGCTTACTGAAAAAGCAGATTCATTCTCTGGCAGCAGGTGGCGCTTCTGGAGCGGCAGAAATTATATTATATTATATTATATTGTATTATTATATCGTATTATATTATATTATATATAGTACACAAAACAGCACATCATGTGACTTTGAACATGCAGCATATTTATTCTGTGAAATTATAGCCTTCTGAAGTTTAATTGTCACATTCAGTCATATCGCAGTTCTCGTCTTTCCTTCCTCAAATGTAAGACCTCTTGAAATCATGAGTAAGACTTCTTGTATCATTTAAGACTTTATATGGCCTTTAATTTGATACAACTAAATTTAAGACTTTTTAAGGACCTGCGGGAACCCTGAGTATGCTGATGTTCTGCTCAAGAAACATTTCTTATTATTATCAATGTTGAAAACAGTTTTTCTTAATATTTTTTGTGGAAACCAAGACACATTTTTTCCAGAATTCTTTGATGGATATAAAGTTAAACAGATTTAAAAAATAAATAAAAAATAGAAATCTTTCATAGCATTATAAATGTCTGACACTGTCACTATTGATCAAATTAATGCATCCTTGATGAATAAAAGTATTATTTTCTTAAAAAAAAAAAAAACAATTCTGACCCCAAACCTTTAAACAGTATCATACAGCTCCTCCCATGAGCACTCTATCTCTTTTTTCATCATCTCTCTATCTTGTTTCACAAGTGTCACCACATTTTTTTCTTTCTGGCCTCTCCCACTTATTCTTAGTCTGTTTTTCTTCTGCTCTCTCTCTGTGCATTCATGTATGAATGTCTGCAGAACATTTAAATAATGCAGGAGATTCTGAGAGGGAGGGAAAGAGAGAGAAACTGAATTGTGCTAATTCTAGTAGAGGAGAAAGGAGTGCAGATATCTGCATAATACTGATGGAAGATGGAAATTGACTAAACAGAGAGACCTCGAGATTGAAGCAAGAAGGATGTGGAAAATGGGTGGAGCTCATCATTGTGTTTTCTTCATTCACTCATTCATTTTCTCGTTTGTTGCGGGTGGGTTGGCTCAGGAGAAGAAATACACTAGACAAGGAAAGATAAAGGGAAAAGAGTGTGACAAATGCAGTCGATTTTCTGCTGCAAAATGTGTTTCTGTCAGGTTCAGCATATATCTCATATTGCACTGCTTCACACAACTGTTCTTAATGAATAATTAACTGTAATGAGTGTAATGATGAATTATTGAGCTTGTGCAGTGCTGGTCCAGTCTGGCCTCTGAACACACAAACTCACATAGGCAGCTGGTCTGAGCACCAGCACTGATGCCACTAATAAAGATAAATATCACTAAAAGAAGTCTGAGCGTCACAGGAATTGTCCCAGGAAGGGTATGGACATAGAAAGTGTCCATACCATTTAAAACTACCTGTGTGCGCTTTCATTGCTAAAGAGAAAATCATGTGCAAATAATGGTATTAGATAACCAATAAACAGTAAATGAATGCTTGAAAACAATTAAAGAAACTTTAAAATCTCCATATAAGTACAGAAATATGATCAGAAATTCAGTTGAACAGTTGTACAAATGGTTTCGCTTTTAAGGTAGAGTTAATAAGAGGTAATTGTACCTTTATAATTATTTAATAATACAACATAATAATATATAATTGCCTTTGTAACAATTATAACTTGCTGATGTGTAACTTAGTGTAATTAGGCAATAAGAGATAATGGCTCTGAATGTAACAAAACATGCTTCAAAAGAGCCATTCACTGATTCAAAACTCACAGAATATGATTCCAATAAAGATGACTCCAATGACACCCATAATAATCATCATCTGAGGGAGACAGAAAGAATACAAACTGTTACAATCACACAATTTATAACTCAGTCTACATTACAAGAAGGATAAAAGCAACACAAACACAAATTATCCAACATCTTGATTTTTAGGAATCATCAGATTACTCAAGAATATGACAACAGATGCTTAAAAATCCTCACAATTAAAGTCAAGAAAAATAACGCAATTTTTGGGTGACAGTGAAAAAAATATATAAATATACACTGCTGTTCAAAAGTTTGGAATCAGTATGATTTTTAATGTTTTTTTTAATACGTTTGTTATGCTCACCAGAGGGAACATTTTGTTTTATCGAAAAAAAAAAAACAGTAATATGGTGAAAGATTATTGCAATTTAAAATAGTGGTCTTTTATTTTAATATACTTTAAAATATAATTTATTCATGTGATGCAAGCTGAATTTGCATCAGCCATTACTCAGGTTTCAGTGTCACATGATTCTTTAGAAATCATTTTAATATGCCGATTTATTATCATTGTTTGAAGCAGTTGTAGTTGCTTATTTTTTATTTTTTTGGAAACAGCTTTTTAGCAGTCTTTGATGAATAGAAAGTTTAAAAGAACATTTATTTGAAATAGAAATCTTTTGTAACAATACAACCCTGTTCAAAAGTTTGGTGTCAGGATATTTTTATTCTTTCTTTTAAAGAAATTAATAGTTTTATTCAACAAGGATTTGTTGAATTGATAAAAAGTGATAGTAAAGACATCAGTTGTTTGTATTTTGAAAGAATGCTGTTTTTTTTTTATTTTTTATTCATTGAAGAATTCTGAAAAACGTATCACAGGTTCCAAACAAAATATTAAGCAGCGCAACTGTTTCCAACACTGATAATAAATCAGCATATTAAAATGATTTCAGAAAAATCAGGTGCCTGCTCAAGCAAAACATAAATCTATGGGATTATGGAATTTGCTGATTTTATCATATGCCAGACTAAAATCATAAGGCTGATGTAATGTAATCATAAAAATTTACGCCTACATGCAAGGTCCTTTTTTGGGAGCACTTTGGAAAACTGATTTAAATATGGTAATATATTTGTAAACAGAGACACCTATTGGTAGTATATAAGATAGTATTACTTATGTTACTGTGTACAAGTATATAAATATTTAACACAAATAAGCATGTTAAGAGGTGCAGGATGTGCAGAACTTTTTGAATTACATCTGAATTTTGTTGAAATCAAATGGGAGTATGAGCAAAAATATTGGTAATGCATTGCACATTTTAGATGTCTCAAAGACACCTTATTCAACTTCTCAACTCAACAGTAAAGACTCCAAGATAAAAGAGACACCAAAATCATACAGTTTTGGGGATTCTCCAGCACCAGGATAATTTCTGACATTAATTACTTTTTCATCTCATAGAACATTTTGAAAATATAATCTTAAGAAATGCTTAAACAGGAATCTTAAAAACATCCTTAACAAGACATTTATTTAACATATTATACTGTAGATTCAGATCACTAGTGCCTTAGTAACAAAAATCATACTGGTATTCTCATGCCATACATAGTACACAAAGAGTTGTACTAATATGTCCCATGTTTCTCTGCAACTGGGTGATTGTCAGAATCCAAAGGCTCCAGTTTACACTAATTAACTAATTAAGACTACCAGCTGTACAGAACAAAATCACTGAGCATAGCATGAGCAATAAGCACTGACCTATTTACTTCGGCATATTAGTTCATTCACACTGTATGGAGCTCTGAGCACATCAGTGTTCATTTAGTATTACTTATACATTATTATAGTATTTATTAATATTTTTAATTAGTTTTTATTTACCTATTATGTCCCTTTTTACAAGATGTAATACAATTTATAGGTTCCAACCCAGAATGTGTCTGTGAAGTTTCAGCTCAAAATACCCTACAGATGATTTATTATATCAATTTGAAAATGCCCATTTTGAGTGGAAGCAGAAAAACTGTGTTTTTGTTCATGGCTCTTTAAATGCAAATGAGCTGCTGCTCCCCGCCCCCTTTTTTAAGAATGGACCCTTTTCACAAGACTCTGATGATGTGTTTCAACAGTCATCATCATCATAAATGCTTGAAAATTTTTCAGATTTAGATTTTTAAACGCTATACTTTGTATTATATCACCTTTTCATCAGGGTACAAAAAACTAGTTAACGCTAATGCAAAGGTGTTTCTAATGCAGCGTCTAAGGGAGGGACGGTAAATTTGACATTGTTCTCTCTTCTGACTGCCGATAACAGTCTCTCTCACTTTTTTTCACTTTGATTTAAAGTCGTGAAAACACTATCATGGAGTTTTTCTTTTGCTATTTGAGCAAATGGGGATGCAAAAAATATTTGTGGTACTCTCCTATTCACTGCTCTCGGATTTTACCCAACTATGACGACTTCCGCTATGAGAAACCCGGAAATGTGAGAAAGGTCCATAGGGCTGTGCCTTTACAGCTCCTACCTTCTGGCAAAAACATCTGTTTGGTTTTGATTATTATGTCTATCACAGTGAAATCTTGTGTTTTAAAGCCATACCAATGTAAACCTTTGTATAGGTTCACATCAGAAGCACATGCACAGTCATTATGGCATGTGAGTACTAAATTAAGTTCTCTATCATGTCTTATTGTGCTTAAACTGTCAAACACAAACAAATTTATGTTAAAAACATGTGAGTTACAAAAACAGTCAAAAACAGTTATGTCTGTGAAGGTAAACAGCTGGGAAAGAAATTGCATGTTTATATTGGATCTGTGTGGCAGCAGAGTAATATACAGTAAATAAATCAATAAATCCACTGTTCTCGTCTCCTCTGAGGCTGGGAGTCTAAATTGCGTTCTGTGCTCACTGCAGTCTACAATAGAAAAGTTAGCATGCTTTGCTTAAACTTGTGCCATGGTGTTAGAACTGGTACACCGTTGATGAAGACACAACGGCAGGACTGTGGGTGGAAACATGCAGATTCAGCGGCCATAATATTATAATAAAATTCCCTTTCTACAGCAGGGGGAGGGAATGAAATCTGAGCAGCTCGTTTTTTCACAAGCTTGCAAAGAAAGGCTTACCAAAACAAAATTGCAGGGTTGTCCTTTTTTTTTTTTTTTATGTTTTCTGAGTTGGTAGATACGCCAGGCGCTCAATTAAAGCACTTAAACATGAAAAAAGTCAGATTTTCATGGTATGTCACCTTTAAGTTTGTTATGCACTTTAATGTGTGTTTGATTTTTTTTTATTTTATATATTTCTATACAGCTTTATTTTAGTTTTAGTATTTTAGTACATCAACTTAAGCTTCATTATTACAGATTACAGTCTTTAAGTGTATGTTTTTCATCTAATATTTTATTTTAGAATTATTTTAATATTTATATATACGTTTTAGATCTAATAATGAAAATACTGGAGTACATATAATTTCCTGTTAAATTTGGTGTTTCTACCCATCTCACTTTTTCAGTGTAAAACCCTTTGCCTAATTGTTAATTAAAATGAAGCATTGATATTCTGTAGGAGCTCTGAGCTGATTTTATGCAGTCAAGATGACTCACCTTGCAATTCTTCCACCAGTATTTGTTCTTCAGTTTGGCAGCACAGCTTTCAAACTGTGACGCCCCGGCCTGCAAAGCATCTGCCCTGTCGTCCAGCTCAGAGAGCTTCTGGTCTCTCTCCAGAACCTTATCCACATTTACACGCATGATATCCACCACCTGCAGACCACAATCACAGAAAAATATGAGACAACTTATCCATACATGCTGTTCTGCATATATAATTCTTTCATTTTTTTTCCATAAACTCACTTTACACACAAACACACACTCACCTCCTCCACTTGTGCTTGTGTCTGCTGCAGTCGGCGGTTGCTGGTGGTGTTTGGAGGAGGAGCAGGTGGACCACCTCCACCAGGGGCACCTGGGGCTCCAGGAGCACCTGCTGGGTTGGCATCATCTGGAGCAGACCTGAACATCCAAAAAGAACCATGACACATTAAAAAGAAGTTGCTGACTGTTGCACAAGTTATGGTTTTATGTTCCAGTTAGAGTATTTCAGAGTATGGTTTCCAAAGTAGTTTAACTATATTAATTATTATTTACTTCTATTATTGATTTTTAAGTCTAAATTAGTGATCTCCGATACAGGTGTTTCAATGTCCGATATCAATCTTGTACACATGTAGATGATAGGTAGTTTTGGGGTAAGTTACTTTTAAAAGTAATGCATTACAATATTGTGTTACTCCCTAAAAAGTAACTAACTACGTAGTTACTTTTTATAGAAAGTAACACAATACGTTACTTTTGTGTTGCTTTTAAACCTAGGAAGGGTTTCCTTGTTTGTTTTTCATATAAAAAGTTCTATTTTTAGCATATGTGAAAGCCCTTTCACACCAAAAAGTGAAATGAGCCTCAGGCTGAAGGAAAAGTAAATTCACATTTGTACAGAAGAATGCAGGGAGAAGAAAGTTCAACAGTCTTCACCAATAAAAAAAAAGAAGCACAAATGTTAACTTACCTTAAAGTAATTTTATCTTAAGGCAATTTTTGCTTATTAGTATGGTTAAATTGGATCATCGAAGGTCAGCAGGAAAAAAATACATAAAGGGGTTTGTGTTATTTAACATATTTAATTATTGCAGGTTTGCATCATATTTTTTTTTTTTTTTTTCAGTTTGAGGAAATCATTTAGTCAAAATCCTCATTAGCCTTAATACCAAGGCTAGTTATCAAAAATTAAAATTATAAACATTTTCATGACCATCACTGATGCAAAGAGAGACTTCACTGAAGCATAATCATAATCTTGTTTAGCCAGGGGATGAAAACTTTGTGATTTTGAAGATCAGGGTAAATTGAACTTATTTTGTCTTCTGGGAAACATATATCTTCTGTAGCCTCTAGAAGGGCAGTACTAAATGAAAAAATGATATTTAGTCCAAATAGGTAAAATGTACACATCTCTATTCTGATCAAAAGTTTTCACCCCGACTCTTAATGCATTGTTTTTCTTTCTGAAGCATCAGTGAGTGTTTGAACCTTCTGTAATAGTTGCATATGAGTCCCTCAGTTGTCCACAGTGTAAAAAGATGGATCTGAAAATCATACAATCATTTTTAGAATAGGTTCAAATACACAAAAATGCTGGAAAACCAAAGAATATGTTGGACCTGGGGGATTTTTCTGAAGAACATTAGGCAGTTTAACTGTTCAGGACAAACAAGGGACTCACAAACAACTATTACTAAACAAAAAAACACAGCTGTGGATCATTCAGGTAATAACACAGTATTAAGATTGTGTGTAAACTTTTGAACAGGGCCATTTTTATAAATTCTACTATTTTCTCTTGTGGACTTTATGTAAACATCTTTTATGTAAAATATCTTTTCATCAATAACACGCATTTTGTATGATCCCTCTTTCTTTGGTAAAATAACTAGAATTTTGCAGATTCTGAAAGGGGGTGTAAACTTTTGACCTCCACTGTATATGACAACAAATCTCCACAAATCAACCCTCACGAAAATTAAACACGGTTAACCAAAAGGCCTACAGTGACCCTTTTTTTTGGCATATTGATTGTTACCATTTTTTCATAACCACAGTTTTACTAGAATACCATGGTTAAACTGGTTAGTGTAGCAAAACCATGGTTAATTATTAGGGAATACAAATTTAAGACGCATTCCTGGGGAATTAAGCTTGAAAACTGTTTAAAAAGTTACTGTATGTAAAAGTAAAAAAGCTCAAGTTAATTTATATTCGATAGGCCAATATTTGTAACAAAAACAGCAGAATATAAAGTCTTCACAAATACTTACATTGTCGTGCAGCTGTTTTATAGTGCCTCACTGAAGGGAGAAAAGTCAAAAGGTAACACAATTAAAATTTAAATTGCGAAGAAGAGGTAGAGACGGTCAAATTAGGATGAAGAGACCGAGATGCAAGGTTGAAGCGGATTGCTGCTGATGCAGGATCCCCGCGCGAGTCATCAGTGAGAGTGGCGCATTACCGAGCGGTCGCGTGCTTGGACGCACGAGCGTTTGTATATCAATTTAGCCTTGAGGGAACTTCTGTAACGGATTATATGATGACCGGTTTCCTCCGTAAAACGTTAAAAAATCAAACGTAAATCCGAGAAACTTAACGTACAGAATACAGAGTGTGGTTATTGTGTGTGTTGTCGCTGGATGGCGCGGTTTGAGTTGTGTTGGTTTGTAGGTTAGTGCAGTAAATGTGCGCGCGCTGCGCTCCTGCACTGCGTCGCTGCTGTAGCTGAACTCATGAGGATGAGGAGGAGGATGATGCTGCGCAGCATGTTTCCACAGCCCCATCCTCTCTCTCTGTACTGCGGTACATCAGTCAGTTCAGAGTGCTGACTCGGCTTGTTCTCTCATAAGAGACTTTTCTTTTCTGTGAGAAGTGATTTCTCCACACACCCCAAATGCTATTTTCCACATGACCTGCAGAGGCAGGTATGGATTTCATAGTCTATCAAAACATCAGGACTGTATTAACACACTAGCTAAAGACAAATGTTACAAAAAAATTGTATAACATGAACATGATCAGTTAGCTATAGATAAAATGCAGAACCAAATCTTTTTGTTAGAGGTGAAATGGGAATAAACCCAAATCAAGATCACTTTTTTAACCATGTTTTAGTCTAGACTTTAGACTACTAATACTAGCGCCGTCAAATTGTTTCATCGCGATAAATCGCATACAAAATAAAAGTTTGTGTTTACATAATTTATGTACTGTGTATATTTATACGCAACTTCTATTTGGGATTCGATTAATCACAATTAATCGATTTGACAGCACTACATAAAATGTAATCTGAGAACCATGATTTATTTAAGACAACAGTTCACAAATAATTTACTCACCCCCTTGTCATCAAAGATGTTTCTTTCTGTCTTCAGTCATAAAGAAATTATGGTTTTTGAGAAAAACATTTCTGTATTTTTTTTCATATAATGGACTTAAAGGAACCGTATGTAAGAAATTTATTTCAGTTAATCATAAAATGGCCCTGACATGTCACTAGACATTAAGAAATCATGTTCATTTCAAATACTTATATCACTGACAACAGTGGTCCGGCCAGGACATTGTCATTTAAAAGTGAAAGTTGCAGCCCTCAACTGATGTTGATGTTGTCATGTTGTGTTTTGGTCTGAGGCGCCACCCTCCAGCTATCTACCAATCACGAAGTCAGTAGAGTTTCGTCATCCGGGTTGGCAGCTCTGCTCTAGTTACAGCTGCAGCTACGAACGTGTCGGATAAAACATGTATAAAGTTACGAAACCTAAAAGACCTCGTTATGAATCCGAAGTACGTCGTGACAAAGTCCGAAATAAAACAAGGATTTGTATAGGAGATGCCTTTGACAGATGGAGACGGCTGAAAACGGAGAAGAATTTTGTTGGTATAGGCTAAAAGCCCCGTGCTTCCGTACACAGTGGATTTTCCACGGTCGCCCGTGCTAAATGCGTTCATAAAAAGCTTTATATCGCACCACTAGCACGGTATGAAAACAATCTATGTTCCGACTGAAATGTGGTATTACAGTACATCTTTACGAAATATTTGGCTAATCGCCTTTAGTAAATTTTTGCGACACATAATTACTTCGCAAAACATCTCTCGTGAAGCATAAACATAAGTAACAGAAGAAAAAAAAACTTATTGTGTAGGACTCGTCACTTGCCATTGGAAGCTCCTTGTAGCAGCCTACATTCCTGCGGAATCCTGCAGCTTAGCTGGCAACCTCGAGTCAGGGGGGAGGGGGAGGGGATACGCCGTTCTACAGTATTTTGAAAGTGATTGCAGTACCAGTTTTGGCCACAATCCTACATACGGTTCCTTTAAATTGTGCCCCCGATTTTGAATTTCCAAAATGCAGTTTAAAAGCAGTTTCAAAGGGCTCTAAATGATCCCAGCCAAGGAACAAGGGTCTTATCTAGCGAAACGATCTGTCATTTTTTTCAGAAAATAAAAATACTTTTTAAGCACAAAAGCTCGTGTAGCACAGGTTCTGGTATGCGCGTTCACGACACTACGTACTATTGAATCAGGTCGAAAGGTCACGCAGAATGTAGGCAGAACCACAGACCCAGTGTTTACAAAGCGAACGCGCAAAGACTAAAAAAGTGCAAGTAAGTCAAACGCTGTTTACAAACAAAAAGGTACAACGTGTCGGACGATTCAGAAGTTGTTGGAGAAAATAAGATTTTTTGCTATACTCTACCATTTTTAGCTGGAGTACACAGGTGATGAACTTAGACATGATTCGTAGTAGTGATGGGAAGTTCGGATCATTTTACCGACTCGAATCTTTGAGTCTCGTTCAGCAAAATGAACGAATCTTTTTTCCGAGTCATTTCGTTAATTTTAGCAAAATCAGCATCACGTGACAGCCCCATAAGATGAACGAACGACTCGAAAAACCCGAAGAATCGAAACAGGTGAACTAATGCCAGTACAAAACCTAATAGGATGTTGCGCATGCGCGACTGAATGAATCACTCCCCGAGATGACTCGTTCTTCGCGAGTCACATTAAAGATTCATCATTCAAGAGCGACCCGTGGACGTGCATCCGAGAGCCTGTGCTACGTGAGTTTTTGTGCTTAAAAAGTATACAAATTTTTATTTTTCAAAAAAAATGACCGATCGTTTCGGGTTAAGACCCTTCTCCCCCAGCCGGGATCATTTAGAGCCCTTTGAACCTGCATTTAAACTACATTTTGGAAGCTCAAAATCGGGGGCACAATTGAAGTCCATTATATGAAGAAAAATACAGAAATGTTTTCCTCAAAAACTATAATTTCTTTACGACTGAAGACAGAAAGACATGAACATCTTGGATGACAAGGGGGTGAGTAAATTATTTGTAAATTGTTGTTCTGGAAGTAGACTTCTCCTTTAAGTCTCACAATTTCCTGGAACATAAATACAGTGGTGACTGAAATTATTAGAACACTAGTATTTTCACCAGCTAAAAGGGTTTTAAGTCAGTTATTTCTATCTTTTGCTGTAGTGTCGATAGGAAAAAAAAATAGTTTACACTTCCAAACATTCATTTTGCCATTAATTGTAATAATCCTGATTTTTGTTTGCACAAGGAGTTATTTTTTAAGAGATATAACCATTCGAAACAAACAAAAAAAAATTATTATTAAATTATTATTAAAAAGTTTTGGACCTAGGTACCATTAGATATCAAAAATAATGTTTGGTAAATTATCTGTAAAGTTAAATAAGTGACAAATGTGAATACATTTTCCATTTTCTCCACAATTAACATTTTGGGACTGAAATTTGTACATTTTTTAAAAAGGTTTGTATAAGCAAAAAATAACTTACTCTGTTTAAAAACTTTTCATAGTAGTATTTATGTTGTTTTGCTGTTCTGATTAGAATTAAATATACAGGTCTAAAACACTTCAACTGTTTTTGATCATTCATGAGTTATAAAGTCAAAGGAATTTTTTAGTTCAATGAATAATTTCTCAATTTTTTTTAATCAAAAAGTGGTAAATGCAGTAAAAACACGGTAATAACGTGCTACACTTCAGATTCCCTTAACCATAACAAAGCCCTTTATTACAAAAGGAACTGAAAATAGTGATACAAAATTGACAGAAACCTTTACAAGAAGTTATCCAAAAAACACAAGGAAAATTATAGTTTGGGTGGCATGAAATAGACTAGCAAATAAACACTGAAGTGAGCACTACTATTCGAAGTAGTGTTGTCTGACATTTTTTTCTGCTTCACCAAATATGTTACAGATCAGATGTTACTTAGATGGTACTTAAAAGGAACCAATGAAGATGCTCATTCACCGTTACATGTAAGATTTTTTTTTTTTAGATATTCTTTTTCTATTCTTTTCAGCAGAGTTGTTTGTTAGTCTGTTCTGTTGTTTCTCCCGCTAACATTTGTTAAGAAAACTTAATGAATAATTTTTCTTGCTTTTTTTTTTTAATTCTATGAATTTTGTGTTTATTTCTATCCATAATGCAGTTGGAAACCTTTCATCGGTTTTATTTTCCCTCGTCCTCTGTCAGTCCAGACGCGTCTTATTCCTCTATTTCTTCTCATCGTCTTTCTTGCCCTCAGGTGGTTTTGTTCTGTTCTGGGATGCCAGAGAGCCCATAGCATTACGGATGGCTTCATTGTTGGGATCGACACCTGGAAGGTTCTCCAGGACACTCTGCAAAAACTCTGGATCCTGCATCACATCATAATCCTCCTCATCCTCCTACAAAACACAAAAACAAGTTTAAATAGGCATTTCAATGCCTGTGCATAGTTCTCCTCTCCTCTTTTCATAGTTCTCGACAATACCACTACTACTGAGATTATACCACTTGACAAATCAAAGCCAGTGCCTATTTAATATGTAATTAATAAAATGCATAAACTTAGCAGCTCAGTATATCTGGTTATCTGCTTCCTCAAATGCATTATTAGCACTTCCAGTTTTTGGTTTTCTTGGAAAAATATGAATATTTCACAGTAGGTCTGTCTTTATAAGTTATTGTGAAAATTCATTTAGAGAAAAGGAACGACATATTTTCAAGATTTGTGCATTTCATTTAGACAAAAACAAAGACTAAAACAACTTTCTTAAAACGGTTCGTACAGATGTAAAATGAAATTCCAGGACTTTCAAGGAATTTTCAAGCACTACTCTTTCGATTTTCAAGGACTTCAATCAGAGATCTCACTTATTGGACAATGTCTTCTACCTCAAATTCTATAAAAAAAGAAATAGATAAAAATCAGTGTTGGGGAGCAACTAGTTACATGTAACGGAATTACGTAATTTAATTACAAAATAAATGTAATTGTAATTAGTTACAGTTACTGATAAAAAAAAATGTGTAATTAAATTAGTTACTTTTGAAAATGTTAATGATTACAAAGGGCGGGTACATCCATTTCTCAAAGGAAATAAGAGGTGTTAAGTCTGAATTTGTGGTGGCTGTGCTTTCAATTAATTTCAATTACACGGCTCTATGGAATGCTTGATTCTGATTGGTTAATCATGACATTCCAAGGTATGTTATTCCCCAATAACAACTGGCAAAAGCTAATAACACAAACTCATCGGGGCAACTTAAGTCGGTGCTATACCCTTGATAGTTTTTCTTGTTGGAAGTTTTGCATTTGGTTAGCTAATAAAATAATAAAACTCAATTCAATATTATGTGTACAATTTCTTAATTCTGTCAACTTGCCGCTTGCTAGCAACTGATTTCTTCATTGAAGCTTTGCTTTCAAATATTTAAACTCAGATCAGTGTTTCATGTCTAATTATTTACTTTTGTGACGAGCAGCTGTGTAGTAAGTGGGATAACGTATATCCAGCCAGTTGTTGTCGCAAAATAAAAATGTATATTATCCTTTACTTATTTATAATCTTAATTCAAGTGATAAAGTAATTTGAAAGTCTGACAGTAATCAGTGTTGAACGCTACTGTAAGGTTAACTCTGCCTGGTTTAAAAGTTTCAAAATGATTAACAGTTGAAAATATTGGAAATTTTGAAAAGTAATCAAAGTAATCAAATGTAATAAGTTACATTACATTAATAAAGTAACTGAAAAGTTACACTACTTATTACATTTTAAACAGAGAAACTTGTAATCTGTAACCTATTATATTTCCAAAGTAACCTTCCCAACACTGATAAAAATAAAGTGAAGCGAAAATAAAGTGAAGCACATGCTAAGTATTACTACTAAAAGTATTACAAAGTATACTACACTTTTACTATAGTAAAACCACGGTTAATTTTCCTTCAACTGTGGATATTTTCTTTTTTCCTTGTTTTTTATAACTGTACTGTTTTAGTGTTTTGATGTTTTCTACTGTTTAAGAAAAAAAAAAAAAAAAAAAAAAAGATTAGTGAAATTGCTCCAAAATCCTGATTTGAAACAAATGATTGGCGATTCCAGATCTGAATCAAACGATCTGAATTACGAATCGCGAACCATCATTTCAGATCAGAATCAAATGATTCACGATACGCAGAGTTCAGATCTAAATTAAATGATTAGCAATACGCCATTTGAAGTCTGGATCTGAAACAAAGGATTCGCTATACGTGATCTGATTGCAATGCTTCGAAACAGTGAATCATTTTACGATGCAATGGTTTAAATGATTCAGTTTCGAAAAGATTCATTTCACCCATCACTACGCGCTTTTTGAAATCGTTACAAGTGATGTGGAAATTCAAAAATGAATGGCTCTTTTAACTTGATCTGGTTTTTGCTAGTGAATCGCTTGAAATGAATGATCAAAGTCACAAGTTTGAATCAATTGGAGCAGTTCCAGTGTAAGTGCCTCAATTGATTTGGTTCATCTGTTACTCTTTTTGCCTTTTCAGCCATGTTTACGTGACAGTCAGTATTACTATTTGCTTAGCTCGACTGTTTTCTGAACTTAAATGAAATAAGCAAAAATAAGGTATGATGTTTTTTTTAACTGTGTGAATTCTGTGTGATAAGATATGTGCTTATTGACAAAATTAAACACTTATTTCATAGATACATTGTCTTTCAATAATTTAAGCACCTTTCAAGTATTTTCAAGGGTTTTCCAGGCCTTAATTTTCAAATTCAAGTACTTCAAGCACTTTAATCACCTCGTACGAACCCTGTTAAAACTGCCTTACAAATCAGTACATGCAAATCTAATTACATGTAATGTTCCAGCGTTTCTGTTTTTGTGGTTTTGGCTGGCTGTATAATGTTTCGCAATGGCTTCTGATCAATGGGTATGAAGAATATGCAGCTGCTTTTGATTGTTTCCACAGCATGACTGTGTTCAGTCTTTAATTCTGATCTCTTGTCTAAAAGCAAAGCAGGAAGAGAGCTGGGAAACACCTTAGGAGCTTCACCGTCTGCTGCTGCACCTGCATCCACATCCATGGCCTCTGAACCTCCAAACTCTGTGCACAAAGACAAACATATGTTTGTATAAAAGATATAAATGACAAAAGGGACAAAAAATAATTAAGAGAACGAAGAGTAAGACTTTATGACGAGTAGAGAAACTGACCTCCTCCTTGCATGGACATCTGTAGAGCGTATGCGATCTGTTCATCCTCAGTCATGCGGCTGAAATCGGGCAGAGCAGGAGCCGTCGACATCTTCAGCAGAGCATTTTCAGACTCTAACAAAAGCCCAGAAGACATCAGGTCATATTAAACACATCATTCCCATGAAACATTGATAATAATAAGAAGCAAATGAGCATATTAGCATATTAAAATGATTTCTAAAATATAAGGTGACACTGAAGACTGGAGTGACGGCTGCTGAAAATTCACACTGAGGACAACTGATGGACTCATATGCAACTGTTACAGAAGGTTCAAACACTCACTGATGCTTCAGAAGCTAACATGATGCATTAAGACCCAGGGGTGTAAACTTTTGAATAAAAAAAAAATGACGATGTGTACATTTTTCTTATTTTGCCTAAATATATTTTTTCATTTATATTTTTGCATTTTTTTAAAGTAAATTAAACTACTATTTTCTCTTGTTAACTATACGTAAATGTCTTTTATGTGAAATATCTTATTCAGGTCAGTACTAAATTAAAAAATAACATGCATTTTGTATGATGCCTCTTATTTTGGTAAAATAATTAAAATTTTGCAGATTCTGCAAGGTGTATGTAAACTTTTGAATTCCACTGCATTAAAATAGTTTTTTTTAATTTCATATTTCACAATATTACTGCTTTTAATGTGTTTTTTTTATCAAATAAGTGCAGCCTCAGTGAAAATAAGAGTCTTCTTTCAATCCCAACATTTTTAACTGTAGTGTATATCAATCCATTGTTCCCCAGCTGGTTCGTTCATCTTACGGGGCTGTCACGTGATGAACGAATGAATCAAACCGAAAACTTGTCAGATAAGAGGTGAAGTGAGCTAATCATAGACTAAAGACGCAGGTAAACAATGATAGCGTGATCAACGTTGGTGTAAGCAGTAGATGTGTTAGGGAAGTAACACATAACACTTTAATTATACTTTGCTAAAATGAACGATATGACTCAGAAAGATTCATTCATTTTGCTGAACGAGACTCAAAGGTCAGAGTTGTTTGTAAACAGCATTGAAGCTGCATTTAAACTACATTTTGGAAGTTCAAAATCAGGGCACCAATGAAGTCCATTATATGGAGAAAAATCCTGAAATGTTTTCCTCAAAAACCATAATTTCTTCACGACTGAAGACAGAAAGACATGAACATTTTGGATGAACAAGGGGTTGAGTAAATTATTTGTGAACTGTTGTTCTGGAAGTGGAGTTCTCCTTTAGGAAACCCTAGATGTCCAGAAACCCTGTCTAGTCTTCAATAATTATCTAAACACTCACCATCTGCAGTGGGTGATGAGACTCCAGCTTCTGCAGCTGAAGCCACTGCTGCCCGGCGAGCTTCCTCCTCCTGCCTCTGTCTCTGTTCCTCCATCGACACACGCAGAGCCTACAGAGACACATGGCAAAACAGAGAGATTAATAATGTAGAAAACCTCTAGCTGAGAAGTTTGTCCCATTAAACCTATGTACTACTCACCAGAGCAAGTTCAGGGTCTGCACTGGGATCCACTCCAAACTCAAAGTCACTGGCACCCAGGCCCATAATAGTGCCGCCCTCACCAGCCAGGATAGGAGAGGACAGAAGAGCATCTGCCAGGCTCGGGCCAGGAGGCACCGTTACCAGGTGAGAGCCTACGCCCTCTTTTCCATTTAGGGTGTTTACAAAGACGGTCAGCTTATCTGTGTTGACTTCCTATAATGCAAAAGGACAAAAAACCTAAATGGTGCAGATAGTAAAATAACATGGAAAATGAACAGTGTAATTCTGAAGGAGTGTGATAAACTACATTTCCTTAGAATATGTATGTATGTTTTACCTCTTCCCCAAAGTTAATGATGTCAACACTGACTTTTTCCTTCTTCAAACGTTTTGCCATCTTCACCAACTGAGTGAGACAGTTTGAGTCACAAATGAGCAGGAGAATAACATATTGTATCGGATTTTTGTAAATATAGACTCGTATAGTGCAACTTTTATACCAAGATATATTAAGACAAAAATAACTTACATCTTTCTCCTGGTCCTCTACAGGGCTTCCCACAAAGGCAATGATCCTCATCTTATGGTTCTTTCCCTGTCTGTGTTTCAGTGCCAGCTGTAAAACAGAAGGAGCAGAGAGAACTGGAATCAGAACCAAATATTACACAGTTACATAAATTATATAAAGTAAAAAAAATGAAAAAGCAAAAATTAATGGTGGTACATTAATTAAAATAATCAAAAGTGACAATGACAGAAGAAATAAAAATTTACACTGCCATTCAAAAGTTCAGGATTAGTAAGATTTAAAGACGGCTTTTCTGCTCATCAAGACTTCATTTATTTGATTAAAAATACATAAAAAAGTATAATATTGTGACACATTATTACAAATTGAAATAGTGGTTTTCTATTTTAATATACTTTAAAACAGAATTTATTTCTGTGATGCAAAGCTGAATTTTTAGCATCATTACTCCAGTCTTCAGTGTCACATGACCCTTCATACAGTCATGTGAAAAAGTTAGGACACCCTATTGAATTCCATGGTTTTCCGTATCAGGACATCATTAAAACAAAACTGGTCCTTGGCCGCTCTTAAAATTTCGAAAATAAAACCTCAGATGAACAACAACACATGAAAAATTGCACCGTGTCATTATTTACTGAACAAAAATAAAGCCAAAATGGAAAAGCCATGTGTGACAAAGTTAGGACACCCTTACTGTTAACATTGGAATTAAGAGGGTAAATAACAGTCAAGCACTGCTAATCAAATACCTTTGATTTACTGATCATCAGCAAGTCTGAGCACCTCTGTAAAAGCATAAGCTTTGGCAGTTTGCTGGTCTGGAGCCTTCAGGTGTGTGTTAACACAATGCCAAGGAGGTAAGACATCAGCAATCATCTTAGAGAAGCAATTGTTGCTGCCATCAATCTGAGAAGAGTAATACGGCCATTTCCAAACAATTTGAAGTTTATTCACAAATGGAAAACATTTAAAACAGACACCTCTCCTTCCAAGAGTGGACGTCCCAGAAAATTCACCCCAATATCAGACTGTGTAAAGCTCAGAGAAATGGCAGACAAACCAAGAACTACACCTCAGACTCTACAGGCCTCAGTTAACATGTTAAATGATAAAGTTCATGACAATACCATTAGAAAAATATGGGGGAAAAAATGCCATGTTTGGAAGGCTTGGCAGAAGAAAGCATCTTCTATATATATAAAAAAAACATTGCAGCACAGTTTAGGTCTGCAAAGTTACATCTGAACAAAACACAAGTCTTCTAGAATAACGTCCTTTAAACAGACGAGACCGATGTGGAGATGTTTGGCCATAATGCACAGCGCCAAGTTTGGTAAAAACCTAAAGAGCATATCAGCACAAACACCTGATACCAAAAGACAAGCATGCTGGAGGAGGGCTCATCATTTTGGGCTTGTTTTGTAGCCACAGGACCTGGGCACCTCACAGTCATTGAGTTGGCCATGAACTCCTCTGTATATCAAAGTATTCTAGAGTCAAACGTGAAGGCATTTGTCCGACATCTAATGTTGGGCCAAAATTGGATCATGCAACAGGACAATAATCCCAGGCACACCATCAAATCTACAACAGAATGGCTGAAAAGAAAAGAATCAAGGTGTTGCAATAGCCCAGTCCAAGTCCAGAGCTCATCCTGACTCAAATGCTGTGGTGAGAGCTGTGCATACGCAAATGCCCACAAACCTCAATAAACCTCAATGAGCAACGTTGAAAAGAAGAGTGGTCCAAATTCCTCCAGAACGATGTGAGAGACTGATAAAGTCACACAGAAAATGAATGAAGTTATTGCTGCTACAGGCAATTGACTCATAAGGTGTCCTAACTTTGTCACACATGGCCTTTCCCTCTTGGCTGTATTTTTCTTAAATAAATAATGACACAGTGTGATGTCATATGATGATGTTTATCTGAGGATTTATTTTCCAAATTTTAAGACCTGCCAAGGACCAGATAATTTTTTATTATGTCCTGACACAGAAAACCATGAAATTTAATAGGGTGTCGAACTTTTTCACATGACTGTAAATCATTCTAATATGTTGATTTATTATCAATGTTGGAAACAGTTGTGCTGCTTAATTTTTTTTTTTTTTTTTGGATTTTGTGATACTTTTTTCAGGATTCTTTGATGAATGAAACATTAAAAAGAACAGAATTTATTTAAAATAGAAATCTTTTGTAACAGTATTGTAACAGCTAACATTCAAGTTTGGGGTCAGTACATTTTTTTCTTTCTTTCTTTCTTTTAAAGAAATTAATACTTTTATTCACCAAGGATGTGCTGAATTGATAAAAAGTGAAAGTAAAGACTTCCATGGTTAGAAAAGCTTTCTATTTTAAATAAATGCTGTTCTTTTTAACTTTTATATTTATCAAAGAATCCTGAAAAAAGTATCACAGGTTCCAAAAAAATATTAAGCAGCACAACTGTTTTCAACACTGATAATAAGCCAGCATATTAAAATTACTTTTGAAGGATATGACACTGAAGACTGGAGTAATGGCTGATGGAAATTCAGCTTTGCATCACAGGAATAAATTATATTTTAAAGTATATTAAAACAGAAAACTGTTACTTTAAATTGCAGTAATATTTCATAATATTACCTTTACCTTCTTTAAAAAAAAATGACGGTGTATATGTGTGTATGTGACATAGATCTATCTGAAAAAAAATTAAGTATGAATTTTGAAGTACAAAAACTTGCATAATCTTTTATTTACTACTTTTTTACGGTGTGTGTGTGTTTACACATTTAACATCATATCCTTTTCAATTTTTTGAAATAAAACAGTAAAATATTGTGTGTAAATATACTGTAATATTTCAACTTAAAACTTCCAGGTTCTCACTAGTCCAAAAATGGCATTTATTGAGGTTTGACTTTATTACCATTTCATATTTAAACAGGTCATAACAAAACATGTATGGATGGTATAAATCTGAAAAGTTACAGTAGCAAAGATCAAAACATAAGGCTGTAGCAACATAAGTATGTAAAATTGGTATTTGAAACGATAAATTGAGGCCTTTACAGAATATATATATGTGCATGTATGTATACAAATATATACATACATACATATATATATATATATATATATATATATATATATATATATATAAATTCTAAAATAAGTAAATAAATTACAAAAATATGATCCAACCCACTCACATGTGCTACTCTGATGCCAGTACAGAAGCTGATGACTCCTCTGGGCTGAACAGCATGAAGCTTTGACAGGATCCTGCCCGTATCAGGGGTCAGCGTGGTCAGGACCTCACAGTTACTAAAAAACACAATGGATCACCTATATGCATTTTTTAACTATACCAGTTAAGAAATGAATAAAACGTATATCATCCTACTTGGCCAGAGTGATGAGGCCCACGTTGTTTTCTGGGTTACTTCGAGTTTTTGAATGACAGATGATGTTGACAGCATCTTGCTGGGCTTGAAGTCTGGTAGGTAAGAAGTCTCCATTGCGCATATATTCACTGTTGTCCACACTAGAAATAATAAACATATACTGTGATGTCACTCAACAGTCCTGCCAAATATTCCGCTGATGATCGTACGTGTTCTATTTAATATATTTTAATACCCAATTAATAAAAGGTTGAGAACGCCATCTAAAGTAAAGCGTTTTAGTACACAAACTGCAGGTACATGGATTTTAAATCCTGTTTTGACTGTTATTTATACAAAAACCAAGATTATCACAAAGGAATCGAACCAACCAACCCATTTATGATTAAACAGAAGTAACTTCATAAAAATGACAACTCAGACAACCTGTTAATCGCTACTACACACTTTCTAACGTGTTGTCTCATAAAATGTCAACACAAAGACGCTGTTCAACAGCCTGAATGTTCCATCATGACTAAGGAAAACTGCACAACTGTCCTTTTGCTCAACGCAACCGTTCTCTCACCTCCAATACACAACATTTCCAACTTAACTGCGTAATAATTAAAAACAAATTACGTTTATCAAACTATATCTGATGTTTGAAAGAACATAAAGTATATTTTCCTTACCAGACCATAGTACTTTCAAGCACCATCTTGAAAATTTTCTGTCGCTCTACGTGACGTAAACACGCAAATGAACGATCATTGGTTAAAGTAACGCTGAATGATAGGAATTGTGGGACACGTAGTTCAAAACGAATTCTCCGTTAAAATACAAAAAAGTACTTAAACTAATTTTTGTAAAATCTGTATGAATTTCAGATATATGTTTAATATATAATATGATATATATATATATATATATATATAAAACAATACCCATTCTTGTCTTAGGACAACTTTTCTGAACTTTTTTGATCCATTTCAAATTTTGACTACTGTATGTGTGTGTGTGTAAATATATATATATATATATATATCTATATACACATACATACATACACATATATATATATATATATATATATACATACATGATATTATATATATATATATATATATATATATATATATATTATATATACATAGCATATATATATATATATATATATATATATATATATATTTATTTTTTTTTTGATACAAGTTCATTTGAATTCTGAGTAAGGATGAAAAAGAAAAAAAAAAAATCACCAATATAGCAAAAATAATGGTTTGGAAAATATTTTATTCTTTTTAAATCAAAGACAATGTGAAAAAACAGCATCACCACATCACTGAAAGATGGTAGGAGAAACAGGCTGCAAACACCGCACAAGAAAAAGGCATTTCCGTGACTTGCTTATATACATAATATATACACGTTTTATACAGGCCCGGTAAAAATATAGTCCTCAAAGCACTTACGGTTGTCAGTCATTGTGCCTGACACCGCCAGACATTCACATGTAGAAAAGCTGAGGAAGAGCTTTCACAGATTTATAATGAATAGGAATATTTATGGACATACCCTAAACATATAAAATACAGAAATGGTTTATATATTGTCAAGAACTTCCCTCCGACCTGAAATAAAATACATATTACTACTTAAATCACAAAAAAAGGCTTTCTGCCAGATTACATAATACATACAATCATCTACGGTACATAGAGAATTCAAAATCCATACAGGTCCACAAAGTAAAAAAAGAAGAGAAGAAAAACAAGAAGACATTTCTTAATAAATACAATCACTGAAATACATTGGCAGAAACGTTCATATTGCAGTAAGTTGGTTGTCTGTTTAGTGTCTAAGTTGCCAGCATTTAATCCGGTGTGCACGGTGCACGTCTGATGTGTCTGTTGTGCAAATATCTGTTTCATTGTATTAATATAAACACTGAACAAAGCATATGAAAAATAGCTGTCTCTGATTGACATGTCTCTGCATTCACAATTTTACTTTCATTTTCAGTACATTTGTATCATTTCCAGACCAAAAGATTCACTTTTGGGATATTAAAATCATGTTAAGATGTTTTAGTGTAGTTTAGAGGAGCATAACATCATTGTAACCCATAATAATAGATTAATTACTAATAATCAATACTAAGTGTTGGTCAGAGAAAGGCAGTGATTGTTGTCTTGAGATCATAAACAGATTAATAAATAACAATAAAACCCCCACACAGGCAAAAATGAAAGTGAGGCCTAAATTGTGCAATTTTGAAACTTTATACTGTGAGCTTTCAGAAAACTACCTCACAAGCCAACTGTGAATTTAAGCTACTGAGAGCTGATCAAAGATCAGTTTTTGAGTTATGAATTTTAGAACCTCAAGGTCCAATAAAAAAATTACACAAAGCAGATAAAAGCACCACATTGGAAAGTGAAATGTATACGAACATTAAGTGCAAGGTTTTATAAAAGTAACTTTGATCCAACATTACAGACCCAATATCTACAAAATGTAAAAATGTTAATCAGGGCATAATCTTACTGTACTTCAGGTCTCTGGAGATATATGTTAATATAGGTAACTTCTGACATTCACAATCACAAATGATTAAAGTTTACAAATAGTGTCAAAAACCCACAGTGTGACAAAAACAGAAAATATGCCAGTAAAAAGCAAATTGCATATCTTTGATTTTAACATCAATGCCAAAGCAGATGATACAAATCTGTGACCTTTCAGAGGACAAACTGTAAGTTTAGATCTAGTTTTTAGAGATATTAGCTTGTTGCTAGATTATAATTTAGTTTTGTGCAGCATTAAGGTGCATTATCAAAATGTACTGTAACATGATTTAATGTGTAACATTTGACAGACTTGAAAAAAATATGAAATGATTCAAACCAAAGAAAAAAAAAAAAAAAATTAAAACTTTACAATACCCCTACTGACCCAAACACTTTTTTTACCAATTTGATTTTTAACAAACATTAAAAAAATACGAAAAACAATATGCATATATACTGCATCCGCTGTGAAGCTTTATAGAAAATGACTTTAATACAGTCTTCTGAAAGACTGTCATTGTACTTCCTGTGCATATTCTATCTGCATTCAGGTCTGCAAAAGCAAATCCTTGGCAAAAGATCACTTCTGTCCCAAACCGGCATGATTTTAAGAGCTGCGGCTCACCAACTGTTTATTTTGGGACAACACAATACTGTTCAAGACTACAGTCAGCCCTTCTTCAGAATACTTCAAGACTGCAATGTCAGTTTTAGATGTGTGCGTAACGCAGGCATCCAACCTGAAATCAGCTCAGACTATTGTTTGAGTTACAAAGAAATGCTTGTTAAATCACAGATCCATTAAAAACCATTTCCTCTTTTAAACGTTATGATCCAAATGGAAGCGATCCTAATAGAAAGATTGAGAGCTTTTTCTTGAGCCAAAGGCTCTTCAGGTTTTCTTTCCAGCTCTTCTATAAACTAAAGTGTTCACATGTGCCCTGTTAGTGTTGATTAGTGTCTATTTCTTAAGAGTCTAAAAGTAAAACTGTACCAAAGAACATTTTCATGCTTATAAATGATTTTACATCCTGTCAATCGGAAATTAACTTTGAACGATCTTAAGATTTCTCATCTATCGGCAGTATAACCTGTTAGAATATAAATTCGTCTTACATTCTTTCAACTCAATTAGTTTCAGTCTCATCTACACACTGTATGATTGTGTATGATGCTAGAAAATGCTTAGGTTTGTATGAAAGGGCCAGTAAAAAGAAAAACAACACATGCATTGTGTAACAAAAAACATTGTTACAGGTAGATCTGAAATGATTTTTCATGAGCATTTCCATGTTGGTCCAAGCGTTTGGAGGCCATGTAATTTCTGTATCCAGCAGAAATGAGTGTTTTTATACCAACACGTTGCTTTCAATAGCTGCATTAAGGCAGATGATCGGAAGACGTCATGGCACATCAATCTATCAGTCAGTCTACTCATTAACATGTTAGTTAAAAGACAATAACTGCTGTGCCAGAAGAGCACATTAGTAGAGTTTTATAACATACAGAAACACAGAATGAATATTTACAGAACTATATACACAAACACAAAAATTAGAGGGCCCTTGGCATGGCAGCAATATGTGCATTAAAAGAGAGAATATGGCATGCAAGCAGGTCCATCCACTTCTCAACCTTGACAGTTGATTGGTCCAGTATGGAGGAGTATAGTATAGTATACAGGGAAAGAAACACAAAATGCAGAAGACAGATGCATAGAGATTCAAAGGCAAACCAAGCATCTGAATGAAATTATTTGAAAAAAATCTAAATCTACTAAAAGGCAATCTATGGAAACCCGTTTCCACCACTGAATTAAAAAAAAAGGTTATTGTAAATTGTCATCTCACAATACTGACTTTTTTTCCTCAGAATTGCATGATACAAACTTGGAATTCTGACTTTTTTCCTCAGAATTTTGAGATATAAACTCAAAATTTGTAAAGTCAGTTTACAAGTTGCAAGTTGTAAAGTCAGAATTGCGTGATATAAACTTGCAGTTGAGAAATAAAATCACAATTACATGATATAAACTCACACACGCGAGCTATGAAGTCAGAGTTCCGAGATATTAACTTGCAATTTTAAGAAATGAAGTCAGAATTGTGATATAAACCAAAATTCTCTTAACATATCAGTGTTTTTTTCTCCTCATAACTGGACTTCATAACTCACAATTGCGAGTTTGTATTTCATAATTCTGAGAAAAAAAGTCAGAATTGCGAGTTTATATCCTGCAGTTCTGACTTTATATCTCGCAATTCTGACTTTATAACTTGTAATTCTGACTATATATATATATATATATATATATATATATATATATACAGGGTGGGCCATTTATATGGATACATCACACATCAAACTTATTGGGAATTTCACAAGAAAAACAATAGTTGGTTTTAAAAAAACAATTGGTTTTAACGTAACTTTATTCTTTCATGAGTTATTTACAAGTTTCTGACCACTTATAATGTGCCACAAACAGGACGTTAATATCACCAACCATTCCCATTTTATTAATGTGTATCCATATAAATGGCCCACCCTGTATATATATATATCTTACAATTCTGAGTAAGAAAAAGTCAGAACTGCAAGTTTGTATTACGCAATTCTGAGAAGAAAAGCGAGATACAAACTCGCAATTGTGTTTATCTCGCAATTCTGACTTTATATCTTACAACTCTGAGAAAAAAAGTCAGAATTGTAAGATTAAAAAGTCGCAATTACCTTTTTTATTTAATATTCAGTGGCAGAAACGGGCTTCCACAGCAATCATAAAGCAGCTAACCATGAAATACTAAGCCTGACTGTGGGATATTTCAAAGATACAAAGCTATTTTATCTGTAACGTTCAAATGCATTACTTTTTAACAAAGTGGGAATCATTTTTGGCCTTTCCCCCCATATTTTTGTTGCTCTTAGGGCACATGCTGTCAACACAGAAAGAGCTGGAAAAACCCACCAATGAGACGCTCTCACCAGATTTACTCAAAAAAAAAAAAAAAAGGCATAACAAAATTAACCTTCATATATGTATATACAGAAGCCACTGAGAAATAGAACGTACTTATCTCTGACACACACTGTCACAGCATAATGCCATCTGAGATAAGTATACTGGAGCGCTAGCAGCCATTAGTCCGAGTCACACCAGTTCAGAAAGAATCAAAAGGTTTAAAGACCTACTGTATATCAATAAGATCTATGCTAATAAAGATTTATGCAACATAGCCTCCATACTATAAAGTGGTGCTAACTGTGTAACATGTTTTTTTTTCTCCCAGCAATAGCTAGGTTTAGAAAACTAAATAGTTTGTGCATCCTGCTTGCTTTGTTTTTAATGTTTAAGAGATAACAAAGGCAGTAAAGAGTGTGACTGAGATACCAACATCACTTTTCCAATAGTTTTGTGGTTAAAATTAGTTTTAGCAGCATTTCCTGTGCAAGAGAAAGAGAAAAAGCCACTAAAACTGTAAAACTCCTTGCTCAGTGGCTTTCCTTCATTTTCGCTGTCTATCACTCACTTTTAAAACTTATTTCATTGTGCTGAGGACCTGGAGTTCCTTCTGAAGCTTCCTTTAAGAGAAAATCCCCATCATATCAGCGCTCAGAAGTGCCCCTCATCTCTTTTGAGGTTCTGTGTCCATCTCTCATTTAAATGCTCCGCTCCTGTCGTCAGTCATCGCTCTGCTCTTACTGGGAAAAAAAAAAAAAGCAAGCATTTGGGCTTTAATAACAGGAAATTTTGGGATCAGAATGAAAATACTATGTACATTTGGTTATTTGAAACTTACAAAACATATGTCAGTTTCTGGGATGATATCTTTGAGTGAAATGGCATCTTCGTTGCTTAACTGCTCATCTAAGTATTCGGCTCCAGTGCTGAAGAAAAGAGCGAGAGATGAAGGAATGTCTCCTTACATACAGTGGAGATCAAAATTAAGAGAACAACCTGCAATTTCCTGAATTTCGAGGTCACTGCTTAGTCCTATTTGAAGTTGTCCTAACAGGATTTTTAAGCATATTTCATAAATTAATTGTATTCTGAAGCACAGTATAAAAACTTATTGGTGTTAAATCTGGCACCTGGTGCTAATTTCCTTAATTATATGACAACGCCTGTTTAACTGGCAGCATTACTTCAATTTTGAAACCCTGCGACAGGAGGTTGTCCAGATGAAGGCCAAAGCGATGACCCTCTCAGCCGTTGCAAGAGAAGTCGGTCGTTTCAAATCTGTGATTTATCATATATTGCAGCTTTGCAATAACATAAATTCATTCAAGTTCCCTAAAAAGACTGGTTGTCCACGTAAGACAAATGCGTGAAAAGGCAGGATAATGCAGAGACTCTCAATGAGGAATCGGTTCAGGACTGCAGCTGGAATTGCTTGCCAGTTCAGCGCTGAACAGGGTAAGGATCTGAAGGCCAAAGCGATGATCCTCTCAGCCATTGCAAGAGAAGTTGGACGTTCCAAATCTGTGATTTCTCATATATTGCAGCTTTGCAATAACACAAATTCATTCAAGTTCTCTAAAAAGACTGGTTGTCCACGTAAGACAAATGCCTGAAAAGGCAGGATTAATGCAGAGACTCGCAATGAGGAATCGGTTCAGCGCTGCAGCTGGAACTGCTTGCCAGTTCAGCGCTAAACAGGGTAAGGATCTGTCTCGGCTTGTTTAAGAGAAGTCAGACTGAAAATATACTCTGCAGCGAGGAAGCATCTCAGCCGAGATAATCAAAATGCTAAGCTCACCTGTGCTGAGAAACAAGTTGTGTGGAGAGAGGAGAACTGCTCCAAAGTTCACTTTAGTGACAGGAGCAAGTTTAATTTATTTGGGTCTGATGGGAGACATTTTGCTTGGCGTCAAACTGAGGGAAGACTGAAGCCCAAGTGCATTAAGTTCCAGTGAAAGGTGGAGGAGTACGCGTCATGGTTTGAGGGATGTTTTCTGCAGAAGGAGTTGGGCCTCTTATATAGCTACATGGCATGGTGAAGGCAAATGTTTACCAGAACCTCCTTTAGCCTGCAATTTTCATGCACGACAATGCCCCTGTCACACTGCAAAATGGGCAAAGCAGTTGTTTGAAGCTAAGAACACTGAAATAATGAAATAGCTAGGCCAGAGTCCTGATCTAAACCCGAATGAAAATCCCTGGAAAATCCTTGACGACAAAGTTATGGCTAAGAAGCCCACTACAGTAACCAAACTGGAAGACTGGAAGAAAAGTGGACCAAGATCAGAAACTAGTCCTGTGGCCGACGACGTGCTGAGGTCATTCAAACCTAAGGGCTGTACACTTCCTACTAATTTCTGACAGCTGTAACCTTTCAAAATTTTAGTTGTAATCTTTTTTTTGTGCTGTTCTCTAATTTTGATTAATGTGTTTCCAATAAAATAAAAAGTTTTTGTTAAAAGGCCTTGGTTATTTTGTCAAACATGTTGCGTCAAGCACAGTGGCATACCTACAGCTAATATTGCTTCAAATTTTGAGTGATAAAGATTAACAATATTTCGGAAACAAATCAAGTATTTATAGATTGTTCTCTAATTTTGATCTCCACTGTATAAACTTCAGCCAGATATAAAAATTGTGTCATTATATACACACCTTATTCCTATAAACATAAGTCTCTTGTGCTCACATGGCTGCATTTATTTGATCAAAAACACAGTAAAAACATTAAAATTGTAAAATATATGTATAAAAATATTTTCCATTTTAATATATTTTAAAATTTAATTCAGGCACAGCTGAATTTTCAGCATCATCACTCCAGTCTTCAGGGCACAAGGTCCTTCAGAAATCATTCTAATATGCTGATTTGCTGCTCAAGAAATAACTAGAATAATTTTTTTTAACACTGTGAATGTTTTTACTGTCAAATATGATCAATTTAATGCATCCTGCTCAATATAATGCATCCTAATGCATTCTTTAAAAAGAACCCCCCTTTAACAGTTCAGTCATGAGTAGAGGTGAGATGAGATGTGTGTGTTTAGTTTTACCTGTAAGGGGCACTGTTGTCAGGCTCAATGACTGCAGATTTGTGCACTTCCACCCCTACTGACCTGTTAATGAGCAGCCATAATTATACATGGGAAGGTGAAGCCGTGCCATATGGAGATTTCAACAGGAGAGATGATAATGAATTATAACAGGCAAAAGAGACTGCAATAAACTAGACAGAAACAGAAAAAGTGACATTAAAACAAATAAACAAAAAGATTATAGAGGGGATGTGTGGAGGTACCTTTGAGGTGGTGAAGATGTCATTCCTATGCTGCCAGATAAGGAGTTGGGGAGATTTGCTGCTGCAAATTCACTGGAACTTCCAGCCAAAGGATCGGTTTGTGGGAGCAGGTCTGGTCTGCCCGACTGCATGCCTGAGAACAACAATCACAAAGGGAGTTCTGATTTGATTTATGCTCCAAAGAAAGTACAATATAAAAGCCTATTCACACTACATCTGAATCACAGATGAAAGCCATACACAAAAATATTTGAAAACAATGAATCTATTAGCTCATCCAGTGAATTCACAATCTTTTTTAACAGTGACGTCTGTTGTTGAAAATTTTATATAAGGTTAGGATGATTCATTGCAGCATCCCAGCTGTTGTTTAAAGAATGTTCAGAGAATTCAAAACAGGGATGATGTAACTAGTTTTGGTTGCGTTACTCACCACTCTCTCCTTCTGTATCAACCTGGTTAAAGTGAGTACGGTACGTCAATCTGGCGTCAGCGACTGTCTGTCCACTGGGTGCAGAAGCAGTGCTTCCCATTGGAAGTCGTCTCACAACACTCGAACAGCCACTTCGACTCTTCTTTGAGGGAGATGATTTTACTGAGAACAAAGAGAGGGATAGGATGATGACATCACAAAAAACATTAAAAGCTCAATGTCTAAAAACGTACAGGGTTGGTTAAACAAAAAAAATGACAACTATCATTTACTCACCCTCATGTTGTTTCCAAAACACAAATAAAGGTATTTTTAATGTAACCTGAGAGATTTCTTTTTAGTTTCAAAATGTTCATAAAGGCATCAAAAACAAGTCTTCCGAAGTGACACAATTGCTTTATATGATGCACAATTTATGTGAGGTTCTTTGAATGTGTTCTGATCAGTGTTTATATTGAATCAAACCTGCTTAATACTTCAACAATGTATTTATGAACTTTTTGAAGCTTTAAAGTTTTGATGAAATTCCTTCCCATCTCTTATTTAACAGAGAAATCTCAGAAATCTCTCGGGTTTCAAAAATATCTTCATTTGTGTTTGAATAGGGTTTGTACAGACACAGTAAAATGAACTTCCAGGACTTTCAATGATTTTCTAAGCACTACTTTTTTGATTTTCAAGGACTTCATTCAGAGATCTCACTTACTGAACAATGAAAAAAAAAATTATAGATAAATAAAAAAGGCATATATAAAATAAACACCAGATCTGAATCAAATGATTCGTGATCCACCCTTCGAAGATCTAATCTAAGGCAAACGATTCGTGAATCAGCTCTGATCTAAATCAAATGATTCATGATCCACACTCCAAAGTTCCGATCTAAAGCAAACTATTCACAAACCCGCTCCGAAGTTCTGATCTAAAGCCAATGATTTGTCATCTATGGTTCAAAGTTCCAGTCTAAATCAAATGATTTGCGATCCACACTCTGAAGTCCAACGAAGTCCAGATCTGAATGAAAGTGATTTGTGATCCGCCCATCGAAGTTCCGATTTAAAGCTAACGATTTGCGAACCCGCTCCAAAGATCCAAACTAAATCAAATGATTTGTGATTCATGCTCCAAAGTTCCAATCTAAAGCAAATGATTCGCGAACTGCTCCGAAGGTCCGATCAAAATCAAACCATTTGCGATCCACGCCCCTAAGTCCCAAAATGAATAATGATTCGTGAACCACCACTTCAGATCAGGACTCAGAGCACGGATTGCGTATTATTTGATTTAGATTGGAACTTCAAATCACGTATCGTGAATCATTTGATTTGAAACATTTGATTAGCGAAATTATTCACAAACCTGTTCCAATTTTAATCAAATAAGAAGTGATAAGTGCTCCAAAGTCCTAATCTAAATCAAATGATTCGCGACTCATGAAATTCCGATTTAAATCAAATGATTCGCAATACCTGATTTTAAGTCCCGATCTGATTTGCAATAAGAAATGATTTGCAATAAGTAATACGATTGGAGTGCTTCGATACAGTGAATCATTTTGCGCCATAATGGTTTAACTGATTCAGAGTTTCAAAAAGCTTCATTGCAACCATCACTACATGCTTTTTAAAATCGTTACAAGCAATGTTGAAATTCAAAACTGAATGGCTCTTTTTCATTTAATATGGTTTTTGCTAGTGAATCGCTTGAAATGAATGATCAAAGTCATGAGTTTAAAATCAAACAAAGTGTTGCAGCGTAAGTGGTAGATCCGGTTCATCTGTTCCTCATTTTACGTCAACAGCTATGTTCACACGACACTGCCAGTACTAGTACTTGCTTAGCTCGATTGCTTTTTTGCCATTAACTGAAATAAGTGAAAAAGGTATGATGACTTTTGAATTGCATAAATTTTGTGTGAAAAGACATGCTTATTGACAAAAATTAAACACTTATTTCATAGATACATTGTCTTTCAATAGTTCAAGCACTTTTCAAGTACCTCTTCAGAAATATTGCTACTTTCAAGTGTTTTCCAGGCCATAAATTTCATAAAGACAAATTCAAGTACTTGAAGCACCTTGTACGAACCCTGGTTTGGAAGATGAATAATGTCTTCGGATCAACATGAGGGTGTGTAATTGACAGAAGTTTTATTTTGGGGTGAACTAATCCTCGCTGGAAAAGCTGATCTTTTTTAAACTTACGTGCTTTCTTAAAAACTGTGTTGCACATGAAACGCTGGAATCGCTCAGCGTAGAATCCAGGTCGATGTACAGAGACCGTGTCCTACAACATAAATAAGATAAATGCTCTTTATCTCACCTGATAGCAAATAAGTAAGCGTAAAATAACCATAATTTTTGCTTTAAAGTCATTTACAGGAACTAGTGACTTACCCCATCATGAACTAAGGCCTTCCAGGAATGTTCTATTTTTTTAATAAATCTAAAGGAAGAACAAAAAGAGAGATATTAATGATGGTCACAAGCTTTTAAACAAGCACACTCGACTGCTGTCTGTGAGTAGTCACCTGTATGACTGTAATATGTCGATGATTCCAATATAAATCAGTATTCTCTCTCCTTTACTGTTGCGTGCAGGGATTCCTCCCCATCTATGGACAAAATGTGAAATTATGTGTTAAATATGACTGCCATATACTGCAGCCACACTTAGTCAAATGAAGAAACCATACAAGGGATTACAGGGTCAGATAAAACAGAAAGAAAGTTAAAGCAGACAATCAAACAAAAAACATAGGTGAGTGAAATAATTAGATGTTGACTAACTGGTCCTCTGTTTCCAGGGTTCCTTTGCCTTTGGCCTCTCCCTGTATAGACTCCATAGCAGTGCTGTAGAGAGCTTTCTGAGCCTGCGGCCTCCTGTGGTCTGGCGTTACGGCCCCATCGGACCCCCCACTCTCTACTGCCCCAGCTCGCTCACGAGATGCCAGATCTGAGTTATGGATCCCCACCAACAGACTGTAGTCCATAATCTTAAAGCTTTGCAGTAGCTGTCAAAGACAGAGATGGATCAATATGGGCAAAAAAAAATCAGTATATTTATATATAAATTAGTATATTTACATATTTGCTAAACAATAGGTTAAAGGGTAATTGACTGATCTGTTTTTATGTTTCACAAAGGAAGCATCTTTTAATCCAGCCAAATTAGATTCTAAATGTTTAATGCAAAAAAAAGTATTACAAAATCAAGTTAAACATTATTTTCATTTATTTGCCCCAATACAACCATAGATAGTAATTTACTTTTATTATTAATAAAACATTTTAATACCTTACAAAAAAGAAAACAAGGAGAGATCACAAAATGTCTTTAGGATACTTAATGAAATAAAAAGTGGAATAAAATTATGTATGTCAAAATCATCCCACCATTCAAAAGATTAGAGTAAGACTGTTTTTATTTTTTAATTAATTAATATTTTTATTAAGCAAGGACACATTAAATTAATTAAAAGTGACAGTAAAGGTATTTACAATATTGCAAAGGTTTATATTTTATATAAATCCTTTTCATTTAAACCTATTGTTCAAAAATGTATCTTAGTTTCCACAAAAATATGAATTTTTTCTTCAGTAGTGAATCAGCATATTAGAATAATTTCTGAAGAATCATGTGACAATGAAGGCTGAAATAATGGTTGCTGAAATGCAGCTTTGCATCACAGGAATAAGGAATGCATTTAAAGTTCACCCCAAAATTAAAATTCTGTCATTAATTACTTACCCTCCAAACCCGTAAGACCTTTGTTCATCTTCAGAACACAAATTAAGACATTTTTAATGAAATCCAAGAGCTTTCTGACTCTCCATAGACAGCAAGGGTACTACCACGGTAATTAATGTCAAAATTTACATTTTTGGGTGAACTATGCCTTTAAATTCACAGGTAAAAATGGCCAAACACAAGCATGGCTGCTTACCAGGCAGTCCCGCTGGATGGTTTTGCTGAGGGCGTTATAGTTGTCTGGTTCTAGCTGGATCCCCTCAGGCATATCCTGGATGAAATCCAGATCTTTGTAAGTGGGAACGCTTTTCTCTCTCTCTTTAGGGGAGGCACGTCGCTTGTACGTGGAGCCCTTCAGGTCATATTTGAGGTGCATAGGCACACTGCGGGGCAACAGGTTATTCATTACACAGATACGGATGTTCTTTCCGCCTGCCTGCACGCAGTACAAGCCGTAAAACTTCGGGAGCAGCGTTCTCTTGTTTTGATTCAGATTCTGAGGAGAGAAGAGAAACAGAGAACAGAAGGAAGAGAAAAGAGAACAGAAAGAAGAGAGAAGAGAACAGAAAGAAAAATTCATAATTTAGGCCTAGATTGCTACAATTTCAATTAAAATGTATTATGTTTACGATCCTCTTAAACTCATTCTAGACAAAAATATCTAAGCACTAGACACGAGTGAATAACACTTACCATGAAATACCCGGGCAGTAGCTTCTGCAGAAACTCTGCCTCTTTGTGCTGCACTGTTTTAATAATGAACTCATCATCGCTTGTCACATAAAATATCGATCCACTCGCTCCAGGGTTGGACAATTCGATCAAAGGATCATTACACAGAGAGTACTGCAGACAGAAAGTAACCACAAAAACAATCAGGGGCGTCTCTTTGAAGAATGAACAAATAAAGTGATGCAGTTGAAGTCAAAAGTTTACATACACCTTGCAGAATCTGCAAAATGTTCATTGTTTTACCAAAATAAGATGGATCATACAAAATGCATGTTATTGTTTATTTAGTACTGACCTGAATAAGATATTTCACCTAAAAGACATTTACATATAGTCACAATCAAATAATAGTTGAAATTATAAAAATTACTCCGTTCAAACGTTTACATACACTTGATTCTTAATCCTACTGTGTTACCTCAATGATCAACAAACTGCCGCTGTTCTTCCGAAAAATTCTTTGGGTTTTCAGCATTTTTTTTTTCTTTTCACACTGAGGACAACTGAAGGACTCATATACAATTACAAAAGGTTTAAACGCCCACTGAAGCCACAGAAGGAAAAAACATGCATTAAGAGCCAGGGGTGAAAACTTTCAGAATTGGAAGATCAGGGTAAACTTATTTATTTTGTCTTCTGGAAAACATGTAAGTAACATCTGTAGCTTCTGAAGGGCAGTACTAAATTAAAAAAATATGATATTTACGCAAAATAAGAAAAATGTAGACATCTTCATTCTGTTTAAAAGTTTTCACCCCACTTGTTTTTCCTTCTAAAGCATCAGTGAGTGTTTTGAACCCTCTGTAATAGTTGCATATGAGTCCCTCAGTGTCAAAAGATGGATCTCAAAATATTACAGTCAGTTGGAAAGGGTTCAAATACACAAAAATGCTGGAAAACCAAAGAATTTGTGGGACCTGAAGGATTTTTCTGAAGAACCGTGGGGAGTTTAACCGTTCAGGACAAACAAGGAACTCATGCACAACTATCACTAAACCAAAAAAAAAAAAAAAACACAGCTGTGAATCATTCAGGTAACAACACAGTACTAAGAATCAAGTATGTGTAAACTAGAGCCCGACCGATTTATCGGCAGGCCGATATTATCGGCCAATATTAGGCATTTTCCAAACTATCGGTATTGGCATTTATAATGGCCGATAAATGAATATTTCAAAAATAAAATAAAAACGGACGAAACACCCTTCAACCATGTCATGAGTGTTGGCGTTGTATAGTTTGTCCACCAGAGGGCACTCTACACCATCCCTGTTGGCAACACTCGTGTATAACGCGCCACACATCCTGCAACCTGCTGATCCAGCGAGAGTCGGGCAGAGAGAACCAGTTATCCGCGAGTGAGATCATCGGTGAAGTGTGTTCATGGTGAGTTGGTCACGAGACATACATTGCTTGAATAACAATTAAAAGAACATCCCCATCAGTTCTCTTAACTCAAATAAGCATGACAAAATTCGTGACTATCATGTCCAGTTTTGCTGCTGTTAAATAAGCCGAGAGTGAAGCGGAATTAGCTAGTAATTACGTTACGTTGTTACAGTGTAGTTGACTGACTGTCCTTTTAACTTTTGACAATGAGACTGAAGTATTTCTTTAATAGCGTGACAGTTATAGCAATGAGACGTATCATCTCTCCTTGGTCTGTTATATTGAAAATGTATGTTTTACAATTTGCAGTATGACGTTATCCATTGCTAAATTATGGCTCATCATAGACTAGCTAACCACAAAGCTAGCTAATGCCACTATCAGTGGAAGACCGCTAACGTTAACATTAATGAGCTTGGAAACCACAACGAACTTATTCTGCCTAAATAAAGTAATGATTACTGTATTTATAACTAGCATATCTCTAGTTACAGTCCCTGCATTGTAAAATGTAAGTTAGACTTGCGAGGAGTGAACATTTAGACATAGAGAAAAAGTATCAAACGTAGCTTGTGCATAAAAGTTAGCTTTTCTTTTACATGTGTGTGAAATCCAATGACGCCAAGTGTGCGTTGCAGACTGTCGTTCAGCCGCAGCATTAACGAGTCACATAATGGATTTAGATCGCTAAATAGTAGGTTTTAGAAGGCAGGCAGCAACTGATGATTGAAAATGGTTTGATGTAGCTTGGTGGAAAGAATTTAAAAAGTGCAGGTAAAGGGATAAGCAAGCTGACATTGTAATTGTGACAATAAAAGAAACAAGTTTCTTTTTAAAATGCATTATCATATTATGTTAGTTAAAACTCATAAATAACTACAAATAACTAATGTTAGGGAAATCTGTTAATGTTTTGTTGCGCGTTTCTTAAATTAAAAAAATAAAATAAAAAATATCGGCCGATATATCGGAATATTGGATTTTAAAACCAATAAATATTTGTATCGGTATCGGCCTTCAAAATCCTTTATCGGTCGGGCTCTAATGTAAACTTTTGAACAGGGTCATTTTTATAAATTCAACTATTATTTTTCTCTTGTGGACATTAACTGTATGTTAAATGGATCACTTTTCTCCAGTCCTTACTACCTTTCTAGGCCTTGAACATGTCAGTTGCGTTGCTGTTTATGCAGGCTCAGAAAGAAAGCTCTTCAACTTAATTAAAAATATCTTAATTTTAATTAATTTAAGATGAAAAAGGTTTTACGGGTTTGGAACGACATGAGGGTGAGTAAATAATGACAGCATTTTCATTTTTGAGTGAACTCTCTCTATTACTTAATCATATCTTTTCTATTTAATCTATTTTATTTTCATGTAAACTATTTTAATGGGTCAATAAACTTGTGAGTTTATTCTCAAACCACCATTTGACTATACATGAGAGCTCAAGGTGTGAGTGTGTTTGTGGTTCATCTAACCAGATAATCGTCAGGTCGAATGCCAAAGAGTTCTCTGAAATAGCGGAAGGCGATGGGAGCGTAGGTCTTAAACCTGAAGTCACCGTGGTGATGTGCTGGAGTCAAATTACTTCCTTCACTGCAGGAGGAAGACATGGAGAGAAAACAAAGACAGGGTTATGAGTTTGTGTTTTATTACATATAAACCCTGGCAAGCTGCCCATTGTTCAATTTGAAGGTTTCGAGACACCTGTAGTGGCCAAAGACTCTGGTACGGCTGGCATCGCCCTTGGTTTATAGTCGCACAGACTTAACATTCAACACATTAATTATAAATCTATTTAATTAGCCATAAATATTTAAGCATATCTACAGAACATGGTTTAGTATATACACAGATGAGAACACACACCTTGGGAAGAAAATGCTCTCTACTACATAGAAGTCCTGCATGAGAACGTCTCTCTCTGCTTTCTGACTGAGGCTGCCCACCGTGTGTGCAATTCCCAGCTGGATGGCACCTTTGAGGGCGGAGGAGGTTGTCTACAGATAAAAAAAAATAAGTGCACGTGTGAGAATGCGTGAGAAAGAAGTGCAAACAGAGACGACAGACAGGAAACACTAGATAAATATCCCTATGATTCTTTTAAATAACCTACTAATGAGCTGTTATGTAGGTGGTGTGGGAACATAATGCAGTTATAAACAAAACAGTCATTTCCAGTGAAACAAACACTGGAATGTGTCATTATTAGTAAGTGAGAGAGACAGTTAGAAAAAAAGTTCTCAGCATTTTCATCTCTTGACAATATTCAGTATGAGTTTATTCAAAATATTAAATCCAACAATTAAAATCTAATTTAAATGTAAATGCATAGCAAATTCTTAAAAAGTGACATGAAATCCCATAACAAAGGCATAATTATATAACCTGTTTTTAAACAATATGAAATGGTTTGAATACAATTTTTTTTAATACAAGTTAACTGCCTAATAACCATGTTTCCTTTATTGGTGAACTACTTCTGTATTTACATAGTCCTTCTAGTAAAAAAAAACAAAAAAACATCTTTTCCACACAGTTTTACAGTAAACACAATGATTAAAAATAACATAAAAATAATAATAATTTAATATATTTATTTACGTGCATCAATTTAACAATAGAGGAAAAGCAGCAATATTTACCAAATATGTGACCCTGGACCACAAAACCAGTCTTAAGTAGCATGGTAAATTTGTAGCTATAGCCAAAAATACATTGTATGGGTCAAAATTATGCAAAAAAAAAAATAAATAATAATAAAAAAAAAAAATTCTTCAACAGTTTTTGCCACTTAAGTTTAAATAAGAGTTAGCAGCAGATCTTATTGCTTTTATTATAAGTATGCATCATGAAGCTAGTCTATAAAAACCTCTCTGTCCAGGAAACGTAATGGGCAAATAGAAAGCACCTTTTAATCACTGTGATATTCACAACGTTGCTTGATTTTACATCATCATCAACATTTCCGAACGTGTCATGATTTTCTCTTTTTCCTTTCCAGCTCCACCCTTTGGTCTATTCCTCTTTTATAGCCTAGTTTCCCTCTCTTGCCCTTCCCGTTATCAGATGACACATCCGACTGTAAGCTGACCTTTTTGTAAGTTGTTTCTCCTGTGGGGTCAACTCCTCTGTGACCAATAGTCTTCTTCATACTCTGAGATGATCCCGGCCCCTATTTAAAGAGAGACACAAAAGAGTGACAAAGAATAAAAAGGAACAGAAAAAGGCATCTGGTTTCATGTCAACAGAGGGGATTCAAGAGGTCTCAACTCTGTCCAGGTTTGACTTCCTGTTTGTCAGGTGTTTCCTAGAGTCAAACACAGTCACACACATTCCAATCCTTCAGTTCATCCCCTCACTACCTTGATAAATGCAAATCTTCAGCTGACAATGAGAGCAGTGTGTGTGTATCTAACTGTGTCAATATTTGCCCAGTTCAAGATCCTTCTCACATGACTGTTTGATCAACCCACAGTAACAGTAAGTCAAGCTTACTTCAGCCTGCAGGGCTCATGTGTTCACATTCCTCTACCAACATCCAGCAACTAAAATACACTCAGACTTGGATGAAACTGTGGACACTGAGCTGAGATTTTACAAGTGCTTGGCTAACAGAAGAGAAAACAAGTGAAGGTGAAAATGTTTGCATGAAGCACTGAAGCCCTGAGTGCAGAAACCAGCGAGAATGTGGCATCTATTTAGTGATAAAACAAGAGGCTATGCTACACTGTGCATGCAGTCATGACTAAAATGCAATGTCAATCATTCAGAGATCACTATATGTGACCCTGGACCACAAAACTAGTCATAAGTAGCACGGGTATATTAGTAACAATAGCCAACAATACGCTGTATGGATCAAAAATATCGATTTTTCTTTTATCCCAAAAAATCATTAGGATATTAAGATCATGTTCCATGAAAATATGTTGTAAATTTCCTACCGTAAATATATAAAAAAGTCATTTTTGATTACGAAATATGCGTCGCCAAGAACTTCATTTGGACAACTTTAAAGGCAATTTTCTCAATATTTTGATTTTTTTCAAATAGTTGTATCTCAGCCAAATATGATTCATTCCTGTCCTAACAGATCAATGGAAAGCTTATTTATTCAGCTTTCAGATGACGTAAATTGACCCTTATGACTGGTTTTCTGGTCCAGGGTCACATATTCATTAAACAGCATGGCATCAAATGACGTTTTACTTTTAAAATGGGTCACTAAACTGGCAAAATGAACACCCATAATAGGTTAACATAAAATTAATGCTGAAGCAGACAACATTAAGAGCAGGGTTGGAAATGAACAATTATGAGCTCCTGTTTTTTTTTTTTTACATAAATTATAATTTAGATACATTTTTAAACAGTCTATTGTTATTGACAACAATTTAAAAAAAAAACTGATTAAAGTAATTGGGTAAATTTAAGTCCACTTCCAAAGCAAAGATTCACATATAATGTACTCACCCCCTTGTCATCCAAGATGTTCATGTCTTTCTTCTTCAGTCGTAAAGAAATTATGTTTTTTGAGGAAAATTTCAGCATTTTTCTCCATATAATGGACTACTCTGGTGCCCCGAGTTTCCGAACTTCCAAAATGCAGTTTAAATGCGGCTTCAAACGATCCTAAATGCGGTTGTAAATACTTTTTAATCTCAAATGCTCGTCTTGTCTTGCTCTCCCTGAACTCTGTGTATTCTGACTCAAGACAGTAAGGGTATGTCGAAAAACTCCAATCGTATTTTCTCCCTCAACTTCAAAAATCATTTCAAAATCATCCTACATCACTGCAGAAGTACCGACCCGGTCTTTGCAAAGTGAACATGCAAAGAAGATCAAACACCCTTAACAAAAAAGGTAAAACAGCGACATAGGAATGATTTTGAAGTTGAGAGAGAACATGAGATGGGAGTTTTTCGACATACCTGTCATGACCCGGAAAAAAACAGTCCAGGCAGAGTAAGACAAGACGAGCGTTTGACATTAAAAAGCATATAAATTGTATTATTTGTATGAAAATAACCAATCATTATGTTAGATAAGACTCTTCTTCCTCGGCTGGGATTGTTTACAACTGCAGTTGGGATCGTTTGAAGCCACTTTGAAACATTTTGGAAGTTTAAAAATCGGGACACCATATCAGTCCATTATATGGAGAAAAATTAAATGTTTTCCTCAAAAAAAAAACAATTTCTTTACGACTGAAGAAAGACAGACATGAACATCTTGGATGACAAGGGGGTGAGTACATTATATGTGAATCTTTCTTTTGGAAGTGGATTTCTCCTTTAAAAACAACATATAGTTTTTATAATAATGCCCCTGAAAATCAATCCCAGAAGGCAAATATTGCCGCTTAATGTAAAAAGTAATTTCTGACCCTGGTTAAGAGCTAACCTAAAGGGTTACTCCACCCCAAAATGAAAATTTTGTCATTAATCACTTTCCCTGCATGTAAAAGCTTTGTTAAGATATTTAAGATATTTTAATTAAGATATTTTTGATGCATTCTGACAGCTCTCTGATCTTCCCATAGACATCAATGTAATTAACACGATCAATGTCCAGAAACGTGTCGAGATTGGTAAAAATTATCCATGAGACATCAGTGTTTCAACTGTAATCGGTGTGGTGCAGCTGACACAAAACAGCATACGCTGTTTGCATTCAGTGGATACTCTCCAAATGGCGCTAGGGTGATGCGGAGGAGACGAATAGTTGAATATAGTCATTGTTTTCTTTGCATACAAAAAGTATTCTCGTAGCTTTGTAAAATTACAGTCGAACCCCTGATGTCACATGGATTATTTTATAGATCTGCTAAGTTTCTGGACGTTGATCGTGTTAATTACATTGCTGTCTATGGGAGGGCCAGAGAGCTGTCAGAATGCATCAAAAATATATTAATTTGTGCTCCGAAGACAGCTTTTACAGCTTTGGAATAACATAGGGGTAAGTGATCAATGACAAAATTGTAAAAAAAAAGGTTTTATCTTGTTATTGTGTTGTCATCGCTGACTGCATGCAAAAACAAAGATACAGCACAGACTATGAATAATTGGGTATCATTTAAAACATTATGAGTAAGTTATTTTAAGTAATCCACAAAAAGTTTAATGATCTGACTCACTTAGTGAATGGCAAGTCTTAATAACTTTAATTTAGATCTACCCAGAGATGAACTCAAAACTATTAGGTCTAGGTAAGATAGGTCATTCTGACAAACAGATAAATGCCAGTAAATCTAGAAAGAACATTAAAAAAAATGCAGTGATGAAATCATAAACAAAACTGCAGAGTCACCACATTTAGAATTTAAAGAGCTAATAAGAAATAAGTTCAACATGGGATCAGTCTTACCTCCGTCAAGGTCATCTTTCGAACGCCGCTGGACCCTTTAAAAGTTGAAGGGAGAGAGCAGGAAGAACAAAAACATTAATATTAAAAGTGGGGATGGAAAAAATACAATACAAACTTCACAATTCCTCCCGTTTCTCTCCTATAATCTGAAGCCAGTCTAATTTTACAGGACATTTTAAGACTGAATAGCCGACATTGTCATTCAGACAGCCCATCAACTAGCTGTTTTTAATTATACAATAGAGTTCAAAAGACTGGATTCATGAGTAATTATGAATCACGGACTGCTTTCGACATCTATGATAAGAAGAAAAGTTTCTTGAGTGCCAAATCAGCATGTTAGAAGGATTTCTGAAGGATCATGTAACACTGGAGACTTAAATAATGGCTGCTGTAAATTCAGCTATGCTATCAAAGGAATAAGTACATTTCAATATATTAAAACTGAAAACACTTCTTTTATATTGTAACAATGTTTCACAACAATCCTGTTTTTACAGTCTTTTTTTAATCAAATAATTGCAGCCTTGCAATATAAAAGAAAAATCTTGCCAACCCCAATATATACATATATATATTTATTATGCATATATAAATACACACACATATAGTACATTTTTTGAAACTATTTACATGTATATTATATGTAAATATATTTAATACATATATGTGTGTGTGCATGTGTGTATTTATAAATACATAATAAATATACGAAGATACAGACATATATGTAAACAAAAACTTATTTTGGATGCGATTAATCATGATTAATCGTTTGACAGCACTAGTACTTAGTTTTGTACATCCTGTAATATTCAAAATTAGAAAATGTCTCAGCTCTCACATTCAGAATTTGTCTATCGTCTCTAGAAAAACAAGCTTAAGTTTTTACAACCTGACAATGTCACAGGGGGCAAAATCTGCCATGACATCAGGGGTGCCAGACAATCAGCAGACTGTCACAGCAGATGCTTTGCGGACACTTCACTCAATAAACAACACAGGACAGGATCACGGTCTAAAACAACCGGAGGCCTCAAATTCATATTTTTATAACGGCAATGTGTTGCAAGCGATAGGTCCTGCTTTTTTGCATTGATTCAGAATGATCGCATGTCTTCAGGCGAGACAGAAGTTATACAACAAGCTTGTCTGACTGTCGTCAAAACAAACAGACTGAGACGCACCAGCATAGTGACTTTAACCCTGCCAAGAGTTTGATATTATTACACACATCAAGATTAGAATCCAACCTACAGAAATAGTAACTGTATTCTCTATGAACACACACCAGATCTGATATATCACACAAGGCAATGACAAGTGTCTATGATAAAGAGAAACTTGTTTTTAAAAAATGTGGTTGGAAATACGTGGTTGGAAAAAATCTTTGTAGCATTTTTTTTTTAAAGAATGTTCTTTTTTTCTGATATCAAGACAGTTGAATCACTCTGACAATTATGTTGACTTAATATTAATGTAACTTATTTCAAATTAATAGATAGGACAGAATGTTAGCACTGTTTAGAAATTGTTATTTTACAATATTAAACTGTCAAAGAACAGAATTTTTTGGCTCATGACTAATATCACCACTTTTCATCATGGGTGGAAAAACACTGCTGTGATATTGTGATTATCTCTTTGGTACAGATGAGACATATTTGCCATTGCTGATGTTTACATAACTGCATAAAGAATGCATGGAAGGTAATTCCACCGTTTTCACATGCTTTCCCAGACAGCCACTGAAAATTCTTGCAGTAACCAGTAGCAACGGCTATTTTAAGTTGGCATTAGTGAGGACAGATAAAGGTTCTTTCAATGGCCAGCAGATCAAGATACGTGCAAAGACTTGTGGTGTTGTCACACAAGTTAAGTTTGTCCAATACAAGAGACAGCATTCAACTGCTTACCTTTTCATCTCACCATGACGCAGGCCTATATGCATAAATGTGTGTACGCAACAGAACTCTACAGAGCCGTCATGTTTGAAAAGTTGCTTTACAGGGCGTGCTATTGAAAGGGTTGCCATGTTCACTTATTATAAGCAACGCTTATTAAGCATCTTTGGACTTGTTGTTTGGGCTCAGCTCATATAGCAATCCATTTTATAGAGATAATAAAGTTTGGATGCAAGTTTATCATGGGCTTATTAATTGCCGATTTTTAAAAGCAAGATCCGGCAACACTAAGTCAAGACATACCTCCTTCTTTGTACATTTTTTTTAACGACAACTCTGATATGCTTTTACATCATTAACACCTAGTTGTTCATTTCAATTTCTGCAAATGCAGTTGGCACTATTTGCATTTTTTGGGAGTCAATTCGGTTATCACTCACATTAATTACTGAACCCTGTGTGTACAGAAAAAGATTAAACACAAAAAAGTGAAATGACAACCAAATTTAGCTGTAGTGTGTTCATAGCCACTGCAGCTAAATTTGGTTATCATCACAGTGTCAGTTTAGTTCTGTTCAATACACACACAACACAATAAATTAGGGGATTCACTACTGTATTTCAATTCGGTTGTCTTGTCACTGCTGAAGGACGTGCACTTGGCCTATACACTTTTATCCAGTGTTGCTATGTCTAGGAGCTGTGATATATTTACTTGTTCCCACAGATTCCTGGACCCTTTCATCATCAGTCTGAAATATCAATTCCTATTCCCATCTGCCTTAATTACACAAACAGATGAGTCACAGTTGCAGCTTTCACTTTCATTACATTCCACCGATCCCCCAGTCATCAAGCTTAAATTGCCACTGCAAATGAGACCATGCAGGAGACAAGCCGTTTTGGTTAATTGGCACTCAGTTTCTCTAAAGCACACAATACAACAGAGCCATGCATGTACCTCTCTGAGAGGCCAACAGCCTCCAAAATGGAGTCCTCAGATCTGTAGGGGTAAAACAGTTATTTTAATGGGACCAAACTGTCAGCACTTAGACCAGTGTGACTGGTTGGGTTGAGTGGTTGAGAAACTGGATGGATGTTTATTTGGATGGTTGTTTGCTGGTTTATTTGGATGGGTATTTGCTTGTTTTTATGGGTGTGTATTAATTGCTTGTTTGGGTGTTTGCCGTTTGTTTGATGGGTATATATATATATATATATATATATATATATATATATATGTGAGGCAGGTTTAGTCAGTAAAGCTGGTACTTTGATTAGCAGTAAATCTCCATCACGTGCATTCAGCTGGAGCTGCAATTAAGACACAGAGGCGTAAATCACTGACAAGCTACGCAAAATTCGATTCATCAGGAGATTTACTACTAATCAAAGTACCGCCTTTACTGATTAAATGTGCCTCACAATCACTTGCAATTTATCGTGCAGCCCTAGTGTTAGTTGTTTGTTTGAATGGGTAAGAGGTTGTTTGTTTGTTTGTTTGTTTGAATGGGTGGGTGTTTGTTGTTTGTTTGGATGGTTGAGTGTTGCTTGGGTGTTTGTTGTTTGTTTGGGTGTTTGTTGAGAAGGGTGTTTGATGTTTGTTTGGATGGGTGAGTCTGTTGGTGTGTGTGTTTGAATGTTTGTTCGTATGGGTAGGTGGGTTTTTGTTGTTTGTTTAGATGGGTGATTGTTTGAAGTTTGTTTGGGTGTTTGTTTGTATGGGTAAATGTTTGTTGTTTGTTCGAGTGTTTCTTTATGTATGTTTGATGTGAGTTTGTTTGATGTGTTTGTTTGGGTGTTTATTTGGATGGGTGGCGCTTGATGTTTGTTTGGATGGGTGGAGTGTTTGTTTGTTTGTATGGGTGAGTGATGTTTATTTGGATCAGTGAGTGTCTGATGTTTGTTTGTTTGTATGGGTGACTGTTTAATGTTTGTTTGGGTGTTTGTTTGGATCGCTGAGTGTTGTTTGTTTGTATGGGTATGTGGTGTTTGTTTGGATAGTTGTTGTTTGTTTGGGTGCTTGTTTGTTTGTCTGTTTGTATGGGTAAGTGTTTGATGTTTGTTTGTATGGGTGAGTGATGTTTGTTTGGATGGGTGAGTGTCTGATGTTTGTTTGTATGGGTGACTGTTTAATGTTTGTTTGGGTGTTTGTTTGGATCGGTGAGTGTTGTTTGTTTGTATGGGTATGTGGTGTTTGTTTGGATGGATAAATGTTTGTTGTTTGTTTGCGTGTTTGTTTGTTTGTATGGGTAAATGTTTGTTGTTTGTTTGGGTGTTTGTTGGTATGAGTGTTTGAAATTTGTTCATTCATGTGAGTGTTTGTTTGTTTGTTTGGATGTGTGGGTGTTGGTTTGTTTATCTGTTTGAATGGATGGATGTTGGTTTGTTGGTTTGGATGGGCTTGTTTTAGACGGATGGATGAACGGGGGCGGATGGGTACAAGAATGGAAGAATGGGGAAACGGACAGATGGATGAGTGAGTACTGGACGGATGGAAGGATGGACAAGTGGGCGGATGGTTACATGGATTGATAAATGTAAATGGCTATATGGACAGGCAGTTGAGTGCAACGGATGAATGAGTGGATGGAAGAACTGACATGAAAATGGTTTCCCAGAGGGAAATTTAGGTTGCCTCATAGTAATGACACATGAGTAACACCAAATACAAATATAACAGATACACTGTTAAACAGCATAATCCAAAATTGAAGCATATTTATAAATAGTATCACTTTCTTTATCAAAAGACAAAGTCTGGCTTTGTTTTGCATTACATCCTTAAACCACAAAGCAAGTGAAATGACCACTAAGAGGGAACACATGGCTCATGTCTTGAGCCAGTCTATATTTAGGCCAAGCTTAAGAGATTCATTTTCTCTCAAGAGTGGTAGGGAACGATTCTTGTATCTCATGCACACGGAAACAAACACACATTTGAGGTCATGAATTGTGGCAAGATGTGCTGTCTGTGAGATAGGATTTGAGGTTTAGATGTTCACCAGTCTGTCCCATTTCATCTGGCTGAGCGAGCTGGTTTCTGTCCCATTTTCACATTTATATTTAGAGCAAAAGAACAGCCTGGGCCATCATCAAGACAGTGCGCGCGTCTCTGCAAGCACTAAAAATACTTCCAAAAGAGTGCTAACTACATCCTAATGTGGGTTACCCACACAAAATGCCATGATATTCTGAGCTAACAGACAAAACCACCCAAATAATGACCACCTAATTGACTTCAGCACCTCAGACTACTTAAGTAAATCTCCACTTCATTTCCCATGGGATGTTAATTTAACTCAGTGGTCAATGAAGACAGACCGAGTTGAAGAGAATAACCATTCGTAGGACAAGCACTGTTAATGCCATTTACATCCCAATAACCAATTGGCTAATGCACAAACAGAAACAATTTGAAGTGTCAAAGGGATGAATGCATTGACTTTGTCATGAGTTTTGTAACAAACAGTTGAAACAGATTACCATTCTCATAAACCAAGTGAAGTAACTTAAAATTTTAAAAACAGTTTACATAAATTCCTGCAAACATTCATGCAAACAAACAAGCCAAACAAAACATTTTCTCACACAACTGAAGAAACTCCTTAGCTCTTGGTCAAACCCATGATAAAAATGCTGCTTACTGTCAGTTACATAACACCCATTCATACAAATTTAATTTGGCTTATTATGGGTACCACAAATTATTATGTCATTAAATGAGAAAACAAATTTACATTTTTAAATGTCACTTTTCAATTAGTATGGGTGGGTCTGTGGAAAGTACTAGCACACTGGGGTAAACATGAGTATTCAACTTAATTAGCATTAAGCCAGTTTTAAACGTTAACAAGTCGTTTTGTCGTTGTATTCTTATAAAAGGTGTTAATATTCTATATATCATGTTATTTCTCACAAAATAGCATACAATACATTACGAAAAACTGAACGTAACGAAACGTAGTACTAACAGGGCAGTTTTAATACATGTCTTATTTTAAAACAAATCTGTAATTTCCTAAAAACAAAAGTATAAAGTGAGAAATTAGCGTTCACTGCTGTTGTAGAGATTTGACAACATTTAACGTTACAGAGAGAAATTTATAGAGAACCGTTCATTCAAATGAGCAATAAATCCAAAACAAACCAGTTTAACAGAAAAACAACTAAAAAGATTCTTAACTGAATTGTATTTGTTAATATCGACTATTTATTTTAATATTAGCTCTGTTATTTGTTTGATATGGCTGGGCTAGTTAGCTTATAGCATGTTAGCCACAGATCCACATCATCGATCTGGATTATTTCAGGAAAACCTTCACTTCATAGATCAAATAAATTCAATAAAATACACATACACAAAATTAAACAAAATTTACACACATATAATATTTACTAACTAACAGCTATAATAGACGAAATATATTTTGTTGTTGTTGAACAAAGGCTTGACTCAAGCCAGTAAACACATTGAATCAATCTAGTGCTGGTAAAAAAACAGTGGATCCATGGCAGCAGATCAACATTAAAACACAAAAAGCACACATGACTCAATATTACTATAAAAACATAATAATTTAATTTACCTGGAGGGGCGGATAAGCCCGTGTCGGGTGGACCGGCGGACGCCATTTTGATTCGGGTTTACTGGACCCGATCCCTGACCGGAACCAAACAGACAGACTAGTGTCCGGTTCCGCCTGGACAGATTCTCTGGCACCCTTTACTGTCACTGACCTATTTGAGACTACGAGAACTAACGTTACTCATTTAATAATACAAAAAAAATTGTTTCTAACAACTGTCTACACAAACTATTATTAGATATTTTATATGATGTTACATGCGAAGATCTAATTTATCCAAGTAATTATGTATAATTCAAACGACATAATTAATATAATATCCGCAGTTTAAATGTGCATATATACCGACGACAGTCTTGCCTTGTCAACGTCCCATTAGTTTGTGAAACAAACTCGCCAAGCCTTTATGTACAGTGCTAAAAATAACAAAACTGTTCACAGAACAGATAACATCTTGGACAGGTTGAGCATGGATGACATTTTAAGTCATTGCACAATGGTGGAAAAATAATTGTTTTAATTAGAAATAATATATAAAAATACATGTTATTTAAAAGTAAAAAGAGACAACACCGTGCTGAAAAAAAAGATCCTATGATGGTTGGCTGGTCTTAGCTGGTTTAAGCTGGTCAAGCTGGCCTCCCAAATCTGTTTATGTCAAACTGTTTAGGTCTGAAAAATAATAAAAACACTTTTTTTTAAAATCACGGCTTATTATAGTAGACTCTTGTCTGAATGTATGTCCATCTATCTATCTATAGTGTATTATTTGTGCTTGTGCTCATGCTGAAAATGTAAACATGTGAGAACAACATAGAATCACACAAGACTTTTTGTTTATATAATTTTATTATTTAATGTAATTTGTTACATTTGTGGGAACAGAGGGGAAACAGTGTAAATACAACATTTTGAACTGTCCAAGCAGTTCTGCTTTAAAAAAAACAAAAACCAATAATCAGTAAGACATTGTGCAAGAAAACTGCATGAAAGACAATATGCATATTAAAAGACATGAACAAAAAGTGGTGCATATAATATGCATATTAAAAGAACAAAAAGCGGTACAGATTTTGTTCAACTCAAGTGTGCATATATTGAAATGTCTGCGCTCTGTAAAAAATGATACACATTATCAGGGACTCGGTCTGGCTTAGATCTACAGAAGCTGCGGGCAGGTATCCCTCCTTCTGTCTTTATCTGCTTTGCCAATATAGCGCAGGAGCAGTTTTGTGGCACATTTGACACGATCTTTGATTTTGGGTGCACAACAATGAGGCTTCACCAGCTCCTTTGCTTTACACATATCATTCAGGTGCCTGTCAAGCTACAAGAAAATAAGACAGTTTTAACGTAAAGACTGTAAGCCAGTGATAAGATAAAGAAAATTTGCATTATTGCTGTTCAATCTTTTAGCTTAAACAGAGAGTGTTTACAATTACATTCAGATTTATTAAGCAGATTTTATCAGGCATAAATAGGGCATATGGAGCAAATTATCCAACAAGCTTGGCCTTACCTCAGCCTTTATACATTCAGGTCTCTCTTGTAACACTAGAGGGCAGCACCGTTCAACCATTTGATCCATAGAAAACGGGAAACCCTTCCTGTGGGTGAAAAAAAGATTTCAGTTAATATTTCTTGAAATATTTGTAAATATATTCATTTTCCAGTACCTTCAGTTTAGTGCATGTTGGTAAAACTAAAAATGAGCTGTCTAAGACTTAAAACACTTAGATATATTTGGATTTTTTTTTTATTGTCCTTGAACCAGTGGTTTGCCATGCACAAGGTTAACCATGAGATATATATTTTTTTAACTATCCTTGTTTTGACTGGTTTTCATGGTCACTGATATCTGAAAGGAAATAGATAAACCTAAACACAGATAATAAAAGCACAAAAACAACATCATGGAAATATTTTAAGAAAACAATGGCATGTGTTTCTTAACACAAAAATCCTATTATTCTCACAGTATAAAACACATGACTATTCCAGTATAAAAAATATTTTTTAAAAAAATGAATACTTGATATTAATTAGTTAATAATTTGGCAAGGATGCTTTAAATTGACCAAAAGATTTACATTGCTACAAAACAAATGAAGATCCTAGAAATTCTCTTCTGTATTTTGTAGTTTTGTACTGTATGTTTGATCGAATAAATGCTTTGGCAAACAAAACATTCTTCCCGACACCTTAAGTTGTAAGTTTATTACTTAAACATGCAATTTTGAATAAAGAGGGTCTTACATGCTCTGCAGAACTGTATGTGTCTCGCATAATGTATCAAGGGTTGGAGGAGCAGCAGTAGTGCTGAGTGCACCACCAGTGGATCTATATTCTGGATCTGGAGCAGAAGCTGCAAAACAGGAGTACTGCTCTTCTCCCTTCTTCTTCCCACAACACTCAAACTGCTGTCCTTTGGCTTTCTTCTCATCTTTGCAAAACTTATCAACCATTTTCTTCCACTGAAATAGATAAAACAAGATTATTACTAGATTATTATTTCTGTTACTTGAGCAACAGAAATGAACAGTTTAATAAGAAAACTGATGCCAGTTTTTTCTTTTCAGCTTAAATGGTTAACTTACTGCTTAGTTCTGATGTGTTAATATATTTGTATATTCCAATACACAGTTTCAATGATGCTATAACCCTGTAAAGATTAATAACAGTCCTCTGTATTCATATTTATTTGATTTACTTTCTTTTTAAATGGTTCATCTGGAAGTGTTTTCATGAGTTCAGAATAGTTCCAAGATTGTAAATTAAAATTGTGACATTTTTTTCTTCACCTTCTTTTCAGCACAGCGTTGTTCACTCTTTTTGTCCTTACAACACTGGTTATATTCTCTCTCCAGGACATTGATGGCCTTCGATTGACGGACCAGCCAGCCATAGCCAGTGCGAGGAAGACACTTGGGCATGTATCGTGGTCGGATCTTATGATGAGCGCAGATGTTTGCTATGTTGGAGGAATCGGGACGGCCTGGTGGAAAACTGATGGACGGAACTTCGGTCTGCTTCATAAGTGGAGAAGTTTTTGGAGAAGCCACCAATGACCTGGAGAATAGACGTTAAGCAAGTTTAGGTATTCATACATTCTCTATTCACTTTTCTTTTCCTCTGTCTCATTTGCAACCCTAAATGTGCTCATTTTCATGGTGGGACGAATGAGTATTTGCTACATCACCACCTACAATTAGAAAATGACCCAGTGTTGAGGATGACTAATTTCTTCTTTTTATGGGTTGAGATGATGACATACTTTTTTTGCTCTAGAAAAAAAACGCCTCTCCCATTCATTTACCTACTTTTCATTATAGCTTTGCTCATTTCTTTAAGAATTTAAGGTGTCAAAATATCATTTGGTCCAATGACACAGTTATGACTGATACATTTCACAAACCTGTTGAAAAGAATTTGAAAATAAAATACTTTTGAAAGTAGGTTAAAGCGTTTTTTATTCCGTGGATATCTTTGCAAATTATTTGCACAATATTTAAGTGAATCTTGTCTAATAACTGTGGACCTGAAACAACATCAGCAGCATATTAAGGATTGCTGGAAATCTAGATGGTTTATAAGACTCGTATAACCGTAATGTGTAAGTAACATTTTAGTTTTGATAAACATGAGCTTTTTTGTTCGTTTGTTTGACAAATTCGAATGTATATTCCAATCCGTTAATATGTGAAAGTGAATTTTTAAGAGGGAGAGCAAGTGCGACTTGCGGCTTCAAACGATCCCAAATGCGAGGAAGAAGGGTCTTATCTAGCGAAACGATCGGTTATTCTCATAAAAATAATACAAATTATATACTTTTTAATGTCAAACGGTCGTCTAGTTTTGCTCTTACCGAACTTCGGTTCATGACATTTAGGGCATGTCGAAAAACTCCAATCTCGTGTTCTTCCTCAACTTCAAAATCGTCCTATATCGCTGTTTTACCTTTTTTTTTGTTGTTGTTAGGGGTGTTTGATCTTCTTTGCATGTTCACGTTCCAAAGACTTGGTCGGAACTTCTGTAGCGATGTAGGATGATTTTGAAATGATTTTTTAAGTTGAGGGAGAAAATACGATTGGAGTTTTTCAACATACCCTACCTGTGTTGAGTCAGAATACGCAGAGTTCAGGGAGAGCAAAACAAGACGAGCGTTTGAGATTAAAAAGTATTTAAATTGTATATATATATATATATATTATAAAAATAACCAATCCTATAACCACTAGATGAGACCCTTCTTCCTCGGCTGGGATTGTTTACAACCGCATTTGTTATCGTTTGAAGCCGCATTTAAACTGCATTTTGGGACGTTCAAACTCGGGGCACCATACCAGTCTATTTCATGGAGGAAAATACTGAAATGTTTTCCTCAAAAACATTTTACGACTGAAGAAAGAAAGACATGAACATCTTGGATGACAAGGGGGTGAGTAAATTATCTGTAAATTGTTGTTCTGGAAGTGGACCTCCTATAAAACCCTCTCCTTAAAAACCATATATCATGTGGTCTAAACATTAGAGAACATTGTTCAAGATCTCATACTTTGTTATTTTTGCAAGAAAATTTCTATCTTACAGTAAAAATTTTCTCATGTAATCTTAAAATGTACTTTATGGGTTAACATCTAAACAGCTAAACAGCATTAAACAAAAATGTTTAATACTACTGAATCTAACTGACTAAATTGTATTACATTTAAGGCATAGTTCACCCAAAACACCTTAAAATTATGTCTTGTCATCCCAAACCCATAAGAACTTAATATTCAGAACACAAATTGAGACTTTCTGACCCTGCTTAGACAGCAATGCAACTGACACATTTTCCATTCATCAGAAAGGTAGTAAGGACATTATTAAAATAATCCACGTAACATTAACAGTGGTTCAACCTTAATGTTATGAAGCTATGAGAATGAGAATTTTGTTTTCTTTACACATAAGTAGTATTCTCGTAGGTTCATAAAATTAAATTTGAACCACATGGACTATTTTACGATGTCCTTACTAACTTTCTGGGCCTTGAATGTGGTAGTTGTGTTACTGTCTATGCAGGGTCAGAAAACTCTTGGATTTCATCAAAAATATCTTAACGTATTCCGAAGATGAATGATCTTCTGGGTTTGGAACAAAATGAGCATTAGTAATTAAAGGCAGAATTTTCATTTTTGGGTGAACTATTCCTAATAAAAAAAGTTCTTGATTATTTTGATATTATAAAAAACATAAGCTGGAAAACTAAATTATTGCTCATGTGCCTTTCTATTTACAGTAGTAGCCACATTAGGGTCTTTAATCTATTTCTTTTTATCATTATAAGCTCCAACCATAGGTTGTGAAGGAGCCTAATCATTCAGTCCTGTCAATCAGCCTCTATAAGCAACTCTAACTGCACCGTCCCAGCGTCAATTCCTCCGCCATCCCTCCACTTCCCCATCTCCTCTATTTCTGTTGTTCTCCTTCTAGGTAGTACCGCAATGGAAGGGTCGAATGCAGCGCTCAAGCCGAGACTCAGGTTTGACTGGATGGGCAGGCGAACTCGTGAATTATCATTAAACTTTATCATTATCATTAAAATGTAACACATTTTTTGTGTCAGAGATATCATTATAGAACAAGAGCAGAAGAGAAAGAATACTACTTCAACAGTTACAAAAAACACATTTGTTCTCAATTTTGTATAGAATTTATTTAGCATTTTTTGTAAATATTTAAACAGTCTTTTCATTATTTGAAGTGACCATCTGTTATGTGGCATAACCAATGTTGCTGTCCAACAGGATTCGAAGAACTAGTCAGGAGCCACAGGTTCAAAATTGAGAGTATTTACTAGAGTTCAATTACACAGGGTGGTAAAGCTCAATGAATAGAAGAACACCTCCCTTTTCTTCAATCGTATTGTATACTCTTCACTAAGAGCGTGTGCCGACATATTCTAGGTTTTATGCATTACCATTACCATATATGTACTTCTCCAGTTGATATCTATGAAAAAGCTTCAGCATTACCAAATACTGTGCATGTGTTTTACAATTTACAAATACAGAATAAAATGGTAGACAACACAGCTCAAGTCAACATTACAGTTTTTGGGAAAAAAAGGCCTAATACATCATTCTTAAAACAGTTTCAATTTTGAGGCTTTTAGAGGCTTTTTAAAGCTACAAGAACAGGGAGACATTATAAAACATAAATGTGAGATCATGGCTTACAGAAATATATACCTGTAATACTGATATGTTGTTAAACCCTTAAGCATGGTAAAAATTAATTCAGGTAATATTACAAACATTTGATTTTGACACCTCCTTTTGTAGAAAATAAAAAATAAAAATGCCCACTAAAACCTCACTGAACAAAAAAACACTGTATATTAGGGATGTAATGATGCACCCTGAGGCGGTTGAAAGTCCATACAAATTAGTGATGACGAATCGTGATACAATTGGGGGTTTATATGAATGTATCAAGAAAAGTTTAGATGTTGTTTTCATCTTGCCTCTGTATAATGCATATTAAATTGTATTGTAAAAATTGTATTGCTTGTGTTCTATAAACGCCACCTGCTGTTAGAGAGTGGATCTGCACTCTCATTCAGCCTGTCAGTTGATTTTGTGCCCTCCAGATGTTTTATGTTGTATAGCTTCACAAAGCTAAAGTCAGACCATTCTGTTCTTGCTTAAAATTTCAAAATTATACAATCTAATTTAAATCAAAAACTGCTCATGCTGCATATGTGGAGCATTTCGGTTTGAATTGCCTCTAATTTTTAAATGGAAAGACAACCTTTGTTTTCCTGAAGAGATTTTTTTTTATTTGTATGATTTATTTATTTGATTTAGGATTTGTTTTAAAATGTAAATTTAGTTTTGCTGTTTGACATTTCAATTTCACAAAGAAAAGTGCAGCACTTTGTCTCAGATATAAAAAAAAAAGACGTTTTCATTTATATTTTGTGTTAAATCTCATTTTTAAAACAATTGTGAGAAAATCGTATTATGAAATCAGTATTGTGAATCGTACCACATCGTCATTTAACTGAATCATTGCATCCCTACTGCATATACGCCAGTAGAAACCTACCCTTTGCAAGCGCTTGAGTTATATTTGAAGCCTCGAATCTTTTGCGGAGTGTTGCCATTTGAGACCTCAGAGGAGACTTGATATGAAGAATCTGAAGCCTCCTTATCAAAACAGTTCCATCTGGCTCTCCCAGTCTTATGGCAGCAGAAGTAGTGACTGGTCTTAATACCGAATTCCACCTCACAGTAGGTAGAAAGACTTTTCTTCCACTGAATGATTGGAAAGACAATAATCAGAAATAAATAAAGGAAAAACAGAGAAAAAGAGACCACAACAGTCATGAAAGAACTCAAACAGTCAAAGCTGTTAACTTTGACATTGGACCATTTCAGACTGCCAATATTTTGCATACTTTCTCTCCAAAGAATACAGAGTGAAATGCAAACAAAGAGAGATTTTGTCTAAAGTGCAGATATTTCCTCAATAGTGCTTAATGTCCATATAAAGACAAAGTAAACAACAGAACTCGGCTACATCAAAAAATGAAAGTCAATGTAGATGCAGTAAGTTGCAAAAAGAAAGCAGAGGAAAATAAGTCTAGTAAGAAATGTACTTTCTGTAGAAACGTTAATCCAGGTCTGCGGTCTCTGCTTTAGTAAAGTGAGGAATCTAAAAGTGGTTAAGAACGGGATCATTTAAACCAGATGTGAGCGTAAACAAACACTGTGACTTAGTGGTGCTATAACACTGCGTTTTTTTGTTTTGTTTGTTTGCGAAGGGCAACGCTGCCTCAACAAATGACAGGCATGTTTGGGAAACCTGTTTGGAGTGCTTCAGGGATGACATGTTAGTACAAGCTAGCATTTTAGCATTTTCAATTCTATTGTCCTAAAGTAAATGTGTTGAAATGAAGTTTGTGATAAACACAAGCTGAGGAAATGTTCATGTTTTAATTTATTCTATAAGATAAAATACATCAGTAAAACCCCCTTTTGATTTTTTTAAACCTTTAAAAAAAAAAATAAATAAAATAAAAATATCTTAAAATGAATGATATAAATTGTTTATCCAAATTAATTATGTTAAAAATTGTAATTAAAATGCTTAACAAAATATGACTTTATATATTATTTCTATTACAACAGAAGTACCAGAGGTACATATGAACTTAAAAGGTCCTCTGAATATTGTCTTGTGAAAGCTACACCTATCATTAGAAGGTATAATAATGTCAAGACTCTCACCGCTTGTTGAGCACAACAGATTTGCTCTTCCTGTGTTCCAGCGGCAGAGCAGACACTGTACCAGGACTGGAGCTGATTGACAGCATCAGCCTGTCGAACCTGACGGCCAAAGCCATTCTCAGGAAACATGTCCTTAGGGTACCGGACCGGGGCTTTGCTAAACCGCCAGATAGCTTGCAGGTTGCTTGCAGTTGGAAAGGCTGGGGGAAAATCAACCTTTGGTTCCGTCACGGGTCCCATGGAGCGAGGCTTAATAACTGGGCGATCTTATGAGGCAGATGAACGATTTAAAAAATTCAGAAACAACAATTAAAACCAAAGATTTTGAACATTTCAATTTTAAAATTGAACACTATGGAACAGCACTTTATGTAAACGTATAAAAGATTCAACTAAAGATCACTTGAATTCAGCTCTGAATCTCAGCTCCCAAATAAAAACACATTATAGCATGCAACTGTACCTAATTGGGCACTCTCAGGGTGAAAGTTTGAGTTTTCACTTGGGGTCATTCTTGAAAAATCTGAATCAGCTAAAGGAAAGGAAAGGAAAGGAAGCTCAGGAAAGGGTGTAAAACACCATCCAACAAATCAATCGACTTGTCATTAAGAAACACACAATGGAAACAGCAAATGATCACTTACCAAGCAGTTTGGCAAGGTTAGGGATGATTGGTCTCTGCAACATCAAAGAGTTTAGCACTGAAATCAGACACAGAAAGTGTAAACTCTTGCTTTACATTTAAAAAAAAAAAAGCCTTTAATTTACTTTATTAGTTGGTCATTTTTGTGGTAATAATTAACAACTACAGATGCAAATAATATGTTTTGCCTCTTAAGTCAACATATTCATTTTAACAAATCAAGACACAAGTCAAATCACTGATCATGACCGTACCTTCACGGGTAAGTGGAAAGTCTGCAAACCAAAAAGAAAAAAAGGGGAAAAAACAAAACAAAAAAACAATCAGGTCAGGCTTCTGACATAAGCATGGCTTACAATTAGTAAAAAAAAAAAAAAAAAACATTTTAGACAAAATCTGATGGGTTTTTTTTTATTTTTTTTTTATTTAACAATATAACTGATAAAATGATTATTCTGCGCAAAATAATTTTATACAACAGCTGTTCTGGTCGTTAAATTTAATTGGATGGGGGCTGGGATATTCCTCTGCTTTTTATCACCCGGAGAACCAGAAAACCCAAACGGAGCAATGATGGCTGATAATAGAACGGTTTGAAAGGAGGCTGCAAAATCTCAGTCACTTTAAAGTGCATTCAAATGGGTGAAATTTAGTTGGCAAAAAAGGTCCACTGTCTACTACACTGTCTACTAGGACCACAGCAGCTTTCAATCTGTGTGATTCGCAAAGGTTTGATGCTTTTAAGAACACCACGCTACCAGTCAAAAGTTTCTTAACAGTAAGATTTTCTGAAGTACAGCAAAAACAGAGACATTTTTTAAATATGTTTACTATTTAAGTGGTACTATGTTTTTTTTACTATGTTTTAAAATGTAATTTATTCCTGATTTTAAAGATGAAGTTTTAGAATCATTACACCAGTCACATGATCCTTCAGAAATCATTCTAATATTCTGATTTGCTGCTCAAAAAACATTTATTATTATTATTATTATTATTATTATTATGTTGAAAGCAGCTTTTCAGGTTTCTTTGATCAGAAGAACAGCATTTATCTCAAAAATAGAAATCTTTGGAACATTATAAATGTCTTTTTCATCACTTTTGATCAGTCTAAAGCATCCTTGTTAAATAAAAAGGTTTCTAATAGTACAAAAATGATACAAAATTATACTAAAATGTTTTAAATACTGATAATAATAAATGTTTCTTGAACAGCAAATTAGCATATTAGAATGATTTCTGAGGATCATGTGACTGAAGACTGGAGTAATGATGCTGAAAATTTTGCTTTGATGACAGGAATAAATGACATTTTAAAATATATTCAGATAGGAAGTGATTATTTTAAATATTAAAAATATTTCACAATATTACTGCTTTTTTTGAATCAAATAAATGCAGGCATTTGAATTACTTTAACATAAAAAAAAAAATTTAAACTTTTGACTGGTAGTGTAAATATTTGCAGACGAATCGCTGTCGTGCGGACATTTACAATAACACATATTATTTCATTATAGGCTATTCATAAAAACTATGGCGCCGTAATTATGGTATAAAGTCAAAAATGAAACAATACAAACAGACCTTCATGATCAACCACTTCGTCAGTAACTTCCCTTTGGACAGGAGAATCTGGAAAAGTAGGACACACTGGCATTAGTCATTAGTGGGGAGGGGAAAAAATCTTGGATCACATCCACAACATCTGCACGCATGTTTTTACGTAACTCTGGTATCCACGGAAAAGATCTGACTAAAAACAAACACTGCCTTACAAAACAAAACACATCAATCGGTGTGATTTGCAAAGGTTTGATGCTTTTTAGAACAACACACTACCAGTCAAAGGTTTCTTAACAATAAGATTTTCTGAAGTACAGCACAAACAGTGAAATTTTGAAATATTTTTACTACTTAAAATAACCATTTTCTATTTGAATATGTTTTAAAATGTAATTTATTCCTGTGATTTTAAAGCTGAATTTTTAGAATCATTACTCCTGTCACATGATCCTTCAGAAATCATTCTAATATTCTGATTTGCTGCTCAAAAACATGTATTATTATTATTATTATTATTATGTTGAAAGCAGCTTTTCAGGTTTCTTTGATCAGGCTTCTTTGTTCAGAAGAACAACATTTATCTGAAATAGAAATCTTTGGAACATTATAAATGTCTTTTTCATCATTTTTGATCAGTTTACAGCATCCTTGCTAAATAAAAATGTTTCTAATAGTATGAAAATGATACAAAATTATACTAAAATGTACTCAGCTGTTTTAAATATTGATAATAATAATTGTTTCTTGAACAGCAAATCAGCATATTAGAATGATTTCTGAGGATCATGTGACTGAATACTGGAGTAATGATGCTAAAAATTTTGTTTTGATGACAGAAATAAAGGACATTTTAAAATATATTCAGATAGGAAGTGATTATTTTAAATATTCAAAATATTTCACAATATTACTGCTTTTGCTGTATTTTGAATCAAATAAATGTAGGCGTTTGAATTACTTTAAACAACATATATTAAAAAAAAAAAAAAAACTCTTGACTGGTAGTGTAAATTTTGCAGACGAATCGCTGCCGTGCGGACATTTACAATAACACATATTATTTCATTACAGGCTATTTATAAAAACTATGTCAGCGTGATTATGGTATAAAGTCGAAAATGAAAACATAATACAAACAGACCTTCATGATTAACCACTTCGACAGTAACCACCCTTTGGACAGGAGAATCTGGAAAAGTAGGACACACTGGCGTTAGTCATTAGTTAGGAGGGGAAAAGTCTTGGATAACATCCACAACATCTGCACGCATGTTTTTACGTAACTCTAGTATCCACGGAAAAGATCTGACTAAAAACAAACACTGCCTTACAAAACATGACATAAATAATGAACAAATCATTTCTATACTATCGTGAACGCCACAAGAATTTATATTCCTTCTCATAAGTCCTATTCATAAGATATATAATATGCAAAAGCGAACAAATGCCTGCAAACAACATAAAAACATCAGCGTGACGCAGACCTAAAAGTTGCACTTACCTTCCGATGCATAGCACAGAAGAGCGAGTAAAAGCGTCAAATAAAGTCCCAAGGCTCGTGAAGCACTCATGGTTGGTGATGTGCCCTCAGTCAAACACTTTTCAGGTGAAGTTGAAGTGTATCAGACGCGGAGCCCGCTGACCGTGTGTTCACCGTTCTGCTCTTGAGCTTTTAAAGGCAAACCCTCCTGTACATGAGCCAGTACGCGTCAAGTTCAGGAGGAGATCATGGGGAGGAGGAGGAGGAGGAGGAGGAGGACCACCTTCTGCTTTCGCGTACTTGCTGACACACTTTGACTCCCTTCTGTTTTTTGTTTTTTTAAAGTAGCCTACCAGTACATGCCCTGTCCTCTACCAGCCTAACCCCGAAAATAAGTCAGATGGATGAGGACGGAAACGAGGGGAGAGTTTACTGTCAAAAATACACTCAGTTCATGTCACTTCCTGTCCCATTTGATCTTCAGGAGATGCGTTGCTTCATAAATGTACTTTTTTCCTAACAGTACCCAAATTAAATAATTTTCTTCATGACTTTAACTACTTCATTACGACATTAAAAAGAACGGACAACAAAAAAGTGTCAAATTTGTGCAACTGTATGACAAGCTGTTGAATGTTACTTAATTTACTATCTCTGTATTTTACTGTATTTTCATATTTATTTTATACTTTATTTGTCTTCCTTTGTTTTTATCTATGCTCTCATCCATTGTTAAATTTCATGTTCAGATTCTTGTTTGTATTAGTTTAACAATTAGTAACAGCAATGCATATTACTAATCAAAAATTAAGTTTTGGTAGGAAGTTTACAAAATGTCTGTCAGAAAAATCTGTCATTTTGACCCATAAAGTATTTTTGGCTATTGCTACAAATATATCTGTCCCTGATAGCACACGTACATCTCGGAGACGTCTATTTGACGTCTGCATTTACATCTGCAAGACGTATTTTTTACGTAGTTTGCTCATCTGCAATATGTCTATTGGAAGTTTCCGATCAGATGTTAAATAAACACCTATTCAATGTCTTTAAGATGTTTATGATTTAGAATGTATGTAAAACTGACATCTTACAGATGTCTTCCAGATGTTTGTACACAGCAGACGCTTTCCAGATCAAGAGATCTTTAACAGACATCTTGCAGATGTACGTGTGCAATCTGGGGTGTTACTTAAGACTGGTTTTGTTGTCCAGGGTCGCATTTGTGAATCACCCATGATTCCCAAAATGCCAAGTGGCTGGCTGCATTTATTTATTTGCTTACTTACTTACCTACTTACCTACTTACTTACTTGCTTGGACATAAATTGAAGTAACCTTTCTCGAAAGTTTACCCAAAGCCTCGTAAATAGATAGCAATATGTTAATTTTTGCTAGCAACATGCTAGCACCATGTTAGCAGTATACTAATTCATGCGAGAATCATGTTCATTCATGTTAAATCACGCTAGCAACATGCTAAATCTTTCTAGCATCATGTGAAATCATGTTAACAACCTGATAATTCATGCTAACAAAATGTTTAATCATTCTAGCATCTTGCAAAGTCATGTTAACATGTTAATCATGCTAACATGTTGAATCATATAAGCAATGTGTTAATCATGCTAGCAACATGTTAATTCATGCTAACAGCACACTAGCAATGTGCTACATCATACTAACAACATGCTAAATCATATTAGCAATGTGCTAATTATGTTAGCAACATGTTAAATCATGCTAACAGCATGGTAGCAATGTGCTAAATCAGGGGTGGTGAACTCTGGTCCTGGAGAGCCGCAGCCCTGCAGAGTTCAGCAAAAACTGTAATAAAAAAAAAGTCACCTGTCTGTAGCTTCCTAGTTACCTTTCAGACCTTGATTAGCTGGTTCAGGTGTGTTTGATTAGGGTTGAAGCAAAACTCTGCAGGGCTGTGGCTCTCCAGGACTGACATTCGCCACCCCTGTGCATATACATATGCTGGTAGGTATGTTTTGATGGTGGGATTCTGGTTAGGTAGGTTTTGATGCTGGTTTAAGCTGGTCCTTTGCTGGTTTATGCTGGTCCTTGACCAGCAACATGACCAGCTAAGGAACACCATAAACCAGCTAAGGACCAGCTTAAACTAGCATCAAAACCTACCTAACCAGCATCCCAGCATCAAAACTTACCTACCAGCATATGCTGTTTTTTTTTCAGCAGGAAAATCATGCTAGTAACATAACTTATGCTAACAGCACATTAGCAATGTGTCAGTCATACTAGCAACCAGTGTTGGGAAGTAATGTAATAGGTTACCGATTACAAGTTACTTGATTTAAAATGTAATAAGTAGTGTAACTTTTCAATTACTTTTTTAAAGTAATGTAACATTACTTTTAATTACTTTTTGATTACTTTTCTAAATTTCTAAAATTTTTAACTGTTAATCATTTTGAAACATTTAAAACAGGCAGAGTTAACCTTACAGTAGCTCTCAACACTGATTACTGTCAGACATTCAAAATCCTTTATCACTTGAATTAAGATTATAATAAGTAAGGGATAATATACATCTTTATTTTGCGATAACAACTGGCTGAATGTACATTATCTCACTTATTACACAGCTGCTTGATAGATTATTAGATGTTTCGTGTTAAAATTATTAGACACGAAACACTGATCTGAGTTGAAATATTTGAACACAAAGTTTCCATGAAGAAATCAGTTGCTAGCAAACGGCAAGTTCAAACTAGACATTTTAGGGATACAGTGCAGTCATACCAGTTTTCTTACACAACATTTTACCACATAAGTAATTAAATAGTAGTACTAGTTTGTCAGCTATCTTAAAATCCATTACAATGTACAAAAAAAAAACACAGCAGCTGCGTTTGTATGAAACAATAGAGCAAGTCCACGATACCAGGATGACAGAATTAAGAAATTGTACACATAATATTGAATTGAGCTTTAATATTTTATTAGCTAACCAAACACAAAGCTTCCGCCAAGAAAAATGATCACACATATAGCACTGACTTAAGTTGCCCGAAAGAGTCTAAGTTGTGTAACAATTTAATTTAAAGCACAGCCACCACAAATTCAGACTTTTTTTTTTAACTCATATTTTTTTAACTCATATATCTTAAAAAATAAAGTTTATGCATAAACCCAAATAGGAAATAAAACAGTTATCAAATAAGCATGTGTCCTATTCTGTGTCCTAAACTCCTGAAACATTGGTGTCTCATTTTAGAGCAGTCAATGCAATTTATGAAAGTCAATTAAATCTGTAAGTGTGGGTGGGTGTGTGAAAAAAATTCAGATGTAATCCCCTTTGTAATCACTGACATTTTTCAAAAGTAACTGTAATTTAATTACATATTTTTTCTCAGTAACTGTAACTAGTTACAATTACATTTATTTTGTAATTAAATTACGTAATTCCGTTACATGTAACTAGTTACTCCCCAACACTGCTAGCAACGTGTTAGCGTTCTGAGACGTGCCCTTAGGACTGCGCATACGCACTAGCATGAAAATTTGGTGTTGTCAGAATTTAATGTGTCCGCATTAAAAGACTTTTTTTTTTTTTACATTTTTTCAAAGACTTTCAACTTTATTTGCTTTACTTTACAACTACTTAAAGGTATTACAATGGTTTCAAACTTTCTGACCTAGCATTTTCAAGCCAACTTTTTTTAAAAGATTTATTTTTGGCCTTTTTTGCTTTTTTTTTATTATGATAGGACAGATCATAGCTGACAGGAAGCGAAGTGAGAGAGTGAGAAGGGGCGGGATCGGAAAAGGTCCTCGAGCAGGGATTCGAACTCGGGACGCCCACAGCGCAATGACGCTACACGTAGGCGCGCTGCCCACAAGGCTATCGGCGCCGACTTTAGGCCAAGTTTTAAAGTTTGTCCTCAAACTTTACGCATCTAGTTGTATCTACAACCCTTCCACATATAGGCCTAGTGGAAATTGGGGTGTTCATTTTCATTCCAGTAAATATACTCAGAGAAAGGAATTTCTGTATATGGCACATACCTTAAAGGAGAAGTCCACTTCCAAAATAAAGATTCACATATAATGTACTCACCCCCTTGTCATCTAAGATGTTCATGTCTTTCTTTCTTCAGTCGTAAAAGAAATTATGTTTTTTGAGGAAAACATTCAGGATTTTTCTCCATATAATGGACTGATATGGTGCCCCGATTTTGAACTTCCAAAAGACAGTTTAAATGTGGCTTCAAACGATCCCAAATGCGGTTGTAAATGATCCCAGCCGTAGAAGAAGGGTCTTACCTAGCGAAACAATCAGTTATTTTCATTTTAAAAATACAGTCTAAATACTTTTTAATCTCAAACGCTCGTCTTGTTTTGCTCTCCCTGAACTCTGTGTATTCGGACTCAAGACAGTTAGGGTATGTCGAAAAACTCCAATCGTATTTTCTCCCTCAACTTCAAAAATCATTTCAAAATCATCCTACATCACTGCAGAAGTACCGACCCGGTCTTTGCAAAGTGAACATGCAAAGAAGATCAAACACCCTTAAAAAAAAAGGTAAAACAGCGATATAGGGCAATTTCGAAGTTGAGGGAGAACATGAGATGGGAGTTTTTCAACATACCCTAACTGTCATGAACCGGAACAAAACAGTCCAGGCAGAGTAAGACAAGACGAGTGTTTGGCATTAAAAAGTGCATAAATGGTATTATTTTGTTACGCTTGATAAGACCCTCCTCCCTCGGCTGGGATCGTTTACAACCACATTTGGGACCGTCTGAAGCTGCATTTAAACTGCATTTTGAAAGTTCAAAATTGGGGCACCATACCAGTCCATTATACAGAGAAAAATGCTTAAATGTTTTCCTCAGAAAACATAATTTCTATACGACTGAAGAAAAAAAGCCATGAACATCTTGAATGACAAGGGGGTGAGTAAATTATATGTGAATCTTTGTTTTGAAAGTGGACTTTTCCTTTAGGAGTCTTTTCTAAAACAACAACAACAAACACCAGTATAACATCATTTTTTACACCAGAAAATATCTTATTGAGCACAGAACGATGTCCTGTGACAACATGCCCCAAAAGGGCCATAGCTGATGTATGTGGAGCATACAAATGTAAAATAGCATTGAATAGCCACTATATAAATTTAATACAGACTAATCCTTGTTAAAGCTACAAAAGCCATAACCCAGTTATTCAATGAAAAACAGAGTGATTTTCGTTGTCTCTTTTGTTTTCTTGGATTAACATTGAGGACTAATAAATTAAACCTAATAAATTAGGCGAGGTCACTTTAAGACACCACACATGGATCTAACATAACGATAGGCCTATCTTTCCCAAGTGTTTACATCCTCTTAAGACACAACCAACATTTTTTGAGGACACACACCAAGACAGTGCACGAGTACTGATTTAAGTTATTTTAGGTCTTGTGCTTGAATGTTTAACCTGGCAAGACTTGCAAAAGATAAGCGTTTGTGACAACACACAGCAATGACTGATCGGGAAGTCCGTCTACTATCTGGACCGTCTTTCCCAGGGCAGCCAGATAAAATTGCCTGGGGCCCTGACAGCTGCCGGCACCAATAATTGTTACCACCTTTTGCCCCACTAGTGAGACATATTGTCAGTGTTTCCATTAAAAAAATTCAACAACTTTTTGCAATGAAACAATTCTGAAACACACATGTAAACATGTAAAAGGTGACTATAGACTAGGCTACTAACCCTACAAATATCAAAACACTGTAATTAATAAATTAAACAAGTTTAAATTTCTATCATCTACAACATATGTGGCAGCTTCCCTTAACCTGGCAATTAGGCCTATGCAAAATGTCAAACTCTATGATTTTTTAAAAATATCTTTTCATTAAAATCTGCCTGCATTATATACTTAATTTGATTGTTTGTTTTTGTTTTTATCCAACAGATAAACACAAATATGAGTAAAAGTACTGACACTGGAAAGTTGGAATTTAGGGTTAATGTTTTGGGAGAGTTGTTTAAAGCTGGCATTCAAAACTAGGGAAAAATAGGGAAATCTGTGTCAATGGACTTTTGACTCATAACCTAGTCACTGGATGCGCTTATGAAGGTGTGACAAGTGACAACTAGCTCTTCTCTTCCCATTGGTCATCAGCCACCCCACACTCTAGTTACCGCATTAGCGTCAGTCGGTGAACAAAAACATCTGTTGACTACTAGTTTAGTGGCACAACCCGTTTCACATACGACACCAGCAGGGTTGGGTTACCAGGTCCTGAATGTATTCAGGGTGTTGTGATCATATGATGGTTTCAGTCTCTATAATTCCTGTCTTAACAAGTCTAAACATTGTGTAATCACTTGCTTTAAACAAGTGTAGTACAAAATTACCATTGGTTCTTCTTAGGATTTGTCCTAACAACGCACTTTTAAGCCTTAAAGTGAACTCAAATTAGACATTTATATTGCATGTCATATGTCTAACTTGTTATTGGTATCATCACGCATAGTTAAATTTCACTTAATCCATACTGGAGAATGGCACCCCCAGCTTGATCATATTTTATATGTTCCTAATACTAAAGGAAAACAGAAGAAAAGGATGTTATTGTTTTATAGAGAGATAAATAATGTTCACAAGAGCTAAATTAATGATGCTGTCAGTTCCAGGATGCCTGAGATTTTATTTTCTCCCTAAACACAGTTAGAAAACACTGAGATTTGATTACCTTTGCAGTCTGTTATTTGTTTTAATCTCAGATACTCCTTTTCAAAATTCACTCCTTGATGAGATATTCTGACATTACTAGACACTACCATTACAACACTATCATTATCATACTACATGACTAATCAGAGATAAAAAAAAAAAAAACTCCCTTACCATCAAGATAAGATCATCCAAAACTTTAAAAAATAAAATACTGTATCATATTTAATATGCCAATTTCTAAAGCCACTAAACTGTCAACATGATTACATTTTGCTTTGTGCACTTTGTACACAATCTACTACATGCCTTCTGTCGTCTGAGTTATAAGGGCCTTTTTGTATCATTTTAAAAATGTCCACCTTCAGATAATGGTACACTTTTCGTTTTTGCTGTGAAATCTTTAATTAATCTTTATAAAGTAAATGCAACAACTTTTATATTGTTAGTAATATTTAAAAAAGAGCACTTACCAGAGTGAAGCAACATTAATGTTTGCTTGATCATTTTTAGAAACATCATATTAAAATTCAAGTATCAAATATGATAGATCAGGCTTTTGAAGAATGTTTTTTTCTCTCAATCATCATTGTATTGCATCACATTACTTGTTTTGCCCCACAATAAAAACTAAAGAGCTTTTTAAATATTATATTTTTTAAATAGAATTTAAATATAACCTTACTAAGGCATATGATTGAAATATATAGACTGGCAAGTGATATTTACACTACCGTTTTGAATAGTTTTTAAAAATGTTTTTAAAGAAGTCTCTACTGGCCAAGCCTGCATTTATTTTATCCAAAATACAGCAAAAACAGTAATATTTTGAAATATTTTACTACTTTAGTCAAAATACTCGTCAAAATAAAAGTCCGGTTTAACCTGAAGACATTGTGCCAGATATATACTATAACTACTACTACTAAAATGAAACAAACATTATTTTTTAGGGTATAATCACAAAACATTTCTTCCATGTTTTAATTTTAATAGTAAATTCCCCTTTGTTTGCCAAAAAATTTTCAATAATTAAAAGATAAATGAAATTAATGTTTTATGCCTTCATTTGATAACCAGAACATTTTAAATATACAACACAGAATTAGGGTAAAAAAACTTTCATAAGGCTATTTTAAGAATACATGTGAATAAATTAAGTATGCATTCAAATAATTAGACATGCTAAAACACAGAATTTGATAACATTAAAACATATTGTGAGAAAAAATAAAATTTCATAGGGCCCTAAATATGTCATTTTTGTTAAACCATTATTAAATTGATGTGAAATTGTATACGTTTCATGATTTTAATTAATTCGACATGCTATTTGATTAATATAATAACATTTAATTTAACCATTAAAAAGGAGTTGAGAAAAATTAAAATGGGGAAAAAACGTAATCCAGAAAAATTAAAACGAAAAAAAAAAAAAAACACAATTTGGGAAAAAATAAAAGAGATTTCATAGGGCCCTTCTGTTTAATATGTAATTTATTCCTGTGATCAAAGCAACATTTTCAGCATCATTACTCCAGTCACATGATTCTTCAGAAATCATTCTGATATGCTAATTAGCTTATTATTATTATTATTAATATTATCAATATTTAAAACAGTTCAGTTCCTTTTTTCAGGATTTCTTCAGAAATCATTCTGATATGCTAATTAGCTTATTATTATTATTATTAATATTATCAATATTTAAAACAGTTCAGTTCCTTTTTTCAGGATTCTTTGATGAATAGAAAGATCCAAAGATCAGCATTTATCTGAAATAAAAAGCTTTTGTAACATTGTACACTATACCATTCATAATCTTGGAGTCAGTATAAATTTATTTATTTATTGAGAAAGAAATTATAGAAATTAATACTTTTATTTAGCAAGGATGCTTTAAATGGTTCAAAAGTGATGATAAAGACATTTACAATGTTACAAAAGATTTCTATTTCAGATAAATCCTGTTCTTCTAAACTTTCTATTCATCAAAGAAACCTGAAAAAATTCTAATCAGCTATTTTCTACATAATAAATGTTTTTTTAAACAGCAAATCAGAATATCAGAATGATTTCTGAAGGATGATGTGACTGGAGTAATGATGCTAAAAAATTTTGAAATCAAAGGAATACATTACATTTAAAAATATATTCACACAGAAAACAGTTATTTTAAGTTGGAAAAATATTCAAAATTTTACTGTTTTTGCTGTACTTTGGATCAAATAAATGCAGGCTTGGTGAGCAGAAGAGACTTCTTTAAAAAAGCATTAAAAATCTTACTGTTCAAAAACTATCAGAAACTGCACCAAACTGCACACTTTTTCTCAGTTTAATTAAAACTGAGGTGTTTATCTATGAGGTGTTATTAAACTAGGAAGAAGCTTTGGACCCTTATACAGCTTAAGATCTAGAAGACGGCTATGCTACAAGACTTTCTTCAATAAACTCTTTTCCCCTGAACTTTGGTCAAGCTTACTTATTTTATGCATTAGAGAAATCTAATACATATGGCGAGCCATCCAAACCACTGGTCAACCAAATACAGCAAAATCTAACACCTTCTAAAGAATCAATAAACTGTTCCATTTAAAAAAACAAAAATGATTATGTCAGGGTTTACAAGTTCAAAATGTTCTCAAATGAATACTAGTCAGTCTATGGTCATTTAATTGTTTGTCTTCTAATACATATCTTTTATTTTAACTGAATACTTTGTTACTCTTACTCAACATTTTAAAAATGCTGTATTAAGTACAACCCAGCACTGAGTGAAATATGGACAAACCCAGCGACTGGGTTGTTTTGAAACAGCATTTGGGTTAAATGTTTGGCCCAACATTCTGGGTAGTTTGATTTAACTTTAATTTAAAAATTCCTAAATTCAAAATGAAAGAAAATAAAAATTACTAGAGGTATCAGCAATAATCAAAAGGTGAACATTTATCAATAAGCAATTTAAAGCCCAGCATTTTTTAGTGAAGTCTTTTTTTTTCTTGAGTAATGTTGTTTACACAGACATTTTGGCTGCTTCTAGCTGAATTTGCTATTAGTGTGATGGCTCAGTGATTTTGGCTTTAGGGAGGGCTGGCAGAGACATCACCAGATGTGGAAAGGAGCATTAGTAACATCGAAAATTCTCAGAAACTACGGAGCTGGCCTAGATTTAATCTTACTAACACAACTTGCTGATTCTAACGGCCTTGCCACAGCTGTGATTGTCTGCTGGTATTTCTTTTGTTGTTATGTCTGTCTGTGAGTCAGACTTTCCCTTGGACACAGAGTATCAACATAAACAAAGCCATGCAACATATATGCTGTAATGAGGGACTGGGAACTAAATCCACTCTTTTCATCTGTGCTGATATATCTTAGAATGTTGACATTGGACCTACATTAAATGTTAAGTACAAAGGGCTGTATGAATCGAAACTGTGTCAGCAAGATGAGTCAGTAAAAAGAGAAGTGAAAAAAAAAAAACTCAAATTATAGGAAAGAAAATACACAGTACTTGCGGTAAATAGAGTTATTTTATTATAAAGAGTTTAAATCAATTTACATTTTAAAGCTTAAAGAGAAATTGTTGGGAATAATATTTACAAAAGTGTTAGAAACTCCAGCATTTGATTGATTACTCTCACAGTCTGATTTGTTAAAATCACTTTTGCTTGAATGTGATATGTTGATGAATGTTCTAGGGATTTTCAGGAAAAATGCATGGCTAAAATAGTTCCAGACAGGTATTGACCGTGTTACAGTTCAATATCGCTTTGATTTCAGTTATTTAATTCAAAGGTTTGTACAGCAAAAGAACCAATATCCAATGACACTGACCAAGCAAATAAATAGTTTAAACAACAGGATAAAAATGTTGAGATGGAAACATTGTTGTTCTTATTACAGTTAAACTTCCAGTTTCACTGGAGATGCTGAAATCTGACACACAGATTCACGTAATTCACAAACGGTTATTCTCTCTCTCTCTTCAGTGCCTCAAGCCTCCGTTACTATTTCTAAAATGATTATACTCGCAGTGCAGTTCACCTGTAACTTAAGACTGAATACAATGGTGATTTAATAGCAAATATAATTTATTTTGACCTGGTGAGTTTAATGATACCTTACAGTGCCTCAAGTCTCTGTTACGATTTCTAAATTGATTAAACTCACAGTGCAATTCACCTGTGACTCAGTACTGAATACAATAGTGATTTCATTTCAAACTCATCATTTATTCTGACCTGGCAAGTTACATTAACGTCATGAAGCAACAGGTTCTGGTAAACCATTTCTCTCTTTTTATTTAAATAATGTTTTCTTCCTCATTCTAGCATTTTAGGGAGCTTTCCTCTTAATACAAGGAAAACAGAAGGAAAGGAGGCTAATGTTCAATAGGAAGTTGAATGTTCGCAAGAGCTAAATGTCTCATGCCATCATTTCAAGAATGCCTTTTTTTTTTCTCTCTCTCCCTGAACACAAACTATGTGGCCTACTTATTATTGTCACGTTAATGTGCTATAATGACAACAGAGAGCACAGAACAAAGAAGGCAATCTTAATTATTTTAATAAATCCACAAGGAATGATGAAGGAAACATCCACACACATAGGGTAACCCAATACAATAACCAACCACTGAACTCAAGACAAAGGGGAACTTCAGTACACGGGTAAATGAGGATAATAAACTAGACACAGGTGAACAGAATAACACAATCAAGGGAGACAGAGAACTAGGTCAAAGGAACACTTGGGAAGAATGAAAACAAACACACAGTCACTGTGTGACATATCGCCCCCCTCCTGGAAGGCGCAACCTTGCGCCGATGAGACGATAAAGAACTGGACAGAGAGGACAAAGGAGTGGATGCAGGATGGTGACAGGGGACGGCAAAGAGCAGGCAGACAACCAGGGTGGTGATGACAGAGAGAGAAGCAAATGTGGAATCCGACGGAGCCATGGAGGATTAGACTGAGGGACAGAGACAGGACAGAGACAGGAGTAGCCAGGGTGGTTAAAACGGAGGAAGGAGCCAGGGAGAAGACAGGAGGGAGCAAGTGGAGCCTGGTGGGACCCAGACCACAGCCAGGATAATGGCCCAGAGTGGAGACAGAGGGAGGAGTCATGGTAGCAGAGTGGCTGACGACTCCAGGGAACCGACTGACAGCGGTGGAGCAGGTGGGGGTGAAGCCCCAGGCGGAGATGGACAGCCGATGAGCCAGGGTAATGCAGAGGATCCAGAGGGCCAACCAAAGCGGAGGCCTGGATCCGAAAGGCTGCGGTGGAGCCGGAGCTACTGAGGACCAACGTGGAGCTGGAGGGAAGGAGGAGCCTGACAGAGCCAGAGGGACAGTGGAATGAGGCGCAGCCGGCGGATGAATGATAACTGACCAAGGTGGAGCCGAAGGGATGAGGGAGCCCAGCAGAGCTGGTGGACTGGCGGGCCACAGTGGAGAGGGAGCTAGGAGCCATGCTGGAGCTGGTGCGTCGATGGGCCAAGGCGGAGTCCGGAGGCAGAGACAAGGGATCATCCAACCATGATTCCGATGGAAACTGGCAGACCTGCTGCAAACCCACACCAGAGATGATGGGCTCAGGGTGAGCTGTGGGGCTGACAGGATGCAGTGGTGGTGGTGGTGAGGGTGGGTGTTCGAGATTGTTAGGGGCTTCTGGGATGGCGTGCTCTGCCCACACACACCAGACAGCAATTTCCAGCACTGGGAAGGTCACGTACAGGGGAACGTTCTCCGTGGTTGTTTCAGGTCCTGCAGACGGCACAGGGAAGACAGACAGTTAAGTCACGACCTCCGTGGTCATGATGGGACAGACAGAAGATGATGGCAGGAGAAGACAAGGCATATCCACGTATATATCAAAGTCCTCTGAGTGCAACCTTTGAGTGATCAGGATCAGGCCGGTTAAGGGAGAGCTGTTATCTCCATAAGAGCGGAGTTAGGGTTGTTTCTCGCATGACCAGACGGTGGAATGTCCCAGACCACTGGGCTTTCGACTCCGGGCCACGAGTGAGGACGGGGGCCACCCTTGCAGGTGTCTTCTCCTGGCTTAACTACTGCAATGCAGAGTGAGTGTGTTCTGTTTGACATTTCATGGAAATTTGGTACGTATCGTATGGGTAGCTAAGCTACTGGGTCAGATGATATCATTTCTACAGATATGGAGTAGTCAGCTAGATGAGATAATTGAATTTGACAACAATTGGAAGAGCATTTTAACATCAGTAAACAGAAGCAGTAACATGATTAATGGTTGCTAAATATACAATCACAGTGACGAAAGGTGTTCTCAGTTAACCTAAGGACAACAGAAAAACTGAAGGGGTTAAACAGGTTTTTTCTTTTTAAATGTTCAAAATGTTTTAAAAGTTCTTAAAGATATTTGTCAGATTAAACAGACGCTAAAGTAATTGCTGTGAAGTTAAAGAGAATCTGGGCAAAAAAGGGACAAAGTTTGAATAAAAGCTTGAAGTTTTTTGTTTGTTTTTTTTTGCGTGTGGAAAGCACATCACTAACAGTAGGGTAAATAACTCTCAGATTCTGAAATTTTATGGGTTTAGATGTGATTCAGACACTAATCTCACTGTTGAATTATTATAGCTGCAAAGATATAGCATGAGCAGACATTGCTAGCCTCTAAAGCTCTAGCCTCTTTGCTAGCCTCTTTAGCAGTCTAAAACCCTCCAAGAAAACCTGGAGTGATTATATACATATTTACATGCTATATTTATATCTGTTAATATTTTATCAGCTAGAAAAACAACAGCTGAATGAGAAATTATCTTGTCTCAGACTTTGAGAAAGAGTGATTTTATCAGGTTATTTTTGTCAGTTCAGTGACATGTGAAACTGGTCATTTCTGAGAGATTTGAATCAATGCTACTAGCTATTTTTGGGTTTAACAGTGTAACCGCTATTTCACCAGTCTTTGTTAAAATATTTTGGAAGATTTTGATTCAACATCTTGGTGCTGTGAGATGCTAGGACACATCTGTTTATTGGAACTATTCAAGAGCTGAGATTCTACCTGAGATTCTAACCTCAGGTGTAGTTGGATTAAATGTTTTGCAGATGAGCTGCAGTGTTAAACAGTTTTCTTCAATTTGTTAAGCTCAGGGCTCAATGACTGAACTCCTGAGGCTGGGGTTTTTGAGGAATTGACACAAGTAGCATTCACACTAGATATATCAGATACAGAGGCAGAGATTTTGCATTGCTTACATGACATCTATGCTAACCCAAGAATGGGAAAATCAGAATATCTATGGGAGGGGTATTAGTCTCTGCAAACCATATCATTACTCAAGGCCTTTGCCTTGTTTATACAGTTCAGACAGTCTTTTTGGCTTTGCGAAGCGAGTCTTTGTAATGTTTGATATTAACTATTTGCATTTTTGGGAAATCTAGTTCGTTTCATCTGAACTAATTCCAATTGGTCAAGACGGTGCAGAGCTCTTTAAGAATGTTTAAGGGTAGAAAACATTTAGACAATTTGGAACTCCAAATTCAAATTAGATTTTCTGCGCTGTTCATCTTTTGTGAACAATGGGGAATGCAAGGCAGGTTGAGCAGTAACTACAGACTAAAAGTCTCAGTGTCAGTTAATTTGGTTTCTCAAAATGTGAGTTGGCAAGTGGCAAAACAGCCGAAGTGCTGAAATCTACATGGACTCCCATTGTGCCTTTGGGTGTTGTGCATGACTTTGAAGCAGGTTGGCAGCAGAGTGATTTCTCACTAAGAGGTGAGACGGATGACCCTCGCTGACCAGGCAGCTGCGGTTGCCGCCGCATGAACGGCAGAAATCTTCACTGCTCAGGGATGTCATCTGCGCACTGAAACACCTCACTCACAGCTCACAGATAAAGCCAAGACACAAATCTGTGGATTTGATTGTTTCTAAATTATCAGATGAATAATAGGCTCTGAACCTTGTTTCCTTTTCTGGTCACACCAGATACACAGTGTGTGTCCGTCACTTAGACGTTTTTAATTTGTTCATGTTTAAACAATATGGGTGAGGGGATTGTTAGGAAACATGCGGAAGAAGTTAACGGATGCATGATGTCAAAAACACATTTTGGCAACCCTACTCTATTTATTTGGGAAAACCTGCACCCTCAGGGCTGTTTTGTGAATTTGTGATTTTATGACTCTCTTTATTAAAATGTCAGGGTACTGGGATGTTTTGGTTATAGTTGGCAAAATTTTTAGGTACTATCAATAGGTACTGCTGTCTTTATGGCTAAATTTTGAGACATCATTCCCTGATGGGAGTGTCAGACACAGACCCTTCAGATCCAAAATATGTAGAATTATTAGCCAAAATTAATTGGATAGATATTAGACATTGTGAATTTGCTCATGCATTTTGAATGAGACCCGGCGAAATGCTGTAGGAAGGAGTCACGAGGAAGAACCTTGTCTTTTAGTGATTTGGGGGCCAACCTCATGATGAAGATATGGCGGGTGGGGGGCTATGATGATTAGCTTTCACCGGACTACAGTTTAGTCGCCAACTAGTCTCCATTATAACGAGGTTATAATGGAGTCAAAATAATTCCAACGAAGTTTAAGCAATCTTGTTTTTTTTCAAAAGGAACAGTCTCTGTTTTCTGTTCTCTTGTTTCCCAGATCATTGTCAGTGACCTTCCAGAAATTAGCTGAGAGGTTCGAGCCTTATCATAAGGGGGACAGTTTGTGTCAACAAACAACGGCAAACAGAATAACAGGAACTTCAGAGAATGTCAGAGAGAGAGACAGAACTTCGCAATCTTCAAACTCAAGATGGTTTTTTGAGAAGAACAGAACTAACTACAGAGACATTTCAAGAGCAGACTACCAAGACTCTTCGAGAACTGACTCCTGAGACATTTCATGGATAGAGGCATTCTGAGCTACGAAAGATTTATATTGTTTATAACACATATACATGGGTATTTTTAAGTCATAAATTTATACAAAATCAATCCGGCCAATTCATGAGTGGTTTATTATCATCATGCTGCAAGATATGGTCAAACATGACATAATGTGATTCAATTATTTGTCCGTGACTAGAAGGTCAAAGTTATGTAATTTTGGTTAAATCTTAAAAGATTCTTAAGAGAATTTTTCCTCAGTTCTCTCTACATAGTGGAATTTGCATGCACATGTATTACCATTATCTGATTTGTTTTTGAATGGTACGGTACCCTCCAATTAACAATTCTGGTTTCAAATTGATAAACCTGACAGGCAACTTGAGTAAATACTCGGGCACAGAAATCCTGATGCTGAGATGCTGAGATGGAAAGATGCTAAATATGACAAATGGCCAAAGGTGGTAATAGTTGGAAAAGGTAAAAGCAAATGCAATCATAATTGGTAAAGAATATGTTTTTCACAACAAGTTTTTGGAAATTCAAATTGTACCAAATCACGGGTGAAACTTGAATCATGTAAAGTGATTGCAACTGATTGTTGTTTATACATCTTAGATAATACACTGTAAAAAATAAAAAACACAATTTGTTGAGTCAACTTAAAATAATTTGTTACCCTGCTGCCTTAAAATTTTCAAGTCAGCTAAAATAAGTGTATTCAACTTGAAATGTTAAGTTGTACTAAGTAACAACTTAGATATTTGTGTTTGCTAAAATTAAAGGGGTCATCGGATGCCCATTTTCCACAAGTTGATATGATTCTTTAGGGTCTTAATGAAAAGTCTCTAATATACTTTGATTAAAAATTCTCAATGGTTTTGTAAAACAACACCCTTTTTACCTTGTCAAAATGAGCTCTGCAAAAATCATCTCATTCTAAGGGGTTGTTCCTTTAAATGCAAATGAGCTCTGCTCACCCCGCCCCTCTCTTCTCTCTGTGGAATGACGATCTTGTTTACTTTAGCCGCATTTAGCCGCGTTTAGCCGCTAAACTTCCTAACTACCACGTTATAAGGAAAGGCGATCGCAAAGATTCATAAAAAAACGCTTATACTCACTTCTGCTGTAAGTGAAGCTGGATCATAAATGATTCGCGCGAACATAGACGGATATATGTAGATCGGGAGGCGCATTCCATTCACAAACAAACGTAATCTACTGCATCTTCAGCAGCTCAGATGTCTGGAGTAAATGACGACCACTATGTTCATTATTATATCCATCAACACAACACCTCAATCGGAGATATTCTTGTCTAACTTACATCCCTGCTCTGGCATCAAAACATGGAAAGTTACTGGACTGTGACAGCTGGTCTAAGGTAAGAGCTCATGTCAATCAACTATTGTGGGAGCGGCCTCTGTGGGTGTGACGGCACACCGACAGGCATCTGAGAACGGCTCAATTTGAAAAAGGGGATATTATTTTTACAGATTAATTAAAAACCACTTCATGGATTTTTATCATTTTAGGGTAGATTAGTACATACACTGCCAACACACATTAATGTTCAAAAAACATGAAAAAGTGAACTTAGCATCCGATGACCCCTTTAACAGATGGGTAAGTAACCCAGCTGCCTTAAAATTTTAAGTTGATTCAACTCAAATATCTAAGTTGTCACTTAGTATAATTTAACATTTCAAGTTGAATAAACATTTTTTTAGTTGACTGAACTTAAAATTTCAAGGCAGCCAGGTTACAAATTATTTTAAGTTGACTCAACAAATTGTTTTTTACAGTGTACCGGGAAAGCAGTTTAAGTTTTGCAAGTAAGTAGCTAAACTTGGATAAGGATTATGGTCCTTAACGTGCTCAATGCTCAATGTCTCAATGCTTAGACTTCGTCTGAAGAACACAAATCCAACAAGTATTTTTATACCAACTGCTTCACAACAACATCCCATAAACCTTGAGTTTCTATAAACATTCCCTTGTATCTCTTGTTCATGAAGACAAACAGCCCTTGAAACCACACAGTCATAAGACTAAACAACAATGGAAAAAAAAAAATATATAAAAACAACTATAATATAATAATTTAATTTAATATAATATAATATAATATAATATAAATGACTAATCAATCAATGAATTAATAAAATGAATATATAAATGACTATAATGATTATTATAAATAATTATATGATTAAATGGAATAATAAAATGATTAATGATTATAAATGAATCAAGAATAAATTAAAAATATATAAAAAGAAAGCAAAACACAACACAAATGTATGGTTGCTCTCAAGGCAAAACACACACAGTTTGCATTTGAGGACCGTCCAAAAAGGGGTAAATAAAAGTGTCCAAAATAAATAGGGGATCTGGTGTCCTTGTTGTGCTGGGGGTTCCGTGAAGGAAGGGCAGTGTTTGAAAGGGAAGGGTCCAGGTAAGGGGCGGAGTCTGGCGGCCGCACTCTCTCCCCGTTGAGGTCCACAGTATAATAACCGTCCACTGAACTTAAGACAAAGCGGAACTTAAGTACACGGGACACTTGGGAAGAATGAAAATAAACACACAGTCCATGCATGACAATTGTCAAATATCAACATTTTCAATTTGTTATTTTCTTTATTCTCAGTTATATTATGGGACTGTTGAATGGTTTACCACATTTCCCAGCAGCATTGCTTAAATAGTTGCCCCATGTATCACCACCTTCACAGTGCTTTAAGCCTTCGTTACTATTTTTAAAATGATTACACTCACAGTGCAATTCACCTGCGACTCAAGACTAATTAAGATGGTGATTTAATAGCAAATACATCATTTATTTTGATCTGGTGAGTTCAAGCATACATTTCATTACTTCAAGCCTCTATTACTAGCTCTAAAAAAATTACCCTCACAGTGCAATTTACTTGTGACTCAAGACTGAACACAATTGTGATTTAATAGCAAACATAACTCATTTTGACCTGGTGAGTTCAGTGCATCAAGCCTACGTTACTATCTCTGAAATGATTACACTCACAGTGCAATTCAACTGTGATTCAAGACCAAATACGATGGTGATTTTATAGCAAACATTTATCCTGAGTTTAAGAATACTTTATAGTCATGGAGAAACTGGTTCTAGTCAACAGTTTCTCTCTTTTATTTCAATAAAGTTTTCTTCCTCATTCTAGCATTTTAGGGAGCTTTTCCCTTAATACAAGGAAAACAGAAGGAAAGTATGTCAATGTTTTATAGGAAGTTGAACATCCACAAGAGCTAAATGTCTAAAGTCATCAATTTCAAGAATGCCTGATTTTGTTTTCTATGAAAACAAAGTATATGGCCTACTTATTGACAAAGAGAAATGGTGCTTTGACATTTGCAAATATCAACATTTGCTATCTGTTATTTGCTGTTATTAATCCCAGTTAAATTACAGATTTTCAGTGAAACGCACAGCTAAAATAGTTCCAGGCAGGTCTGCACTGCATTATAGTTCAATATCACTTTGCCAAACGATTTCAGTTATTTATTTCAAAGGTCCTTTAATTTTTTTGTTTGTGTTCATGGTTGTCGTGTGTAGCTTGAGTTCATGCAAGTTGGCCAGACTCAACTCACACCTGAGGAGAAGCAGCACCCCATCACCAAAGGCCTGTGTATGTACTGTGGCAGAACTGGGTACTTTGCTTCAACCTGCAATGCTCGCCAGTAGCTGTCGGGGGGATACTTATGAGCATAACCCCTGACAATGAATCCCCTACAGCAAATATAGAGGGAATGCATGTGACGTCACTGTCAACTGGACTGGCTGCGGCTCTGCCCACTGAGTGGCAAAAAGACTGAGTGGCAGCATTGGTTTCAATGTGAACACTGCGACAGAACACACAAAACAACTCTGAAAGCAGAACGAGCTTTGCTATTGACTGTACAAATAGATTGGACAAGAAACCTGAGGTATATTTTTACAGACTGCTGAAAGCTACTGAAAAGAGAAGCAAATTAATCACTGCAATTCAAAGAAACAAATGGTCTCCAGGCAGTGAAACACGGATTTGCGTTTATCATTTCATGTTAATATGTTGAATTGTGCAGTAAAATCATATCCTATATACTGTATTGCTGTAACGAAGGCGCTGAGGCGGCGTTAGAATCCATATGCAGAGGTTTATTGTACAAAGCAGCAAACATACACGTAAAACCAGGCAATGGGTCGTTAACCAGAAAGCAGTCCACTCTTTCGACAGTCCAAGGGTAATCCGTAAATCGTAGTGAGAAAGCCAGGCAATAAGGTCAAACCTTGATATCAGTCCACACAGTTCAACAATCCAGAAAGGGTAATCCAAGAAATCGGTAGTCAGAAAACGAGGCAGAATCATACACGTGCAAACAAATCAGAGTAATCAGAAAACGCTTGGTAAGGCAGGTAAACTGGCAATACTTCGCAAGTGTGAGCACATGGTGAGTCCTTAAATACTGCCAAACAGGAAGTAGCAGTAGAAGCAGCAGAGGGAGCGCGCAGTCAGTATTCGGGTGATGGCTCCCTCTGCTGGCTTGGCATTACAGAACCCCTCCCTCTAGGAGCGACTCCTGGAGCTCGACGAGGACGTCCCCGTGGTCGTGGTGCTGGATGGTCGGGTCTGGCTCGGTGGAATTCCTCTATGAGAGACGGATCCAGAATGTCGTTGGCGGCTACCCATGACCTCTCCTCAGGTCCATAGCCCTCCCAGTCCACCAAATATTGGAGCTGACCCCCTCTACGCCGAGAGTCCAGCAACTCCTTCACCTGATATGCAGGCAAGCCGTCCACTTCCAGGGGTGGCGGCGGTTCTGGGGCCATCTGGCCGGGGTCAGCCTCCGGGTGGACTGGTTTGAGGAGCGATACATGGAAGGAGGGAGAGATACGGTAGTTAGGAGGAAGCTCAAGCTGGTATGTAACTTCATTAATACGTTTAAGAATTTTAAATGGGCCTACATACCTTGGGCTGAGCTTCCTGCTGGGCAGCCGCAGCTTGATGTCCCGTGTAGAGAGCCAGACCCGCTGTCCAGGTTGGTAGGGAGGGTGTGGCAGGCGGCGTCTGTTGGCCTGAATCTCCTGATTCCTTACAGCCCGCTGGAGACGCACATGGGCACTGTCCCACACCCTCTCGCTACGCTTAATCCAGTCATCGACTGCCGGCACTGAAGACGGTTCACCTGACCACGGGAACATCGGCGGCTGAAACCCCAGGACACACTGAAAGGGGGTGAGGCCTGTAGAGGAATGGGTGAGTGAATTTTGGGCATATTCAGCCCAGGGGAGAAACTCTGACCATCTGTGTTGCTCCCGACTGCAATAGGTGCGAAGATATCGACCGATCTCCTGATTTAATCTCTCCACCTGGCCATTACTCTGAGGATGGTAACCTGAGGTGAGACTGACATTAATGTCGAGTTGCTTGCAGAAGGCTTTCCAGACTTGGGATGTGAACTGAGTTCCTCTGTCGCTTACAATGTCCTCAGGTAAGCCATAGACACGGAAGACATGGTGGAAGAGGGCTAAGGCAGTTTCCATGGCTGTGGGGAGACCTTTCAAAGGAATTAAACGGCAGGATTTGGAGAAACGATCGATGATTACCAGTATGGCTGTGAACTCCTGGGAAGGTGGCAGGTCAGTGACGAAATTGATTGATAGATGGGACCAGGGGCGTTGTGGAATAGGTAAGGGCTGGAGTAGACCTGACGGTAGTTCCTTGGGGGTCTTAGATTGAGCACAGATCTGGCAGGATTTGACATAGGTAGCGGTGTCTTTGGTCATGGATGGCCACCAGAATGAGTTCTTTAGGAGATGTAGAGTTCGTGATATACCTGGGTGGCCAGCACTGAGAGAGGTGTGGACCCATTGGAGTACTTGGTGACGCATTTCTTGAGGTACGTAGTGCTTATTAGGTGGACATTGTGGTGGTGGTGGATCTTGATCGTGTCTGCGTTGGATTTCCTCCATGATATCCCATGAGACAGGGGCCAGAATGACGGTGGGTGGAAGGATGGGTTCCGGTGGATGAGTGTCTAGATGAGGATCATGTTGCCGGGAGAGAGCATCTGCCTTGCTATTTTTGCTGCCTGGTCGGTAAGTGACTGTGAAGTTAAACCGGGTGAAAAAGAGCCCATCGAGCCTGGCGTGGATTTAGTCTCTTTGCACCTTTGATATACTCGAGGTTCTTGTGGTCTGTGATTACTTGGAAGGGATGACGAGCGCCCTCCAGCCAGTGTCGCCACTCTTCGATAGCTGCTTTCATGGACAACAGCTCCTTGTTTCCAACGTCGTAATTTCGTTCGGCACTGGTGAGTTTTCTGGAGTAGAAGGCGCAAGGATGGAGTTTGCCTGGTTGACCATGACGTTGAGAGAGAATGGCTCCAATTCCACAGTCCGATGCATCCACCTCCACGACAAACGGTAATTCGGGATTGGGGTGCTTCAGAATAGGGGCTGACGTGAAACTTGTCTTGAGTGCGGAAAACGCTCGATCTGCCTCCTCTGTCCAACAGAGTTTCTTGGGTTTGTTCTTTAACAGTGAGGTAAGAGGAGCAGCTATGGTGCTATAATTACGTATGAATCGTCGGTAGAAATTTGCGAAGCTCAGCAGAAATCTCTGAAGCTCCTTAATGGTTGAGGGTTGAGGCCAACCTGTGACTGCCTGAATCTTCGTGGGATCCATCTTGACCCCCTGGTGACTGACCTCATAGCCCAGGAAGGATGGCTGGTGGACGTGGAATTCACATTTCTCTGCCTTGACATACAATTGGTTCTCCAGTAGACGGGATAAGACTGCATGCACGTGAGTGATGTGTTCTGCCTCTGACTTGGAGTAAATCAGGATATCGTCAATGTAGGCGATTACAAACTTGTTCATGAAGTCCTTCAGAATTTCATTTATGAATGACTGAAATACAGCTGGGGCGTTGGCTAACCCATACGGCATCACCTGATATTCGTAGTGCCCCCTAGTGGTGAGAAATGCAGTCTTCCATTCATCTCCTTCCTTGATCCTGATGAGGTTATATGCACTTCGTAAGTCAAGTTTGGTGTAAATGGTGGCTTCCCGCAGTTGTTCTAGAGCCGGGGGTACAAGAGGCAATGGGTAACGGAACTTTATTGTGACGTTGTTGAGTCCACGGTAATCGATGCACGGCCTCAGACCTCCATCCTTCTTGGCTACGAAGAAGAAGCCTGCTGCTGCGGGGGATGTTGATGCACGGATGAAACCTGATTCTAGTGCTTCCTCAATGTACTCCTCCATAGCCTGGTCCTCCATTCTAGACAACGGGTACACCTTACTCTTAGGTGGCATGGCGTTCGGCAGCAGGTCAATGGCACAGTCCCATGGCCGGTGTGGAGGGAGTAAGGTAGCCTTGGTTTTGCTGAAAACTTCTGATAGATCTTGATACTGCTCAGGAATGGAGATTTTTACCTTCGTGTCTGGACTTTCAATGCTTGTGGTGAGACAGGGTTGTGGTTGAGCAGGAAGACAGTTCCTTAAACAGAAATGTGACCAGTGAGTTAATTCCCCTTGATTCCACGAGATGGCAGGATCATGGATGGAGAGCCAGGGGAATCCGAGGATAATCTCGTACTTGGGTGAATCAACCACATACAGGGTAATGTTCTCCTGATGAAGTAATCCAACCTGCAGTTTCACTGTCTTGGTTTGATGGTGGATGCCGTGGTCGATGAGAGTATCGTTGATGGCTTTGATTCGAATGGGCGGGATGCATGGTTGAGTTGGAATGTTGAATTTTTCTACGATGTCCTTATTGATGATGTTCAACGCAGCCCCAGAGTCAATCATCGCTGTCAGATCGAGAGAGAGGGTATCAGTTCTTATGGTAACCGGCAGTGTCAAAGATTTGTATTGTAATATGGAGAGGTTTTGGATATTTACCTTTGAGGAGGTCTTGGATTTGAGTGGACATCCAGTGCTACGGTGGCCTGGTTCACCGCAGTAAAAGCACAGGTGATTTTGACGGCGTCGAGTACGTTCCTCCTCAGATAATCGTGAAGCGTTTATTTGCATGGGTTCGATCGGTACTTGTTCTGTTACTGAGCTGGAGCTCGGGGAGTTGCGATGATAACTCTTGGCTGAGCGTTGTTTGGGTGTCTGCCTCATGAGATTATCAAGTTTAATGGCGAGGTTAACCAGTTCTGAAAATGATGAATTCTCTCGTCGGCAGGCGAGCTCAGTTTGTAAATCACTGTTCAAACTGTTGTAAAAGACGGCTTTGAGAGAAACATCATTCCATCCGCTCTGAGCTGCTAGAGTACGAAACTCAATGGCGTAATCAGCTGCGGTGCGGTTGCCTTGACGAGCGTGAATGATTTGATTCGAAATATCCCTGCCCCCTGCGGGATATTCGAATACTTCCTGAATTTGTTGCAAGAAATAGTCAACAGATCGCTTAAACTGTGAGTCGGCATCCCATACCGCTGAAGCCCAATCGAGAGCCCTCCCTGTGAGCAGCGTCATGAGAAACGCACATCTTTTCTCTTCAGATTCAAATCGTTCAAGTTGATAATCAAAATACAGTTTCACTTGTCGAATAAACCCTTTGCATTGCTCAGCTGTGCCATCGAATTTGGTAGGGAGAGCAAAGCTTACCGTAGAAGGCATTGGTGGAGGGAGGGCTCGCACGTAGTGTGTCAGATGTTCGTTGACAGACTGCAGCTTCGTAAGCTGTTCTTGATAATTCTTTAGGAGTTCGCTCTGATAAGCAAACGCTGCTTGCAAGTTGGAGACCTCCACTGGATTCAAGGGAGGCGAAGTATTCTGTAACGAAGGCGCTGAGGCGGCGTTAGAATCCATATGCAGAGGTTTATTGTACAAAGCAGCAAACATACACGTAAAACCAGGCAATGGGTCGTTAACCAGAAAGCAGTCCACTCTTTCGACAGTCCAAGGGTAATCTGTAAATCGTAGTGAGAAAGCCAGGCAATAAGGTCAAACCTTGATATCAGTCCACACAGTTCAACAATCCAGAAAGGGTAATCCAAGAAATCGGTAGTCAGAAAACGAGGCAGAATCATACACGTGCAAACAAATCAGAGTAATCAGAAAACGCTTGGTAAGGCAGGTAAACTGGCAATACTTCGCAATGTGTGAGCACATGGTGAGTCCTTAAATACTGCCAAACAGGAAGTAGCAGTAGAAGCAGCAGAGGGAGCGCACAGTCAGTATTCGGGTGATGGCTCCCTCTGCTGGCTTGGCATTACAATTGCAGTATATTGTATTGACAACTCATCAACTAAATATTTACCATCTTAAATTCTGCATAACTGGAGGTTTTTAAATAAACACTGACAAAAACTATATACGTTTTTCAGCTGGATGATATGACGATATATATAACATTGATATAAGTGATCACTGGGTTTAGACCAACCTGTTTTGTATTTATAAAATTAGTTCACAGGCATCGTTTAAATATTTCCAAACACGCCAGCATAACCAAATTTATGGTATTTACTAGTTGCCATAGCAACACTGTACAGAGAAAAATGTGTGCCAACATTCAAAAGCCTTTTGAAGATATTGCTGAATATTTATTTTACCATAGTAAAAAGTACATTCCTAGCTGAAGTAAATTTTTCATCTCAGTTTTTAGTATTTATTTAAAATGAGACAAATATGCTATTATTTTAATTGCTAATCTGTTATTTATCAGTTTAGATAGTTTATTAATGCTTGGCAAGCCAGCAGAAAACACTAAGCAGTTTTAAATTCTAGTCGCACTGATGGAGAACGTTGTAACACTGCGTTACAATCTGCCCTGCTATATTTAAACTATGCTATTCTATGACATTAGTGATGTAGATTTCACGATTTGTTTTTGTGGATTTTAAAAAGAAACCACAAGAAACAGGTGAGTAAAGACTGACAATCGATGTTTATTGTTGAGAAATTACTGTTTCAAGAAATGTAAAACTTTTTGGCTCGTTTATGTGTCTCGTGTTCTATGAGCGCTGTGTTTGGAGGGAGAGGAGTGTTTTTTTAAATGTCTGTATGTGTTTCATCTATTCACGCACATTGTTTTGAACTATACTGTATAGCTGTGTTTTGCAATCCCACACATGGTTGCGATGTGTTCATTGTGAACCCCAAAAATGTGATTTTTTTTAAATTATTAAAAAACGCCATTATTTTTGTTTGAAAACGTTAATCATTTTATTTTCATTGACAAAATACTTTAGTTTGTCATGTATATTTTTTTCATTCGGTCAGATAACATTTTAAGCTGTCATATGGTCATGTTGCAACTTGCCCCTCACATGTTACAGTGCACCCCACCTACGGGGCATGTTGTCATTTTTCACTTCCTTTCTTTTGAGGTAAATAACGAAAAACGTATACACTGTAATTATGAAACAAAGCGACATATTTGTAATAGACAAGTGTGAAATTAACGTGGATAAAAATTATACTCTGAATCCCACGTGGATTTACACAAACTGAGAGATTCAAAAAGTGTTACGTTGTGCCCCACGCTCCCCTATTTGTTAAGTTGTTAGGAACATTATATCGAGCTCAGCAACCTTTAATTTAAACTGATTATCATTTGTTTTACTCGCATTTTCACATCTTCCCTATTAAATCCATTCACGCTGAAGGCTCTTTTGCCACCCAGTCTGGCTGAGTGGGCGTGTCCCGGTGGGAAAGTGACGTCAATGCATACCCTCTATTCTCTTCCCTGCTGCAGTTAAGTGGGATCACTCCTCTCACTCACGCCTTGTCTTGGTGGACTCTGGGGCAACTTTATAAACTCAGCTCTGGCTGCTAAGTGGGGGCTCCCTACTATTCCTCTCCAGATTCCCTTGACAGCCTGTGCACTCAGTGGTTTCCATCCCGTTCTCATTCTACTGTCCACGTAAGTCTTACCATTTCTGGGAACCTCTGCGAGGAGGTGTTCCCAGTACTAGCAACCACCAGATCCAGGGCTTTTTCTCTCCCTCCACACAACCCTATAATTGTGCCATTAATCTACTCCATGGCAAGTATATCCATGATTCTCTGAAATGATTACACTCACAGTGCAATTCAATTGTGATTCAAGACCGAATACAATGGTGATTTTATAGCAAACTTGGCATTTATCCTGACCTGGTGAGTTTAAGGATACTTTATAGTCATGGAGAAACAGGCTCTAGTCAACAGTTTCTCTCTTTTATTTCAATAAAATTTTCTTCCTAATTTTAGCATTTTAGGGAGTTTTTCCCTTAATAATAGAAGGAAAATACGTCAATGTTTTATAGGAAGTTGAACATCCACAAGAGCTAAATGTCTAAAGTCATCATTTCAAGAATGCCTGATTTTGTTTTCTATGAAAACAAACTATGTAGCCTACTTATTGACAAAAAGAAATTGTGCTTTGCTATTTGCAAATATCAACATTTGCTATCTGCTATTTGCTGTTATTAATCCCAGTTAAACTACAGGGCTCTTGAATGGTTAAATCTGATTCATTGCTGAATGTATTAGGGATTTTCAGAGAAACGCACAGCTAAAATAGTTCCAGGCAGGTCTTGACTGCATTATAGTTCAGTATCACTTTGCCAGACGATTTCAGTTATTTATTTCAAAGGTCCTTACAGCAAAAGAACCAAAACCCACGGTCACACTGACAAAGCATATAAATATTTTAAACAACAACAACAACAAATATAATTAAAAACTGTATGCATGTTTTCTTCCCCTAAAATTAGGCCTAAATTTATTACTGAAGCACATACTGCCAGCACTCCAAGCTGATTAGCCTGTTTTTTAATTTTTTTGTTTGTGTTCATGGTTGTCGTGTGTAGCCTGCGTTCATGCAAGTTGGCCAGACTCAACTCACACCTGAGGAGAAGCAGCACCCCATCACCAAAGGCATGTGTATGTACTGTGGCAGAACTGGGTACTTTGCTTCAACCTGTCCACTGATAGGCAATGCTCGCCAGTAGCTGTCGGGGGGTACTTATGAGCATAACCCCTGTCAATGAATCCCCTACAGCAAATATAGAGGGAATGCATGTGACGTCACCGTCAGGTGAAGTAGCTGCAGCTCTGCCCACTGAGTGGCAAAAAGACTGAGTGGCAGCATTGGTTTTCAGTGTGAATACTGCAACAGAACACACAAAACACCTCTGAAAGCAGAACAAGCTTTGCAATTGACTGTACAAATAGATTTGACAAAAAACCTGAGGTATATTTTGAAATATACCTACTGAAAAGAGAAGCAAATTAATCGCTGCAATTCAAAGAAACAAATTGTCTCCAGGCAGTGAAACACAGATTTGCATTTATCATTTCATGTTAGCATGTTGAATTGTGCAGTAAAATCATATCCTATATACTGTATTGTAGTATATTGCCACTCAGTCCGGCTGAGGGGGCGTGTCCCGGTGGGAAAGTGACGTCAGTGCGTACCCTCTATTCTTTTCCCTGCTGCAGTTCAGTGGGATCGCTCCTCTCACTCACGCCTTGTCTTGGTGGACTCTGGGGCAACTTTATGAACTAAGCTCTGGCTGCTAAGTGTGGGCTCCTTACCATTCCTCTCCAACTTCCCTTGACAGCCTGTGCACTCAGTGGTTTCCATCCCGTTCTCATTCTACTGTCCACGTGAGTCTTACCATTTCTGGGAACCTCTATGAGGAGGTGTTCCCAGTACTAGCAACCACCAGATCCAGGGCTTTGTCTCTCCCTCCACACAACCCTATAAACCCATTAATCTACTCCATGGCAAGTATATCCACGATTCTCTGACAGTCAGCCTCATCTGCTCCTCTTCTTTCCCTTTGGGTTCTTCTTTGTGGAGAAGAAGGATGGATCTAATTATCGGGGGCTGAATGACATTACTGTCAAAAACAAATATTCCCTATCTGTAATGTCTTCAGCCTTGGAGTAATTGTGGGGCGTGGAGTTCTTCACCAAGTTTGACCTCCGCAATGCTTACTATCTGGTCCGTATCAGAGTGGAAGACGGCCTTCAACACTTCCATGAGGCACTTTGAGTATCGGGTCATGCTGTTTGGGCTGACCAATGGCCCAGCTGTATTCCAGGCCCTGGTCAAAGATGTGCTGAGAAACATGGTAAACAAGTTAGTCTTTGTGTACCTGAATATCTTCATCTTCTCTCGTTCTCTCCAGTGTGACGAGTCGGCTGCCTCCCCCCTAAGTATCAGCTTCACCCCGTCGGTAATCGCCGCCCTTCACCAGGCTCCCGACGGGAGTGGGCGTGTGGGAGGAGGAGAGGCGCTGAAACATCCAGGTCTGGCGGCGTGTGATGAGGCACACCTGATGTGAATGAAGCCTCATCACCGCCGCTGTTAAAATGCTGAGCGCGCCTCTCCTCAGGAGACCGGTCTCTTCCCCGTGCATGCACGCTGGTGTCCTCGTGGGTCCAGGAAGGGTGCGTAGAGGGACGAGCACCGCCGATGGACAAGCTGCCGGACCCGTGGTCCGAGTGCGAGCTGCATGGAAATGGCTGCGGGCCAGGATGCCGGGCCTTCTCACCCGCCTGAGGAAGCGCTGCCGCTAAGGAATGGTTGAAGCCGCTAAAGAAAGCCGCTACTCGTCATATTGCCGCGGACCCCGGCGGGGAGCAAGTGCGGCCGCTGGACTCCGCCCCTTACCTGGACCCTTCCCTTCTGAACACTGCCCCTCCTTCACGGATTCCCTTCACGTCGAGGACACCAGATCCCCCATTTATTTTGGACACTTTTTCCCCTTTTTGGACACTTTCTGTTTATATTAATAAAAACCTCTCTGAGGCCTGACGTCACGCCCACTGTGTCTGTCGCTTTTCTCCCACCCGTGACACCAGGTACACATCCAGCACCTCAGACAGGTGTTGCAACAGCTGCTTGAGAAACAGCTGTATGTCAAGGCTAAGAAGTGTTTGTTCCATGGCAGGGCTGCTCGGTTCCTGGGGTTTATCATTTGAACTGAGAGATTTTTAGGTTTTGCACGTTTTTTTTATCGCTGATTTGTGCGTAACTATAGCCAGATTACTGCGCCCATGATGGCTCTCTCCTCCACCAGGACTTCCTTTATTTGTGGTGTCCACAGGCTTACGCTGCTTTTGTGAGGCTTAAGACCTGTTTTTCTTCTGTTCCTGCACAGTCTCTAATTTCTGGAGGGAGATATGCTGGCAGAGAGGTGCCTCCAACAGTCTGCTGTCGGGCTTCCATCCTCAGAATAACAGGCAGTCTGAGTGGGGAAACCAGGACTCTGAGCAGATGCTCTACTGTCTGCCCTCCCATAACCCCTCCTCCTGGAGCCAGCAGCTAACATGGACTGAATATGCCCACAGTTCCCTGCCTAACCTATCTACTGGAATCTCCCCATTTCAGTGTTGCCTGGGTTATCAGCCTCCTCTTTTTCCTTCACAAGACCCTGAGGGTATAGTTCCCTCTGCTCAAACATTCATTCAACAGTGCCATAACATTTGGTAGATGGCTAGGGAAGCTGTTCTCCGGGCAGAGAGACGTGTTAAAATGTCTGCTTACTGTTGTCAGACTCTGGGCCCCAAGTATGTTTGAGGACAGAGGTTATGGCTCTCCACAAAAGACCTGCCCAAGCTTGCAGGCTTAAGGTCCCAGCCTGCAAGCTGGTTCCACGGTTCATTGGGCCATATCCTTTTGACAAGGTCCTAAGTCCTCAGGATCCCACGTTCTCCTCATTGATTTCATCCTATTTTTCTTAACCCTGTTAGACTCCAGGCATAGAGGGCGTGGGTTCCAGTTCTTTGTGGATTGGGAGGGGCAGGGTGTGTAGGAGAGATGCTGGGTCCCAGCCTGGGATATCCTGGACCAGTCATTAATTGATTGATTGATTGATTGAGTTTCAACGCTAATGGTTTTCTGCTCCTTTCGAATCCTTTTGGAGGTGAGGGTACTGTCAAGACTCTAGACCAGGGATAGTCAACGTCGGTCCTGGAGTTCCACTGTCCTGCAGAGTTTAGCTCCAACCCTTTTTTATTTTTAGGGCTGGAGCTAAACTATGCAAGACATTGGCACTGCAGGACTGACGCTGCCTATCCCTGTTCCAGATCCCTGGCCTGGTTTTGTCTTTTTCTGTTTGTGTTTATGGTTGTCATGTGCATCTAGCACATGGGTTCTGTTCAGTTTGCCATGTGCTCCTTTATTTGTCATGTCTTTGTCCCACCCCATTTCTGTTTATTAGTCCATTTGCCATACCTGCCGTTGCTTGTTACCCTCCTCATTTGCTGCCGTACTTATTTCCTTTGTGCGTGTTGTTCTGTTTGTACCTGTGACTGTTGCCTGGCTAAGATTTTATTGTTTTGACCATTTTTGGCTGTTTTTTTTTTTTTTTGCTTAATTTGATTGTTCTAATAACCCCATACTATTCACCTGCATTTGGGTTCTCGCTATGATGCTGATCTTGACACACACATGATCTCTCCACAAAAGATTGCTGTTCTTTAAGTGTTTAAATTAACAGTTTCACTAGAGATGCTAATTTTGAAAGACACACATTCAAGTAATTCACGCATGCCTAACCAATATCTCTCTCACTCTCTCTCTCTTATATTGGTGCCTCAAGACTCTATTACTAGCTATAAAATGAGATGTTGGAATTAGATTGAGGCTTGAGATGCTACAATCGATCTACTAAAGCTGACAAATGTCCTGAAGTACATCTGAATTGTCTTTAGGTGTGGTAACCGTATTATAAGTGAAATAATTGACTTAGGGCAGTTGAATTATTAGAAGAAAAGCACACCCGAGGTGTAACCATCACCACCTCGGGTGTACGTTATTTTGTAATATTTAACGTCCCGCCGTCAATTATTCCTTACTTACGTAAGATTAAATTAATCTTTGTCTTAAAAGTTTGGCAAGCTATCAAAACATGATCTCTGCTGAATAGTATGTGTAATAATATTGGCTATGACCTAGGAATAATAGACAGAAGAACAGAAAAATCCTGATAAACTCTGTTAACATTATTTTCTATTCTTGTAGGAGTTAAATTACTTTCTTCTTAAATTCTCTTTCTTCTTCAGTAGATAAACAGTAGGCTACTGCATTTACACCTGGTTATACAGACAAGGCTTAAGCCTAGTCCCAGACTAAAATGTAAGTCTGAGCTGTTTCAACTGAAAGAAACTTGCACTGACTGATCTTAAAATACATCAGTGCATTTACTTGGTCTCTAAGGATCGTTTATAATTGAACCATGGTCTAATCCTGGTTTAGTTTAAGCCCTGTCTGTGATACCAGGCCTTAGATTGCACATTCTTTTTTTCAGTGTATGAACTTGTGTTTAATATTTCTTATTTGATTTCTACTGCGTCTCCACTAAAATACATTTTCTGAAACAATTCTGTTTTTAGAGTATTGAAAATGTTAATTCTGTGTAAATATAAGGCCTAAAATTGATATAGAATCAACTTTTCAAAGAGTAGTGAAAAGAAGGTGAGTGGTGATATACGTCTTGCACCGAGCAACAGAAAAAGCATATTAGTTGGCAAGAAGGAATTTACTTGCACATAGCCTACCTCCATCTGTTGTTTAATCAGAGGCCCACAACAAAAATATTGCAGCTCCTACATTACTACACATTCAAAAGAAGAATTAGGATAATCAGTGATGATGTTCTTTGATAATGTTAATGTTCTTTGCTTATTTTCTGTAGCTGCTTTTTTAATAGCTAAGGAAATGTAAGCCTTATAATTAGTAACTTACAATGTTTTTATTCAATTAAATACAAATTAAGTCATATTAAAAACATTAAGCTGCTTTTAGCCTTATGCTGGAGCTGGTTTTGGCTAATGAAACTAAGTATGTAAATAATTAAATAAATTAGCACAATAATGTCATGTATCGGTGATCTTGCAAGCTGACGATAGGACCCAACACTATACCTTAATATATCCTTAACTATAACGGAGCAGATGCAACTTGTTGCTTTGGCAAGGGGCGTGGCAGTACTGAAACACCGTCTAAGCTGTTTGTCAATCACAACCCACTGGGACAGCTAACCAATCACAACACATTTAGTTTTTCGAAAAATCAGCATAGATGTAAAAGGCCCGAGTGGCACAAATAAGCATTGTTGATATGCAGAACAACAGCACTCTTGCGAAATAGTAATGTTTTACACAACAGTTAGAATACGTAGTTCTAAACGAAGCCAAATCAGGATAACCAGTGAGTGTCTCTTAACATCATTGAAGCTAAATAGCGTGCTAGCATATTAATCATTAAATATATGGATATATAGAAACAGTGTTTTTGAACAAATCAGTTTATTCACTAAATACATACATACAGCATTGTCACCATCTACTGGCTCAATAATGATTCAAACTGCAGAAATATTCACTGAATATTATACTGCATCTGCATAAAATACAAATCTAATATTTCAGATTTTCTATTACATCTTGTCTTCTGAGATGTTTTCATCTGGTTGCAGCACTGATACACTTCACTGCCTATTTCACAATCCTGTGTTTGCACAGGGCAGTCAGTTGTAAAAACACAAATGGTAAGTGATGGAGTGAATAATAGGAGTAAATGAATTATGCCTCAAAAATAAGCATTGTAGCTATTAAATATTTTCTTGGTTATGACTAAAGCTCACCTAAATTCCTGTAAGGCCATTAGACGTCATGTCACAAGTGTTCCCATTCAATTCCCTACTCTGTTTGTAGTAAGAAAGTGGGTTTTGCACAACAGACTTCCATATTGTGTAAAACAAGTCTTGTTGCTTCTGTTTCACATAATTTGTATATGCTTGGTAAAGGGGTCATCAAATGAATTATGACTCATTCAATGAATTAATTCATTAGACGTCATGTCACAATACCTTAGTCACTGGTTGACTTCATACAAATACACCACTTAGAAGTCATAGACTGACTGGACAATGAGTGTTCCCATTCAATTCCCTACTCTGTTTGTAGTAACAAAGTGGGTTTTGCACAACAGACTTCCATATTCTGTAAAACAAGTCTTGTTGCTTCTGTTTCACATGATTTGTATATGCTTGGTAAAGGGGTCATCAAATGAATTATGACTCATTCAATGAATTAATTCATTAGACGTCATGTCACAATACCTTAGTCACTGGTTGACTTCATACAAATACACCACTTAGAAGTCATAGACTGACTGGACAATGAGTGTTCCCATTCAATTCCCTACTCTGTTTGTAGTAACAAAGTGGGTTTTGCTCAACAGACTTCCATATTCTGTAAAAAAAGTCTTGTTGCTTCTGTTTCACATGATTTGTATATGCTTTGTTAAAGGGGTCATTGGATGTCCATTTTCCAGAAGTTGATATGGTTCTTTAGGGTTTTAATGAAAAGTCTATAATATACTTTGGTTAAAAATTCTCAATGGTTCCCATTTTACCTTGTCAAAATGAGCTCTGCAAAAATCATCCCATTCTGAGGGATTGTTCCTTTAAATGCAAATGAGCTCGCCCCGCCCTGCCCTGCCCCTCTCTTCTCTCTGTGGAGTGGCAAGCTGCTCTGAGAGATTGTTTACTTTAGCCGCATTTAACGTGTTTAGCCGCGAAACTTGCTAACTAGCACGTTATTAGGAAAGGTGATTGCAGAGATTCATAAAAAAAAAATTATACTCACTTCTGCTGTAGGTGAAGCTAGATCATGAATGATTTGTGCGAACATAGATGCATTTATGTAGATCGGGAGCCCCATTTCCATTCACGAACAAATGTAATCCACTGCATCTTTAGCAGCTCAGATGTCGGGAGTAAATGACGACCACTATGTTTGTTATTACATCCAGCAACACAACACCTCAATTGCTCAATCAGAGATATTCTTGTCTAATTTACATCCCTGCTCCAGCATCGAAACAATGGAGGTCGGACTGTTACAGCTGATCTGAGGTAAGACGCTCATGTCAATCAACTATTGTGGGAGCGGCCTCTGTCGGTGTGGCCTCGATTTGAAAAAGGGGTATTATTTTTACAGATTAATTAAAAACCACTGCATGGATTTTTATTATTATAGGGTAGATGTGTACATACACTGCCAACACACGTTCAAACATGTGAAAGTGAACTTAGCATCCAATGACCCCTTTAAATATGGAGCTGTTTTACTCAAGATGCCTTATAAAGATGATCATAATGTCCATCACAGTTTTTTTTTATTGTTTTCACTAACATTTAGATATTAAATTTGAATAAACTGCAACATTAAAAACAACTAGCTAGTTTAAACAATTACCTTAAAAGTAGATATTGCTTTTAGTTCATACAGCTGTTAGTACTTTCCCTGACAAGTGGGTCCAATGAGACCTATTTTCAGAGTTTGGTCAGGTGACGTTCGACATATACCCCATTTCACCTCATTGTGTTTGTCTATGACAAAGCCTGTCTAATCTGCTGTGATTCATATGATCCTGTGCTTAAACCTAATGAAAACCAAATGTATTTTGTTTTTTTGTTTTTTATGAGAAATCTTGAAACACATTTGCGTTGGTGCTTATTTTCTGAGCTAAAGGAATTCTAACAAATAACATTGTTATGAGATCTATAAACATGTAAAAAAACAATTAGAAAAGTGAGTAGCGAGGGCTGCATGACATCTGCGTGAGTCAGATGAGTCAGTAAAAACTGTGCTCACAATTCAAAATATTTTTCCTAGATACAGTTCCACCCTTTACACTTTTCAGAAGTTTATTTGAGGCCTTTTCTGCAAAGCAACAAAACAGCAAGCATTTATGCTCCAAAACAGAACAAAACCGAAACAATAACAGCTTCATCAACTGTGTGAGCGATAAGTTAAAGCTGACACAAAATACAACATGGAACAAAAACTTATTTATAAAGCACACATACTCCTGCAAATAAACATATGCACATTTGTTCCACAAATTAAACTGTGCAATTAAGACAAAATAGAATCGTTCTCAATCTAAGCATCTACACAAGCATACTGAATAAGAGTTTCATTTTTTCTATACATTTTGAGACCCTTGAACATAAATACTGTCAAATCTGCAAGTACGATAATAATTCAAATGATTAAATAAACAGAGAAATCAGAAGACACATCTTAAGATGGTTTGTTTGAAGGGAATGGTGACTTCATCGTGGAACAACCTATTGTTTTTCAAATCCATGTGAAACAAATGAAAGATAAGCATTAAGTGCCAAGACAAGCTTTAATAAGAGGGAAGTACAAAAAAGCTGACACGTAAGGTGTCAAAATAAATGCTCATATTTAAATTAATGCAATAATGTAATAGGCTATAAGTAGCAGAAATCATAAGCATCTCTCTGTACTGCCTGAGAAATCGAGAGGGAGGACAGACGAGGACTCTAATGTTGTAAATGAAGCTTGAAAATCATCCACAGTTGCTAATGTCGTCAGCACAAAGATCCAAGTTCATTCAACGATGCTTTGAGATCTAAAAATATCATTGTTAGTAATCTGTTTGCATTCTAATGATCAGAGCTAAGCTCCTTTGTACCAGCTAGGATCATCCAAAACTTCAAAAACATTCAAATACATCCTCAGACAAAAACAAGTTTAAGAATACTCAAACTGAAGCGCATTTGTAGTAATATTTTGCTTTTGGCCTACAGAATAGAATTTGCACAAAATACTGTATACTTCTGTTAACATTATTTCTTCTGAGAGTTACAAAAATATATTTAATTTCTTCAGCAGGTAAATAATATATTTAGATCTTGATTGCAAACACATACATAACTATGGGTGTGTGTGTTGTGTGTGATGTCATTTCATTTGTACATCTGCAAATGAAATGTGCATCTGTGTGTTCAATGAGTAGTCAGTGTTTGTGTATCTGTGTCAGAGCCAAACAGCTCTTTGTATAGCGGAGGGAAGAGGGAATGCACCGTGAGAGGGTAAAGCTGCCGGAACCATCGCAGTTTCTCAATATGCAGCGTGCACAGAGACTTCAGCACCGGAACTCTTTGATACAGCTGGAAAGATACAAAAACGCAACATTAGAAGTCATTCCAGCCAATATATGTTGGACCACAAAACAAGTCACAAGGGTCAAAATTTTGAGATAATAAGCTTTCTGTTGATGTATGGTTTGTTTGGACAGAACAATATTTAGTTGAGATGCAAATATTTTAAAATCTGGAATCTGAGGATGCTAAACAATCAAAATATTGAGAAAATCGCCTTTAAAGTTGTCCAAATGAAGTTCTTAGCAATGCATATTACTAATCGAATATTACGTTTTGATATATTTACGGTAGGAAATTTACAAAATATCTTCATGTAACATGATTTTTACTTAATATCCCAATTATCTTTGGCATAAAGGAAAAATGGATCATTTTGACCCTTACAATGTACTGTTGGCTATTGCTACAAATATGCCCATTCTGCTTATGACTGGTTTTGTGGTCTGGGGTCGTATTATTTCTTTACTTTTTTCTCCACTTATTTTACCTTATGCAGTAGACTCTCCTGATTGTCTCTGTGCAGAATGTGACTTAGGGCAAGTTCCACATCTCTTCTTACTCTCTGCACTCGTTCTCTGTCTTCCAGACACGGTCGATCTACTCAAAATGTGGAGAAAGAATGAGAGATGAAACCCATTCTACTTTAAAGTCAGAGTTTCTGCAGTACTGTAGTTTTGCTGTGCTCACCGGCATTGAGGAGGACCAGTGCAGTGAACACTGCCATCTGCTGTTCAGTCAGTCTCAGCGCACAGAGATTGTGAGCAAAGTCAAATACAGCAGCTATGAGATCGCCACATGCTGAAGAGCAAACACAAACAGAATCATTCAAAGCCTGTTTGAACTGACAACTTTTGGAGGGTAAAATTACTGATAACTGTGAATAAGTGCACCTTATTAAAGAAACAAATTTTATTAAAGGGGTCATCAGATGCCCATTTTCCACAGTTGATATGAGTCCTAATGAAAAGTCTATAACATGCTTTGGTTAAAATTTCTCAGTGGTAGTGTAAAAAACACCTTTTTTACCTTGCCAAAATCAGCTCTGCAAAAATCAACCTGTTCTGGTCGATGTTGCTTTAAATGTTAATGAGCTCTGTTCACCCCGCAACATGTAAAAGTGAACTTTGCATCTGATGACCCATTTAACAAGACTATGTCTTGTGCAATATAATAACTAGTGCTGTCAATTGATTAAAAAAAATAACTAATTAATCACATATTTTTTTCATAAAATATTCACGATTAATCCCACCTAACGTTACCCTAGCCCCGCTAAGTATTTTTAGCACTGTTAAACTGGAAAAAATTAATCACCTGCATTAACATGCTAATTTTGACAGCACTAAAATAACCCATAGCACATCTATACAGGTGGAGCTGGGGAGGTGGAGGGATTCAGAGGAACTCTGAAAGCACACTGCGAAATGCTCTAGACAATGCTAACCAGCCAGTTAAATGTAAAGCAGCAATCTCACTGGCTACGTATTAAACATCAGCTTGTTCCAAGTAGTCTGACGCTGTAAATATCATCGTCTTGCGTTAAAGGAGAAGTCCACTTTCAAAACAACATTTACAGATAATGTACTCACCCCCTTGTCAGCCAAGATGTTCATGTCTTTCTTTTTTTCGGTCGCCAAGAAATTATGTTTTTTGAGGAAAACATTTCAGGATTTTTCTCCATATAATGAACTGCTATGGTGCCCCGAGTTTGAACTTCCAAAATGCAGTTTAAAAAAAATACAATTTAAATACTTTTTAATGTCAAACACTCGTCTTGTCTTGCTGTGCCTGAACTCTGACTCAAGACAGTTAGGGTATGTCGAAAAACTCCAATCGTTTTTTTCTCCCTCAGCTTCAAAAATCATTTCAAAATCATCCTACATCACTGCAGAAGTACCGAGCCAGTATTTGCAAAGTGAACATGCAGAGAAAATCAAACACCCTTAACAAAAAGGGTAAAACAGCGATATAGGACGATTTCGAATTTGAGGGAGAACATGAGATGGGAGTTTTTCGACACACCCTAACTGTCACAAACCAAAAAAAACAGTTCAGGCAGAGTAAGACAAGACGAGCGTTTGACATTAAAAAGTACATAATTTGTATTATTTTTTTGAAAATAACCAATCGTTTCGCTAGATTAGAACCTTCTTCCTTGGCTGCATTTGGGATCGTTTGATGCCGCATTTAAACTGCATTTTGGAAGTTCAAACTTGGGGCACCATACCAGTCCATTATATGGAGAAAAATGCTGAAATGTTTTTCTCAAAAAACATAATTTCTTTATGACTGAAGAAAGAAAGACATGAACATCTTGGATGTCAAGGGGGTGAGTACATTATCTGTAAATTTTGTTCTGGAAGTGGACTTCTCCTTTAAGAACCCATCAGCCTGCATCATCTAGAGTTTCATGACAATTTGCCATTCTTTTAGAGTATATTATTTCTGTCATAAGTAATTTATTTTCACAAGGGATAAGACAAATTTGACAAACACATGTTTTAACTCACCAAGAGATTTGAAAAGTTCAGTTCCTGCAAATTTGCCGTCAAAGAATACTGTGTTGTTTTCTGTGTTAAACATCCGACTCATCCGGACCAGAACCACTTCCATGGACCCTAATATGAAAAAGAGAAAGGCACGCACAGCAGAAGGCAGAGAGGAGAGAGCAACATGCATAGAATTATAGAAAGAGGAATGAGAATGGAAGAGAAGGAGACAAAGGCAGAAAAGTGACAGGTTTTTGAGAGAGAGAAACAGGACAGAGAGATGAGAATGGAGCTATAAATCTTACCAGCCGTAACTGGTTAACTAGTATGTAGTATGGACAGCTATATCTCACCACTCTTGAGGAGAGCAATTTGATCATTTTGACAAAGCTGACGGAATCCTGGGATACGTTTAGCAAATTCCACCACGTACTGAACAGCATCGGTCAACCGCACCGCACAGTGCTGCCACATCTCATCCACCGACTACAGAAAGAGGAAGAGAGAGATAAAGAATGTGAGAAGACCTACTGAATGTAAAAATATTTTAAAATGTTACTGTTTTTGCTGAACTTTGGATCAAATAAATGCAGGCTTGGTGAGCAGAAGAGACTTCTTTAAAAAACATTACCAGTCAAACGTTTTTGAACAGTAGATGTTTAGTGTATATTTAGATATCCATACCCTACAAGCAGGGTTGCCAAGTCTTTTCCTGCAGGTTAAAGCGACCCTAAAAATGTGATATTTAGCCCCTGGAATGCAAATTGGAATGCAAATTTTACCAAGGGAACCCTGCCAAAAAATGTGTATTTAACTCCACAGAACATGATTTTTACTGGGGAATCTCCTCGGAATGCAATTCGTCTACTTTTGGGCTAGTTTTGAGTGGGAATTGAGAGGGGTTTGTTGTGAAAACCTGGTAACCCTGACTATATGTCAAAAGTTTGACTGAGATGTTTCTGAATGAAGTCTAAAGGGCCCAGTATACTTCATGCAAAGCTCTTCTTCATTCTTCACTGAGCAGAAGAAAAGAAGTTCAAAATGGCTGCATAATGGTATGCTTTTTGCAAATATTCTGACATAAATCTTAATAAAACAATTAACACACAACAAAATGGCAGACAATTCCAGGAAATCAAGGTCATCTTTAAATCTTTAAGGCTATATGCAAGCAATCACAGAGATGCCAATATGTTTTACCCATGTCTGATAGCTGTTCAAAGGTTGTCAACAGTGAACTCAAAACACTTCATTTGATGAGACTCCACAATTCACACTTGAAAAAATCAAATGAACCATATTGGACCAGTGCTAGTTCAAATGTGTTTTAACAGTCAGCTTCAAGTTTTCCACAAAATTTGCGCTGCCGAGTTGTTTTGATCAACCAAAAGGAAGGTTGAACACTTGTTTGACCAGATTTGGTTCGAAATTACATCACACTTGAAAAAAAAAAAAACTACTTGTAATTGACCAATAGCCATTTAAAGGTGTTTAACAGTCAGCTTTAAAGGGATACTCCCAAAAATGAAAATTCTGTTCCCTATCTGTCGTACACTCCGAGTTGTGTCGAGTAGTGTACGACACTAGGGGTCGCTCTTGAGAGCCCAAACACCTCTGACAGTTTTGAGAAAGGCCAATGAAAATTGGGTGTGCAGATTTGCATAGCTGGCCACGCCCCGGACGTCCGGGTATAATAGGGCAGCGTGTGCATCTGCTCACTCGTTCTGTTTTTCGGAGCCGAATGCAGCGTCTCTGCGTGAGAAGCGGCAACATTCACCTCTCTCGTCGTTGGATCTACTGCACAGACAGCGGTCTCTCCCTCTCTGACACTGCTCGTGTTGTGAGAGTCCCCTGGGTGCGTCGACGGCGATCTTCAAGAGAAGATTCTCTTCTGCAGAGAGCAAATTTTCTCTAAAAGAGCTCCACAGACGGATTGTGTGTTTCACGATGCCTTTCCGTCTGTGTCCTACTGGGTGCGGATTCTACCTTCCCCGAACGATCGGCACGAACGCTGTGTTCAATGCTTGGGGCGTGAGCATGCTGACGCAGCGTTCGCTGAGGGAGGTTGTCAGCACTGCGAAGACATGCCCTTGGGCACACTCCGCTCGAGAGCCGCGTTCTTTTCGAAGAAGCCGCGGCGCTCCTCATCTGCTTCCCGCTCCGGTCCTTCTACTTCCGGGGACGAGGCCGTTGCGATGTGCGTCGAGGAAGAGCGGCAGGTGTTGAGCGAAGTTTTGCCAGTTGCGTCCTCGCAAACCGCTCACCCTGTGTGTCTACCGATTGAGTCTCCGGACGATTTTGAAAGCTCGTCTCAGTATGGGCTGGATCTTTTGTTCGGGGCTCCTGCTGAGGAAAAGGCAGCATCCGTAGCATCGGAGGGAGAGCCGTCAGAGGCTGACGTCACAACCGAGTTCGCCGCTCCGGCGGTTGAATCTCAGTCTGTGGCAGACGCCGAAATGGCCGCCGCACTACAACGGGCAGCCAAGGAGATCGGGGTGGCGTGGGTTCCCCCGCCCAGCCCTGAGCCTTCAAGGCTGGATGACTGGTTCCTGGGCAGGGGGCGTGACTCGAAGCCACGCGCCTCCCCGGTCCCGTTTTTCCCGGAAGTGCACGAGGAGTTGACGAAATCGTGGAAAGCCCCTCTGTCGGCTCGTTCACGGTACGCTAACTCCCCGTCCCTCACCACCCTCGATGGCGGTCCAGCGAGGGGGTATTCGGAGGTTCCCCAGGTGGAGAGAGCGGTTGCTATGCACTTGTGCCCGCAAAACGCCGCCTCCTGGAGGGGCCGCCCGAGACTCCCGTCCAGGGCCTGTAAGTTTTCGTCTGCGCTTGTAGCGAAGGCTTACGCGGCCTCTGGGCAAGCTGCGTCCGCCCTCCTCGCTATGGCGATTTTGCAGGTCTATCAGGCCAAGGTTCTTAAAGACCTGCACGAGGGTGCTCCCGACCCAGAGCTGTTACACGAGCTGCGCTCAGCGACCGACTATGCCTTACGGGCTACGAAGGTTACTGCGCAAGCTCTGGGGCGGGCGATGTCCACTATGGTGGTCCAGGAGAGCCACCTGTGGTTAAACCTGGCCGAGATGCGAGACGCCGAGAAGGTTCGCTTTCTCGACGCTCCCATTTCCCAGGCTGGCCTCTTCGGCGAAACCGTGGAGGAGTTTGCCCAGCAGTTCTCCACCGTGAAACAGCAGACGGAGGCCATCAAGCATATCCTGCCTCGGCGTGCAGCGAGTTCCGGCCCAGCTCAGCCGACGCAGCAGCCTCCGCCTGCTCCCCGCCGTGGAAGGCCCCCTACGAGGGTGGCTCAGACCCCGCAGCCTGCCGGGTCTGCAGCCAGACCCGCCCAACGGTCCAGCACTCGTAGGAAGGTGGCACCGCCAGCTCGTCCTCAGGCCACTAAGAACCCCCGGCAGGTTTCGAAGCGCTCCTGAGACGGGCAGCCCAGGGAGGAGGGATCGTTTGGCCTGTCCGGATCCACACTCGACGAGGGGACGAGCGCTGGATTCGGCTTCCACCCGGCAGACGGCCACCACTTGGTCAACAAAAGAGCAATTTTCTCCTTCTCTGGGCATATTACACAGCACCCCCGACCCTCCGCTCGATGGTCGGATGCTGTCTCCTCCGTTCAGGGCATGCGGTCACACACCTTCTGTGCTCCCTCATGCTCTAGAACCACGGGCTTGGTCAGACGATCTCCCCTGTCGGGTGGATCCTCTGCTAAGCTCGCACGGCTCGGTCTCCCTGGGCAAAGCAGCCAGTGGCCTTCGGGGCTTCTTACCTCCGACCACACGCTGTTTTCCCCGCGAAGGTTCCCCCACCCTTGGTACGTCGAATGTAACTCCTCTGCGGCCCCTAGCGGAGAACTTTCTGGATTGGCTGAATCTCCCCAATCCTTCCCGCTGGCTGCTCAAGACCATTCGGCGCGGCTATGCTATCCAGTTTGCACGTCGTCCGCCCAAGTTCTGCGGTGTTCTCACTACCTCGGTCCAGGGCTCCAACACCGCGGTTCTTCGGGCAGAGATCGCAGTCCTTCTGGCGAAGGGTGCGATAGAAACTGTCCCCTCAGCCGAAATGAAGAAAGGGTTTTACAGCCCCTACTTCATTGTACCCAAGAGGGGTGGTGGGCTCAGACCTATCCTGGATTTGAGGGTTTTGAATCGGGCCCTACTCAAGCTCCCGTTCAAAATGCTGACCCTCAAGCACATTCTTACGTACGTCAGGTTCCAGGATTGTTTTGTGGCGATAGACCTGAAAGACGCGTACTTTCATGTCTCGATCCTTCCAAGACACAGGCCGTTTCTACGGTTTGCCTTCGAAGGACGGGCATATCAGTACAAGGTTCTCCCCTTCGGCCTCTCCCTGTCGCCCTGCGTCTTTACGAAGGTAGCAGAGGCTGCCCTTTCCCCCCTCAGGGAAATGGGCATTCGCATTCTCAACTATCTCGACGACTGGCTGATCCTGGCTCACTCGTTGGATACGGTTTGCGTACACAGGGACATGGTTCTCAACCATTTGGCTCGCTTGGGGCTTCTGGTCAACTGGGAAAAGAGCAAACTCTCCCCGGCGCAGAGGATCTCTTTTCTCGGTGTAGAACTGGACTCGGTCGGCATGTCTGCACGTCTCTCCCCGGAGCGTGCACAGTCAGTTCTGAGATGCGTGTCAACGCTCAGGTGCGGCTCAGCGGTCCCCCTAAAACAGGTTCAGAGGCTCCTAGGGCACATGGCATCCTCAGCCGCGGTCACGCCGTTGGGTTTGATGCACATGAGACCGCTGCATCATTGGCTCCGTACCCGAGTCCCCAGGAGGGCGTGGCACCACGGCACGTTCCGTGTGAACATCACACCATCGTGCCGCCAGACACTCAGCCCTTGGACGGACATCGTGTTCCTTCGGTCAGGAGTGCCCTTGGAACAGGTGTCCAGACGCGTCGTTGTCACCACGGACGCTTCCCGGACAGGCTGGGGTGCCACCTGCAACGGGCAGGCAGCTTCCGGGGTCTGGGCAGGCCCCCGGCTGCATTGGCACATCAATTGTCTGGAGTTGTTGGCAGTGCTTCTAGCTCTGAGGAGGTTCTGGCCTATGATTCAGAACAAGCACGTGTTGGTCAGGTCGGACAACATGCCGACAGTAGCCTACATCAACCACCAGGGCGGTGTACGTTCCTTTCGCATGTCACAACTAGCCCGCCACCTCCTGCTCTGGAGCCAACACAGACTCAGGTCCTTACGGGCCACTCACATTCCGGGCGATGCCAATCGAGTGGCCGATTCTCTGTCACGACAGGTTTCGCTCGGAGGCGAGGGGAGGCTCCACCCTCAGTCGGTTCAACTGATTTGGGATCGATTCGGCCAGGCGCAAGTGGATCTCTTCGCCTCACCGGAATCCACCCACTGCCAGTTGTGGTACGGGCTGACCGAGGCTCCCCTCGGTATAGATGCACTGGCACATAGTTGGCCGAAGGACCGGCTCAAGTATGCGTTTCCCCCGGTGAGTCTGATCGCACAAACTTTGTGCAAAGTCAGGGAGGACAAGGAGCAGGTCCTCTTGGTAGCCCCCTTCTGGCCCAACAGAACCTGGTTCTCGGACCTGGTTCTCCTGGCGTCAGCTCCTCCCTGGCGCATTCCCCTGAGGCAGGACCTCCTTTCCCAGGGGAAGGGCACAATTTGGCACCCGCGCCCCGATCTCTGGAACCTCCACCTGTGGCCCCTGGACGCGACCAGGAGGACTTCAGAGATCTCCCCCCATCAGTGGTGAACACACTCATTCAGGCAAGAGCTCCCTCTACCAGGCGGCTGTATGACTCTAAATGGCGCGGGTTTGTGAACTGGTGTTCTGCTCGGCTAAGGGACCCACGGAGTTGCGGCATCGAATCAGTGTTATCCTTCCTCCAGGAGGGCCTGGACAGGCACCTATCTGCCTCGACACTTAAGGTTCATGTGGCCGCTATATCGGATAATCATGACCTGGTGGGTGGCAGGTCGGTGGGAAAACACGATTTGGTAATCAGGTTTCTGAGAGGAGCCCGGAGACTGAACCCTCCTCGGCCACATCTTATCCCCTCTTGGGACCTTGCTGTGGTTCTCCTGGGCCTACAGCAGGGTCCCTTCGAGCCTCTTCAGTCAGTCAAACTCGATGCTCTCTCCCTAAAGACGGCTCTCCTGACTGCGCTCGCCTCGGTAAAGAGAGTGGGAGACCTCCAAGCCCTCTCCATCAACAGTTCATGCCTGGAATTCGGACCAGCGGATTCTCACGTCGTCCTGAGACCCCGGCCTGGATACGTGCCCAAAGTCCCCACCACTCCCTTCAGAGACCAGGTGGTGACTTTGCAAGCTATCTCTTCCCAGGAAGATGACCCCAACCTGACCTTGTTATGCCCAGTCCGTGCCCTGCGCATCTACATGGAACGCACTCAGCCCTTCAGACGTTCTGAACAGCTCTTCGTCTGTTATGGGGGACAGCAGAAGGGGAAGGCTGTCTCCAAACAGAGGATCTCCCACTGGATGGTGGACGCAATTCGGGTGGCCTACCAGGCCAGAGGCCTACCCTGCCCTCTGGAGGTAAGAGCCCACTCGACTAGGGGCGTCGCTGCCTCGGCAGCCCTGGCAAATGGGGCCTCCTTAACAGACATCTGTAGAGCTGCAGGTTGGGCTACACCTAACACATTTGCCAGATTTTACAATTTACGCATGGAGCCAGTGTCAGCTAGAGTCTTGAATACCAGCTCTTGACTCAGTTCTCTGGTTGGTGTAGAGCTTGCTTTAAAGCGCTTCCCCTAACGGTGATTACGCTTCTGAGTTTCAGTAGGTTTCCTAGCGTGAACCCTGGACACCATCTCCATCATTGGCAACTCTGGACGTGGCAGAGTTTTGCGGAGGGACTCGCTACGAATTCGGTCACAAGGTATGGTCACCTTTGTTCTGATTGAATTGTGCCCCATATGTAGTGGCTTCTTATGTGGCCCCATGTGTGTATCCCCACCTATAACTCCTGTAGTGCGGTGTTTCCCCTGAGGACTGGTTTGTCTCTAGGGTCTGAGTCTGGTGGTCTCCCCCGGTGGGAGTCCCACCTCAGCCCCCATGTTTAATGTTGTCACTTGTACCCCCCCTGTTGGGCAGGTTGTGAACTCCGTAGCGCCGTTTTTCCTTCGGGGAGGAGGCGCTTTCCCAACGCTCGCAAGACACTCGGCCGCTCTACTGAGGAAGGCCCGGCTGCAGAACCCTGGTACAGGTCAGTCTTGGACGTGGGATGGTCACGGAGGAGGTGAGCTGCACTTCGTTAACACGTTGCCTGTTACTTCTGCGCTTATCACTCGTGACGCGGCCAGTAAGGTGGCGGTTTTCTACGGGGACCCCTAGTGTCGTACACTACTCGACACAACTCGGAGTGTACGACAGATAGGGAACGCCTCGGTTACGTATGGTAACCCTCGTTCCCTGATGGAGGGAACGGAGACGTTGTGTCTTCCGTGCCACCTTCCTGGACCGCCTCTGAGGGAGTTGAGACCCTCGGCTCCTCAGATCAGAACGAGTGAGCAGATGCACACGCTGCCCTATTTATACCCGGACGTCCGGGGCGTGGTCAGCTATGCAAATCTGCACACCCAATTTTCATTGGCCTTCTCAAAACTGTCAGAGGTGTTTGGGCTCTCAAGAGCGACCCCTAGTGTCGTACACTACTCGACACAACGTCTCCGTTCCCTCCATCAGGGAACGAGGGTTACCATACGTAACCGAGACGTTATTAATTACTAACCCTGTCCAAACCTCTAAGTCTTTCGTTCATCTTCGGAACACAAATGAAAATATTTTTAATGAAATTCAAGCATTTTTTTTACTCTGCATAGACAGCAACACAACTGACATGTTCAAGGCCCAGAAAGGTAGCAACGATATTGTTAACATAATCCCATAATCCATATGACAGCAGTGGTTCAACCATAATTTTTCATAAAGAAAACAAAAATATTGACTTTATTCAGCAATATCTTCTCTTCTGTGTCAGTCTATCAGGACACATGCGTGTGGTGCTGCTGATGCAGGAGTTGGAGTTCTGACATAAAACGTCCATCTCTCTTAGTTCTTCATCAGTATATTCTGTACTCTAATGAATGCATGACAGGAACTAACACAGAAGAGAGAAAACTGTTGAATAAAGTAATTAATTTTGTTTTCTTTGTGCACAAAAAGTGTTCTCGTACCTTCATAATATGTGACCCTGAACCACAAAACCAGTCTTAAGTCACTGGGGTACATTTGTAGCAATAGCCAAAAATACATTGTATGGGTCAAAATTATATATTTTTCTTTTATGCCAAAAATCATTAGGAAATTAGGTAAAGATCATGTTCCATGAAGATATTTAGTAAATTTCCTACTGTAAATATATCAAAACTGAATTTTTTTTGCATCCTCAGATTCCACATACTGAAATAGTTGTATCTCGGCCAAATATTTTTCTTATTTATTCAGCTTTCGAATAATGTATAAAGCTCAATTTCAAAAAATTTACCCTTATGACTGGTTTTGTGGTCCAAGGTCACATATTACGGTTCAACCAACGCTGTCACATCAACCATTTTATCGTTGTCCTTACTACCTTTCTGGGCCTTGAACGTGTCAATTGTGTCGCTGTCTTTGCAAGTTCAGAAAGCCCCCGGATTTCATCCAAAAATATCTTCATTTGTGTTTTGAAGTTGAACAAAGGTCTTAAGGCTTTGGAACGACACAGGGGTAAGTAATGACAGAATTTCATTTTCGGTGAACTATCCCTTGAGATTTTCCAGAAAGATTGCACTGGTGAGCTGTGTCGAACCACCAAAACAAACTCAAGATATTTTGTTTGATTTCGTTTAAAAATGACATCACACTCATTCAATTTTGATTTAGCTTGAAGCATCTCAGAGCCTTTACAATAAAAAAATGCCACACCATTTCACATGGTCATCAGTTACAACTGAACAGAATAGATGACATGTACTTTGCTCTGGTAAGCGTGGATCTCCTCCCTGCTAAAAACCTTCCATCTGAGGGCCTGCAGCTCCTCAGGTCGATACTGAGTCGTCTCCCTGTGAGAACGCACGATACTTGCAGAGAGCTCCTCTGTCAAAAAAACACACAATGGAAGGCATGTTAATTTAAAATCGAAACCACAGTCCTACAGGTGTGATCTCTTTAAACCACTTTATTACACCACACAGCACACATGAATCTTTAAACTGCTTGTGGTTCTCACCTATGTGCAGAGATGTCGGATAAGAAAAGAACGAGCTCTCAGGGTCAAAAGGACGAAACCCCATTTCACTGCCACTCATGTTCAGAATAGCCTCTGGTGTAGACCTTGTGGAGTCAAACCCTGAAAGAGCGAAATATAACACTTCAATATCACCACAAAATCACATGAGATTTATCTACCAGATGAAAAGTACTTCCTTCAGTGGAGATTTACTCACCTCTCCCAGCTAAGCTGTTGCTCTCACCTCTCCTGTGAGAGGCCCTGCAGGCCAGACTCTGAGCCTGGGCCTCGCCTATGCGACACTCCAGGTATGGATGCACCTCTGGAGGGCAGCCTTGCAGTTCAGGCTCTACAGAATAAGGGTAAGCTGGAGGTAGAGGTGGGATGAGATGTGATGACTGTTCTCTGGGCTCTTTGCCGGAACGGTAGGCTGGGAGAGGCTGGGGCTCTTGGAGCGAGTTGGCCTGAAGACGCTGCTGCTGCCGATGTCTCTCGACTTCTGCAAATAGCGAGTCTCTTTGACGCTTAGACATACGGCCAAACTTCACCGCTGAGGAAGATGAGAAAACATTACTACAGTTATGAGGTTGCATATAATTTTGGTTGAATTTAATATTTGCTTCTATCCTTCTTACCGTCGCGGCTCATTCCCTGAGCGACACATTTTTTGAGGCGGCAGCTCTGGCAGCGGTTACGGCTGGCACGGTCAATAGGGCAGTTGCTCTGTCTGGAGCACGAGTACTGCACACTGGAGGACTGACTTCTGCGGAAGAAGCCCTTTTGGGAAAGAGCAAGTGGGAGACGGGGTTTAGAACAATTACGTGCGATGTGCTAAGGAAGCACAAATCTATCTTAAATTATGAATATTTGACACTGGTTAAGTATTGTTGCTTTTCTTACCTTGCAGCCCTCACAAGTGATTACTCCATAATGAACCCCTGATGACTTATCTCCACAGATCTTACATGGGATCACCTCAATCTGAGCTATAGATACAAACAGAACAGTAAAGCAAACATTAAAGCCTTGATCATGTGCCTCACCACAAATTTGCTGAGCTATCACGGATGATTGAAATAACTCCCAAAGCTATTAATCAGATTAAAATTCTAGCTAACAGAGGGCAGTACAGTCAAAAAAAAAGTTGTTAAAAATTTGATTTTTTTTATTGGAAAAAATACTGTCATTGATGAATACTTGATAGGAAGAGTGCATCAACCTGATTAAAAGACATTTATGTTACAAATATTTATATTTCAACATAATGCTGTTTTTTTTTTTTTACTTTATTTTAATTTATTGAATAATACTAAAAAGAATATAACAGTTTCCACAAAATTGTTAAGTAACACAAATGTTTTTACTTTGATAATGTTTCTTTACCAATAAATGAGCATAGATTTCTAAAAGATCACGTGACACTGAAGATTGGCGTAATGGCTGCTGAAAATTCAGTTTTGAAAATATACTGAAGTATATTAAAATAAAAAACAGCTGTAATTGTAATTATATTTCACAATATAGCTGTTTTTAATGTATTTTTGATCATATAAATGCAGCCTAGAACATAATACACTACCAGTCAAAAGTTTTTGAACAGTAAGATTTGTGTCTTTTAAAGAAGTCTGCTCACCAAGCTTGCATTTATTTGATTCAATACACAGCGAAAGCAGTAATATTGTGAAATATTTTTACTCTTTAAAATAAACTTTCAATTTGAAAATATATTAAAATGCAATTTATTCCTGTGATCAAAGCTGAATTTTCAGTGTCACATGATCCTTCAGAAATCATTCTAATATGCAGATTTGCTTTTCAAGAAACATGTATTATTATTATTATTTTTATCAACATTTAAAACAGTTCAGTACATTCATTTCACGATTCTTTGATGAATAGAAAGATCCAAAGATCAGCATTTATCTGAAATAAAATGCTTTTGTAACATTATTCACTATATACCATTCAAAAACTAGGAGTCAGTATAATTTTTTTGGGAAAGAAATTATAGAAATTAATACTTTTTTTCTTTAGCAAGGATGCTTTAAGTGATGATAAAGACATGTATAATGTTACAAAAGATTTCTATTTCAGATAAATGCTATTCTTCTGAACTTTCAATTCATCAAGAAACTTTAAAGAAATCTACTCAGCTGTTTTCAACATAATAATATTATTAATAATAATACATGTTTTTTGAGCAGCAAATCAGAATATTAGAATGATTTTTGAAGGCTCATGTGACTGGAGTAATGAAGCTAAAAATTCAGCTTCGAAATCACAGCAATAAATCACATTTTAGAATATTCAAATAGAAAACTGTTATTTTAAATAGTACAAGTTTTTCACAATTTTTCTGTTTTTGCTGTACTTTGGATCAAATAAATGCAGGCTTGGTGAACATAAGAGACTTCTTTAAACAACATAAACAATTCATAAAAACTGTTCCATTTATCAATAATCACATTCAATAAAAGCACAGGCATACCAAGCTGGGGAAAAACAAAAAAATTAAGTGGTTTAAGATGCGTGTTAATGATTTAAGATGTTAAAATGGTCAGAGGAAAGTAGTACATTTACCAAATAGGTATATTGTGATGCATGAAGTAGACTAATTAACATGAAGAAATAAAACACTGGATGACTGGTTCTTTAGTAGATGTCCCTAAGTGTATTTGCTGTGAAATACACACTCACAGTACAAGTGTACAAGCAGAAATACACAGAAGTATAAATACACAAACCTGCTGAAACACGAACACACACTGGTTTTGTAACAGACTAAAGATAATCCCTGAAAGCCACATTAAGAAACTCTAATCTAATGAACAGAGGGAGAGAAGGGAAGGGGGAGGATGAATGAAAGGAATGAAAGAGGTATGAATGAAGTGTAGCTCTACTGTTGTGCTATGAACAAAAATGCACATGCACATATGCATATTTTTGTCATGTTGGGAACTTTTCATTGCTTGTATACTAAGCCAATGATATTTTCTTTCCCCAAGATTTTAATGAAAACATTATTTAGCAAGTTAATTGTGTGTTTTTCATCTCAATGACTGATGGCCGGTCCCTGAAATGTAGCTGATTTCAGATTTTATAGTGGGGACATATACACTGATGAATCGTTCATAATAACATCACAGATAGGGGAAATTTTCATTTCTTGCTGCCTTGTATGTTGTGGTCTGGAGTCTTGCATTTTGAGGTTTTGTTGCATTTCGGGCATGTTTGAAAGTTCCTAAGCTAAAACTCAAAGTGTATGTTCTATACATTAGTGTGTGTGTGTATATGTGTGTGTGCTTTTCGTCAAAATGACAGTAAATCTAACCTACTTATTTCTTGGAATCCAGCAATGTGTGTGTGTGGCTAAGTGATGTGGTCACATGGTCCAGTACCAAGGAACATGACACACACACACACACACACATACATACATATATACACACAGGTGGGAGGAAGCATAGAGAAGGAAGTGGAGGAGAGAAGATACAAGGTTAAAGTTCATAAGTTTAACGACACATTCCACTGAGGCTTATTAAAAAAAAAAGTCGTAAAAAGGTTTTAATTGAGAGCTGAACTAACGGGATTACACTTGAAATTGTTAACCAAGGGTCACATTTAATCCTAGCTTAATGTAATGCTGTGAGTGGATTTTGTGCAGTTGTGAAGACTTATATTTTGCACAACATCTTAACTGACATTTGATGTGGTTTTGTCTTATGGGAATTTTGTGCATTGTGCACAAATGTGCTTATAATGTAAATATGAACATAAATCTCTCTCGATTTACGGATACTGCAGTTCCACACATTTGTGAATGTTGCACAACAACATTGGGGTTAGGCGTCAGGTGAATTGTCAGTGTAGTCATCAACATTTGGTGCAGCGCCACATATGATGCTGCTTCTGCTTCTGCAAGAGATTTGTCTTTTATGCAAGTCCTCTCTTTGGTTTTTGCATTGGTAAATTATCTAATTTCGTTCTACCTTTATTTGCATTATTTCTTTCTTTGTAGAATTTTCAAAATACACTAAAAATGAAGGTTCCGTTCTATTGTGATATAATCCACCTTCTTTTTTTCTATAAAACTGTGCACGGTCATTTGTAAATTTAATGTGTCTGGCTTTCGGGGTCATTCACTTCCAGCTATTTTTAGCTGTACAAAACATGCTTGATATTGCAAACTGGTGTGTCTTAACATATTATTTTGATGTATTATCTTAATACATTTACTGCACGTTGTTATTTTTCTCCATATGTCCCTGCACATTCACAGAAAATGGCTTACTTCCATGTTGAAAAATGTGGATAGAAGAACCATTTTATGTTCCCCAAGAACCTTTCAGAGAACAGTTTTTTTAAAGAACTATTTTTAATAGTGTGAAGATCTGAAGTGTCTTTTTCCATATATAAAGAGGCTTTTGTGCAATGGAAAGTTTCCACTGATGTCAAAGGTTCTTAATGAAACCACAGATCTAAATACAAGAAAATCTAAATATTTCTTAATTATGACCCTGGACCACAAAACCAGTCATAAGATTTATACATCATCTGAAAGCTGAATAAATAAATTGTCCATTAATATCAATATTTGGCCAAGATACAACTATTTGAAAATCTGAAATCCGAGGGTGCAAAAAAAAAATTGAGAAAACAGCTTTAAAGTTGTCCAAATTAAGTTCTTAGCAATGCATATTACTAATTAGAAATTAAGTTTTGATATATTTCCAGTAGGAAAATTACAAAATATCTTAATGGAACATGATCTTCACTTAATATCCTAATGATTTTTGGCATAAAAGAAATATTGATAATTTTGACCCATACAATGTATTTTTGGCTATTGCTACAAATATACCCGTGCTACTTATAACTGGTTTTGTGGTCCAGGGTCATATTTTACTTATTAAATTAAACTGTATTTAAGCATTTTAGTTACTTTTTTCCATTTATCGACAGTCTAATATCTGTAAATTAAAAAGAACTGGTGTAAATTATCCTCTTAAAGGGACAGTTCACCCACAAATGTGAACTTTTTTGTAATTGTAATTTTTTGTAACTTTTTTGAAATTTTGTCATCATTTACTCACCCTCAAGTTGTTTCAAAACTAGGTTCTGTCTTCGGTTGAACACAAAACAAGATACTTTGAAGAATGTTGGTAACCAAACAGTTGTTGGTCGCCAATGACTTCCATAGTATGAGGGGGAAAAAATACTATGGATGTCAATGTCTACCATCAACTGTTTGATTCTTCAAAATATCTTCTTTTGTGTTCAACAGAAAAGAAACCCAGGCAGGTTTGGAAGTGGAAAGTAAATAAATGATGGCAGAACTTTCATTCTATCCCTTTAAGAATGAATGCATAAATGATCAAAGAAACAAAGAAATTAAATAATTAATTATAAAAATGGCTGGTAATATTGGCTGGTGGGCAAAAAACTAAATAAAATAAAGTAAAATAAAATAAAATAAAATAAAATAAAACATTAATCTTAACTAAAATAAATCTCTTTACACTCAGTGTTGCAACACTGTTAATACTTTTTCTCTGTATTACTAATTCACACCTGAACCTCAGCAGTTCCCCTTCAAAATCACCAATGTGAAATGCTGCTTAACCCAAGGTTAAAATTGAGCTTATCCTGGTTAAATACAGTGTGAACAGTCTAAAACAATATGTTATTATGCTGAAATGATATTATATAATTTCATAAAAAGGTGATGTGAGGTAAAGTGGAATCTGAATGTGTCATGTCAGTCTGACCTTTTCATGTCAGAAATTAAAACTTCTTTTGAAGAGTTTTCCCACCTGGTCCATCAAAGCCCTTACAGTGGGTGAATCAAAGAAGGGCAGTCTTTCTCACAAAAACAACAAAATCAAATAACACGTCACAAGAAAACAGGGAGATTCACCGTGACGGGCTCAGACTGGGGGAATATTGAGTGTGAGGAGGTGGACGTAAAGGTGTCAAACCTCAAGTCTTTTTAAGTGGTTTACTGGCTTCTCTTTCACTCTGACTTTCCCTCTTTCATGCTTTATCTCGCTCTTTCTTTCCCTCTCTCTGTCTCGCTCATAAAGGATGCGACTGCCAGTAATATGCTCTTTCATCTGTGTTTTTACTGCCAGGAATGTCCATCCCCCTCTTCACTCCGCCCCTCTTTTTCTCATCCTCTCTTCCCCCAATCCAACCGTCTCCCAAAGGAAGATGGATAGAAATATTAATCAGATAGAGCACCCATTAAAAAAAAAAATCCAAAACATCTCATATTTCTTGAAATTGAATGCAACATTTGTCAAGCAATATCATGCAAATTTATAATGTGTTATTATAAATTATTTAATTAAACGTGTAAAGCCTGGCATGTAATGACAGTCAGAAAAATCAGATATACTTTTTTTTCTTTTTTTCTTTTTTTAAATTAAAATAAATAAATTTTGTTGTTTTGTTGAGGCTTTTATGGCCCATATAGTATGATATATGTGACCCTGGACCACAAAACCTTAAGTAGCATGGGTATATTTTTAGCAATAGACAAAAATGCTTTGTATGTGTCAAAATTCTCGTTTTTTTTTTTTTTTGCCAAAAATCTTCAGGATATTAAGTAAAGATCATGTTGCATGAACATATTTTGTAAATTTCCTACAGTAAATATATCAAAACTTAATTTTGATTAGTATGCATTGCTAAGAACTTCATTTAGACAACTTTAAAGGCGATTTTCTCAATATTTAGATTTTTTTGCACCCTCAGATTCCAGATTTTCAAATAGTTGTATCTCAGACAAATATTGTCCTATCCTAACAAACCATACATCAATGGAAAGCTTATTTATTCAACTTTTAGATGATATATTGATCTCAATTTCAAAAAAACTGACCCTTATGACTGATTTTGTCGTCTAGGGTCACATATGAGAGTATGGAGCTCATATACAAAGAGGGGAATGTAATGTAAATCAGTGGGATCTTTATAACTGTATAGCAGACTACTTGCATAAAATGCATGTAAATATCACTGTATAACAACCTTATATCTCAGTAAAATGATATTTAAATGCTTAGTTTTTATGATACAAAATCTTTATTGTAGGGAGCAAAACATACTGTATAATGCAGTGCAATACAACGTTGATTTCTGTTTATAATGTATGATATCATATTTGATACATTTCAACATGATTTAGAAAAAAAAATATCTATGGATATTCAAACAAACCTAAGTTGCTTCAGCCCAGTAAGGGTTCATCTTGAAATATTGCTAGCAATATAAAGATATTCTTACATTTACTTTTTAAAAATCATCATAGATTTCACAGCTTTTGTATTAATCCATATCCATCTATCATACATCTATAAATGACAGATAGTTTCTGTGGGCATACAGTAATTGGAGTATGCATGTTTCTGTGTCAGTATGTTTATGTCACTGTGTCAAGGTGTGTCATGGTTTAGGGCACAAAAGGAAACTCCTTGCAACAGTTTTTGCAAGAGTGCGGGTCTCATGTCAGAGAGAGAGTGTGTGTGTGTGTCTGGAGAAAAGGTGTGAATGTGGGTTGACATCCTATTGACTGCATGTGACATTTGCAGATGCAATTTGAAAACGGCCATGTTTGCTTGTGGGCGCTCAATTCTGCAGCCAGATTTTTAGCCAGTCGATAAGCTAAATGCCATATGACTAATAACTCTGAAGGCAGATGGCACCATAGAAATACAAATTTAGTTCTTTTCACTACTGACTAATCTGAGCAGAAAGGTAATATTTTAACAGTGCATTACAGCCATTTATGAGCCCTAAAAACAGGTAAAATATCTAACATGATACTATCAGTGTTGTTTTAGTGTCACTAAGATATTTTTTAAAAGTTTATTTAAAATAGTTTATTAATTTTTTAGTTAACAGTCAATTATAGTTTTTTGTCTACATAGTTTCTATGTATGTTTTTATTTTAGTTTCCATTAATTTTTAGTTTATATTATAATATATTTCATTATAGTTATTTTAGTACATGAAATCTGACATTAAATCATTTAATTTAGTGCTAAAATTCTATATACACTACCAGTCAAAGATTTTTAATGTTTTTTAAAGAAGTCTCTTCTGCTCACCAAGCCTGCATTTATTTGATCCAAAGTACAGCAAAAACAGTACAATTCTGAAATATTTTAGCTATTTAAAATAACTGTTTTCTATTTGCAAATATTTTAAAATGTAATTTATTCCTGTGATTTCAAGGCTACATTTGAGTATCATTACTTCAGTCTTCAGTGTCACATGATCCTTCAGAAATCATTCTAATATTCTGATTTGCTGCTCAAAAAACATTTATTATTATTATTATAATTATGTTAAAAACAGCTTAGTAGAATTTTTTCAGGTTTGACATCTAGAAAATTCAGAAGAACAGCATTTATCTGAAATAGAAATCTTCTGTTACATTATAAATGTCTTTATCATCAGTTTTATTCAATTTAAAGCATCCTATAATTTCTTTACCAAAAAATATAATGTTACAAAAGCTTTTTATTTCAGATAAATGCTGATCTTTGGGTCTATTCATCAGAGAATCCTGAAAAAAGTACTCAACTGTTTTAAATATTGATAATAATAAAAATAATAATAATAATAAATGTTTCTTGAACAGCAATGATTTCTGAAGAATCATGTGACATCGAAGACTGGAGTAATGATGCTGAAAATTTAGCTTTGATCACAGGAATAAAATACATTTTAAAATATATTCAAATAGAAAACAGTTATTCTAAATAGTACAAATATTTCAAAATGTTACTGTTTTTGTTGTACTTCGGATCAAATAAATGCAGGCTTGGTGAGCAGAAGAGACTTCTTTAAAAAACATTACCAGTCAAAAGTTTTTGAACAGTAGATGTTTGGTGTATATTCAGATATCCATACGCTACAAGCAGGGTTGCCAAGTCTTTTCCTGTGGAATTGGGCTACTTTAACATAAACGAACAAACAAAATTTCCTGTTACTGTGTATTAAAACAACAGCCAGTAGCAATAGACTTTTATCTCTTGGCTTATTTTCAGCATTTTTTGATTACGTTCTTTCTTCTGCACTTTAAGAAAAGTCAGTAAAATTAGGCACAATATACTGCTAATATGAAGGAATTATTCACTTTTTTTTTCACAGGTATTTTACACATACTTTGAATATTGCACTGCATTGTGTGATGTTCTAGGGTTAAAGGAAATGTCTGTAATGTCCTGGCAGAAAATTACTCATACCTTTTCTTTCTTAGAGTGTACTATCTAACTGGCATGCTCGCTTGCAACTCAACACTTTTATCTTCATGAGGGATTCCTTCACTAAAGCAGCCTCTCTCCTACACAAGGCCTGTAATCTAAAAACAATCTCTTCCTGGGTTTCTTGCTAGTGTTTTCTGTCTGCTTGTGTTTAAAATTACACTGATACCAACATGTTCACTTGCACACACAAACTCCAAATAAAGAGAAATATCTGCATAGAAACAAAACGCTTCTCATTCTCATTATATCTCTCTGAAACCACATGCTGATAAAGAGGACATTTCTCTTCTTCTCTTCTCTACTATCTGTTTACCTAAACCACACGCTGATACTGACTAAAAAAAGCCTTCGTGTTTCTGATCTCCTCTACCCAAACTGATGAGAAATTTACCAAAAAAGAAAAATATAAAAACGACAGTCTTAAATTCTGAAAGAGAATTATTACAGAGGTCTGCAGGAAAATCCCAGTCTAATGAGTTAGACAATAATAGGCCTCTAAAGATACTGCTATAATACTGATACTAAATAATGTCTATATTTGCTAATGTGAATAAAAATTAGAAGTACCACAAATGACAAATATTAGCAGACATGAATCCCAGAGGTACTTACCACAGCTGAAGATCAGCATAAAGCATTGACATATCCATACAAATAATTCTGCAAAATTAAGCCAAATGCTCACAACGGAGAAAAACTGAATCCGACAAAATTTTTTGAACTAAAACGAAACAAAGTAGAGTTACTTGTTGAATTGTAATTAAATTTGCACAATAACTGTGAGAGACTTCTATACGTATCTCTCAGATCATACAGGTTTCCAGAAATTAAGATGCTATCTCACCTTTATATATTGCTGCATGACTGTAAGTAAGATGTAAGTTGAGATATGTCGTAAACGATTATCTCTGATGTACCACTGATTACATAAATTACATAAAACTGTACCACAACTTTAGTATTTAGGTCTGAAAATGCCACAGCAAATGGTGCAGGTCCTCCTACTTTTTTTTTTTATTCCTTTAAAACTTTAATAGTGTGTAAAAAATATACAAAATACTTAAGAATAATTTTAGGCTCTCCAATAAAGTTTAAAAAATACCTACACATATGTTTCCTTTATTACTTTTTCTCTATTTTAACGTGCAGGTTTTGGAATCTCTTTAAGATACTCAACTATAAAACATATATATTCTCATACCTTCCGTTCATAAAAAAACACAAAGCCAAGCACGAAAAGGAGTTGCAAATCCACAGTAGATAGAAAAAACAATTTCTATTTATACTGTATGATATTTAGACATATGTTTTAACGCTGTTTTGAAGAGGTACAAAAAGGTTACATTTATGACGACAGTTAAAGTGCATGTTATTTGACGGTTTTATCTACATGCAACAGCTGATCCCAGTAAAACAACGGCCTAATGAAATGTTTAATGTGGAGAAAGAAAGCAGAATCCCCAAAAGCTCATCTTAAGACAGTCTTTGGATTTAAGTCGCCATTATCTATCTAGCGGTTCTTTGTCTTCTCTTGAAACATCATTGTGCACTGTAAACTAGTGAAAAACCTCAAGGTTCCACTAACGGAAATCCTCAAGTTGAATGCAAGAGCGTTGTGACAGGACAGAAAAAAAAGAGTCACCAAGAGAAAGAATGAAAGAGAGAGAACCTGGAAACATCAAGCGCTTATAGCTTTCAAAGAAACAATGTACACATACTCAGGAGGCAAACTGAGGAATTGCCTAACTGGGATCCAGCAGATTTGTTTAATGCACATCTACCTGAATAACACATCTAATGCTAAAACATGCTAATAAAGTGCTAGGACACTATAGTTGCACTATAATTTAATTAAAAATGACTTTAATTACTAATCATTTTGTTTTATTTATGTATTGTGAAACATTTAAATTAAAGAAAATAAAAAAACTGAATGTGTATTAACATATTATTAACGTAAGCTATTTCTGAAATAAATATGCTTTATAAATAAGTCACTTAAGGATCACCTCTATAAAAATAATTCACAAAGCAGCACAGCCACAAAAAAAACATCTTTTGTCACAGGAAAGTGCCTGAAGATAAGATGAAGTAAGCTGAGTTTGATAAGACATTTGTGCTTAGCATGCGGTTTCAGACACACACACACACACACACACACACACACACGCAAACATACACATTTACATACAATTTTCATTGTTTAAGTTAATATCACACACAATCTTATGTAACTGAATTATGTTTTAAAAAAGTCTAAATGGAAACGCTTTGTGAATTCAGGGGGAGAGAATATCTCTTTGGTTTTCAAGACTTTAGTCACTGAATGTATAAGTCATGATTTCAGACTCTTTGAAGATTTTAAGACATTTAAGAACAAGAGTGAAAAAAGGAGTGAACCCCCACACACAAAAAAAGCGGTAAATTTATACACATATCAGTGTGCTGCGTGCATTTGCGACTTTCAACTTTCCTTTCATAACATTTGGTTTCATAAGCATTTGGTCTGTATAAAAACAGATCAGATTAGATTTTTTTTTTAATGTATTTAACATTTTTAAAATATATAATGTAAACTTTTTGACGGCATTGTTTTACTTGGTAACAATGGAGAAAAACAAGCCAAAATGTAGGTGATGGAAAAACAGCATTTAAACAAAAGCTCTGCACGCACACCTGTGTACATACACACATATGTGTGTGCCGACGTACACAAACAGACTCACACACACAGGGACTTGAACGGGTGACCACAGCGCAGAACAGACTTGCAGCTGGTGAAGCGTTCATTGGCAGTAAATTCAGAAAGTATGTGAGTGTGTGTGCAGTTAGAATCTAGTGCAACGTTGCAAAATGCCTCACTCTGCATGTTTTCTTAATGTGCGTATAAAACCAAAAAGTGTATTCAATGAAATCCACCAATTTTCTTTCCGGTTGTGTTCATCGGATGAAGATCAAAACAGCTATCCGGAAGGTCTTTCTGCTTGTACTTGCCTTTCTGCCTCAGTCTGACTAATGCTGTGTGTTCTCTATGTCCATCATGAATTAAAAACCAGAAACTTTTTTTTTTTTTAAACATTCTGACCCTGTTCCGAAATAAAATAAATATTTAATAATGTTTTATTGTATTGAAAGGAGATTTTTGGAATACAAAAATCTGGCACTACTGAACTATAACAAAAAAAAGTGTTGGCAGTCTGGACATGCATACTTATTACTACTTTCCATATTAAACAAAAAAACAAAAAACAAAAAAACAAAAGTAAAACACAGAGGTATAGGAATCATGCAGTGACTGAAATCTTTTTAGTTGCTTTTAAAGAAACTTGCCTACTTTACAACGTCGCACGTGCCTTATGAGACGCATCGTGGGATGTTTTTCCAAAAGTATTTGTACTGTAGTATTTGTATGCAATATATATTTGTCTAGCGTTTAAGCATTTTTAGGTTCATGAGAAACACTTAATTTACATGTAAAGTACATACACAGTAGAAAAAGTTCATTTTAAATGAAAATCAATGCAAGAGGTTGCACTCTCAGTTGTGGTTGGAATCTGGAATTCTTTTCTGGTATCTTAAGTACTTTTTTTAATCACACACACTTAAAAAACTGCTTTCAGCAGGGTGCTGGACTGTGGCGAGAGCTTCTGTGCAAACCTGCATCAGATAATGCAAAGTGATAAGATAGAGCACAGCTGAGTTCAGCAAGTCCTGCTTGAATTGTAGCAATTTTGATGAGCAGATATTTAACCACATACGTGATGTGGGCTGCTACGGAAAATTCAGTTTTAAGGGAACTGTACGAAAATGCCAGTTTGAGAGTCATTTCTGAACAATGTCCACAACCACAAGCTTCACAAACGAATGTCATCTGATACTTTGGGGGTCCTCACTTTGTCTGTGTGGGTTTCAGGATAAAGTAAACAAAAATAGAGAGAGAATTAAAGATCGTCTTTATGGTTTTAGCAGTTGCTTCGCGTTTAGGCCAGGAGCAGTGACTCAGAACAAAGGAGGGTTTCTGAAAGCGACACTTATCTTGCAGTGTTGTCATTATTAATGTGATAATCTGCACATTATACCTGTTATCTGTAGGTCATCTTCATCATATCTATAGCTGTGGTACTAATCATAACAGCCACAAAGCACAAGATAAACTAATAATCAACTGATCTGGCCATTAAACAATATTGTGGCTCAGGTTCTTGACTAACTGATTACCTAGATTAGCTGTCACTGTCTACTGTTTGTTGCGAGTTTATGGATCTATATAAAGTTTATATTTGTGACCCTGGACCACAAAATCAGTCATACGGGTCAATTTCTTGAAATTGAGATTTATACATCAGCTGAAAGCTGAATAAATAAGCTTAGGACAATATTTAGTCGACTATTTGAAAATCTGGAATCTGAGGGCGCAAAAAATATTGAGAAAATCACCTTTAAAGTTGTCCAAATGAAGTTCTTAGCAATGCATATTACTTTTTTAATCAAAAATTAAGTTTTAATATCTTTACGGTAGGAAATGTACAAAATATCTTCATGCAACCTGACCTTTACTTAATATCCTAATGATTTTTGATCATGTAAGAAAAATCGATAATTTTACATAATACAATGTATTGTTGGCTCATGCTACTTATGACTGGTTTTGAGGTCCAGGGTCACATTTATAAAAAAATCTAAATAATTACCTGCCTTATTTAAGTTGAAAAGCACTGTACAAAAGAACTGATAAATTCATTATTAATGCAGAATCATTTTGCTTAATTTAGCGGACTACAAGAGTTACGCACATAAGGTTTTTCATATGTTTGAACATCTTATGTTTATCTTAGCATAGGAAAGTCCCGTTATTTCAGTCATTTATAAGGCTTTGTCCAGGTTGAAAGAAAGCACCAAGTTAAATCTAGTTAAAAAGGGTACTTTCTATTTCAATTTCTAATGTGATCATTCATTTCTAATGTGATCATTCAGTTGTGCTTTAGGCTCAAAAGTAAATTATGAAAAAGGAAATGGCATTTTTGATGTTGAATGTGTGAAAATCCCTTTACTCAGTAAACATGTAGAGTTACACACCCACACTGGACCACTTCACACACACACACACGCACACACACTACCCATGATTCTACTATTAAAGGCATTAATAAATGACAAGGTAAAAGCAAACATTAACCAAGTATGAAAAACAGAATTACAATGAAAGTAGTTGCATGGCATATTTCAATCAATTAAAAACAAATGAAACTTTCTGGAATGTTTTAATGCACAAGCATCTTATCAAGTCAAACTTAATATTTTGTGCAACATAAATTCTAAAAGGCACATATGCTTTCTTATAAAAACACTGATAGTTATGTTGCGTGTTGACGCCATCTTAAATTTTCATCAGGTCATCAGGTTCATCAGGCAACGCCATTTATAAAGAAATTATAAATCAAAATCCTCATTTCAAAATCAAAGCATATCAGACCTACAATACTTTCTGTATTCTTAAAAATCCTGCATATCATCACACCCCATCCTTCAAGATGACCATCTCTGACTCAAATGGTACAAGAAGACTTGTACCCGCTAATATGGTGGATTAAGTCGTGCAAAACTACAAACAACACAGCTAAACTCCAAAATGGTCAATCCAATCTAAGATACACAAAGCAATGGATATATAATCACATTGTCCTAAACTAAAGTTTGATGAGCGAAACAGTAGAGCAATATGGATGCAAGTGTTTCGCAACTTGTGCTCTGACGAAGTTGCACTAACCAAAATGAAAACCATTACTTAGACACGAGGATGCATCCAATGTGATGTAAACAAACATTTGTCACACACCCATACAAACTTAAAAATAAAAATACATACTTTCTAGGCCAGACACAAAACATAAAAGCCTACCTCGCATCATCTTCACAGCATGTGTGAACTGCTGTCTTTCTGTGTGGAAGATATACGTCAAAATCACTCAATACGGTTGACAGGTCTGTCTCAGAGTTAACCGAACTTCTGAAAGGTGATGCTGTCGCGGGGTGGGAGATGACAGTGAGATTAGGTGGTTTTCTGTCGGTAGGTTACAGGGAGAGAGAGCATTTGTGTGTGTTTCTATTCGCAAGTGACAAAGAGGTAGAGGGCCTGTCCCTTTCAAACTCAAGATAGGTACACCTCTCTGTCGCACACGCGTGATGTGTCTGCTAAAGAACTTTATGTGCTGTTTCTCGGTCCGTCAATAGGTGGACCCTGCTTTCTCTTTCTCTTTCCATTTCAGCAGTGAGCAGCTCACCTCTCCCTCTTGAAAAATCCAGCATATGCTGGTTAGATGTTTTGAAGCATGGCTGCTGGTTTGAGCTGGTTTAAGCTGGCCCTTAGCTGGTCATGAGCTGGTTTAAGCTGGTTCTTAGCTGGTCATGTCCTGGTTTAACCAGAATATGCTGGATTTTTCAACAGGGCTGTATGTTTGCCTTCAGTGCATCCTTTAACCTGAAATCCTCACTCTATCCTGCTCACTTTCAAACTCAAAACTCCCAAATAGCATCCTGTATAATTTCTGTTCATTGGTTTTGCTCTCAGGAAAAAAAAAAGTACAAAAGCTGTCACTGGCACAGGAAATGTATACTTTTATACCACGTTTACCCCTAAAGGCTGTATATTAGTAACTTGAAGGTATTGGTCATATGGGTCATTCTATAATTGTGGGTGCACCTCATGTCCGTATATTTTTAATATATTTTCATCAATATAAGGCTTTGAGCTTAATTTTCTAATACACAATTATATTTTTCCCTAATCACACTACTATATGTTGACAAAACCATATCTTTTGTTCAAAAATTATGTTCATATCACGTACAACCCTGGTATTTAGCTGCCCAATTTTGTAAGGTTGCTCATTGTACTCTGCATTTAAGCATGAAAATGACCCAAATATAAATTAATTTCAAAGTTTTGCCTTCAGTTAGATTCGGTTATCAAGACACTTGGGTGTGCGCTTCAAAAATAATAAGTGTTTAATGTGATTTTACTTCAAGTAAAGTCCAAAAAAAAACATTGTCAACTAAGTTACCCACTAGAAAACTCCCCATTAAAAAAAAGGTTTGTCCCATTCTTGCATAATTTGCACAGTATGATGATATTTCCTCTAGAAGCACATGGATGAAACACTAGAAGTTATGTTCTCTCTCTGTTTCCTAATATTGGTTAAAATATTAACTGTCAACCATGTTACCCGAGTATTATAGCTACAACTTTTAACAAGACAATTTAACTAAAACTTATGTTTTGTGTACGAAAATATATTTCTAAACATACCATATGCTCAGTAGTTCTAGGCTTCCATGTTGAGTATAGACCCAAAATACTAAAAATGTCAACTAAGTTACCTGTCAACTGTGTTACCCAGTAAAGGCAACATAGTGGACAGTAGCAAACATAGATGGTATTTTATGCACATATTCCTACAGATCACCTTCATTTATATAGCACTTTATACAATATAAACTGTTTCAAAGCAGCTATGTAAGGTCATGTTTGGATTTTTGGGAAAAAGAAAAAATGTTTTTCTTCACATTGTCAAATTCTAAATGTCCCCCTAATTATAGAATGACCCACATTTGTCCCTAAATGGTACATATTAGTGTCTTTTGAAAAGATACCACTGAAGTCAATTGATTAAAGGAGACTTGAATTGTGAAGCATTGACTTACTGGCTATTATTTTTAATGAGGAACTGTTCAGAAAGGATGTGATTCTGGTCTAATAGGTAGTATAGGGTATTGGTGTAAACAACCTGGTTAAGATCATCATGTGATATCGCTGCCACAGCGTACGGCACAGTGTTGTTATTGCTTGTCATTATGAATCATTATCCAACCACGCTCTGCGTGTTTTCTAATCCACCTACAGTCACATTTGAATAAAGCCAGAACACTAATATAACATGAAACATACTCATTTTTTTCCTTTTAGGGTTTCCTAACACTTTTGTAAAGTGAATTTGACTGATGAAAAATTTATGTAAGGATCTAAAAAAACCTTGATACGGAAGTTTAGTGGACATTGCTATGATAGTCAATTTTAAATGCAAAAATTTAAATTTTAAGAAGAGGAACGAAAGAAAGCGCTTAAGACACTTACACAATGCACACTTGTAATCAAACACAAAGGCGGGAAGAGTTTTAAACAGCATCTTTTTACCAAAATACTCTCAGATCTTATCTTCGTTCAGATGCACACACCCATAGCTGTGCGCACCTGTGCGTGCGTGTCTACGGTAGCTTTGCTCATGTTTAAACACACAGCTTTTGTGGCTAAAGTAAAAATATATGTGGATACAGGTGCATTGTGTGTATGTGTGTGTTCTTTACAGGTGTAATAATGCACCGCTTTGCTACACTGATACAGGCCCCCCTCCTTATAACCACAATGGAGGGGTACTCTGATATGCAAAAAACAACATGCATGGGGGTAAAACAAGCCAGCTCTCAAAGCACGCAAACACACAGGCACACACTAGGAAACTGCTATTGTGCTTTACTATATACTTGCACAGCTACACAGTGAATAGTGTTTAACTGATGAATGGTTGTACTTACTTAAATGGGATTTCTTGTGCACTGGATTTCCTAAAGAGGGACACAAAACAATAGTTAGACAACTAATATGTTAAATATAATTATATATGTTCTAATTATGTATATAAGAAATCCAACACAATCATAATGTAGCATCAAAAGTAACTAGATACAAACGCAAATGTCTTGAAATGCTATTTTCGGTATATTGAAAAATTTAAATCACACCACAATAACAAAATCATCTGTTAAATTTTTTGTTGTAAAGTAAATTAAATTATACTGCATTATTTAAAAATAAAAAAATAAAAATTTAATTACCATAAATGTACTATTGAGCTGTCTTTCTTGTTGCATTTGTTAAGCTTTCAACCCTATTAATCAATAAACCATATCAAACAAATATCTTTTTCTTAGACAAATTTATCAGTAACTACTAGGGATGTAACGGTATTATCAATAGCGTGGTATTGCAATAGCAAATCTGTCTCGATATCATTGTGGTCACATGACAATATGAAACGATAGCTCTTTCGGGCAAAAACTGTAGTTTTTAAAATATATTTAAACTTCTTATTCTAACATAAAAGGTCTTTAAAGTTGTGTTTCAGGCCCGGATGCTTTGGTATCATCAAACGAATTAAAACCAAGAGCACGATATGTCTTAATTGAAAGCAAATCACACACTTCGTTCTGGTGATCGGCTTGTGATCCGGTGTTTGAGTATAGGCCCAAAATACTAAAAATGTCAACTAAGTTACCTGTCAACTGTGTTACCCAGTAAAGGCAACATAGTGGACAGTAGCAAACATAGATGGTATTTTATGCACATATTCCTACAGATCACCTTCATTTATATAGCACTTTATACAATATAAACTGTTTCAAAGCAGCTATGTAAGGTCATGTTTGGATTTTTGGGAAAAAGAAAAAATGTTTTTCTTCACATTGTCAAATTCTAAATGTCCCCCTAATTATAGAATGACCCACATTTGTCCCTAAATGGTACATATTAGTGTCTTTTGAAAAGATACCACCGAAGTCAATTGATTAAAGGAGACTTGAACTGTGAAGCATTGACTTACTGGCTATTATTTTTAATGAGGAACTGTTCAGAAAGGATGTGATTCTGGTCTAATAGGTAGTATAGGGTATTGGTGTAAACAACCTGGTTAAGATCATCATGTGATATCGCTGCCACAGCGTACGGCACAGTGTTGCACAAATGTCTTGAAATGCTATTTTCGGTATATTGAAAAATTTAAATCACACCACAATAACAAAATCATCTGTTAAATTTTTTGTTGTAAAGTTCTGAGGTGTTTTCTGCACCTCAGAACGACTCATTTATTGCATGTGCTGTGAATTTAGTGCACATTTGGCAATGAAACGCCACCAGTTGAAGTGCAGATTACAGCATTTCACTAGATTTGAGACGTGTTTTTGTAAGCCTGTTTTTACTGAAGTTTTCCGTTAAAATAAAAGTGCAGTATGAATTGCTGACAGCTAGCAGTTTAAATGGGTAACGTTACTGCAGTCCAAATTCAAAATATCTCTTTCAGTTGTAGAAATTAGGATAGTATTGTAATTTCCCTGCTGTTGTGTAAAGCAAAAATAATACACCTATGAAATATTCATTTTAATTTATTTTACAGTGCAATTGCTTTACAATGTATGGCTATTACTGTCATAGAAATAATAATAATATAAAAGTGCTTTTTTATTATTATTATTATATTCTAATTTGTTTGGCTTCCTAAAACACCAGTGTGAAACACCAGTTTAGACTGAGACAGTACAGTATATTACAAATAAAAAGAGGGTTGAGTCCCCTTTAAAGTTCAGGCACAAGTCAATTAACTGACTTTTTTCTGACTTAAATTTTCTTAGTTAAGAACATGGGTTGGAGCTCTTAATTCTGAAGTGCATTAGATAGAATAATTTAACTTTAAAATATACAAAATGTTCTTTTTTTCCAAGTCTTCATTTGTCTTTTCTTTTCAAATATTGCAATAAATATCGTAACATGGACTTCATATGATGTTATAAGATGTTAACATATTGTGAGATTTTGATATCATTACACCCCTAATAACTACAAACCAAACTAACTAGACTCTACTGAATGACAGCTTAATTTATAGTAAATGAGCAACCTGTTACCTGTTTTGAATTCCTTATTTTATTTTTTTATTTTGGTGTTTATTCAGTGTTCATTGTTAAAAATAACATCACACATATCAGGCTTTTAAACCGCATTTAGGCATTTAGCCATTGTTCCAAACTTGTATGAGTTTCTGTCTTCCATGGAACACAATTTTGTTTTTTTTTTTTGGTTAGTGACCAAACTCCCATATGGAAAAAATTACTATGAAAGTGGATTTATTTAATGGACCAGCAACCCACATTCTACAAAACATCTTATTTTGTGTTCATATTAACATTTTTAAGCATATCGTTTAAACATTTGTTGAAGAAAACTCAACATTTTTAAAGAGAACCAGGGCTTAGTTAGAACCCCATTCATGGAAAGGTTCAGTGTTATTCACACACCTACACATACTAAACAACTAACACTTTAAGATGTATGCGTGTGTATACGCTAACACATGTACACAAACACACTTGCATGCTTTTATTGGCATGAAAGCACATTATCATTCACATAAAAAGCCCCCCTTAACCCCCATCCCAGCCCACACACGAGCACAAACAGCAATCTCCGTTGTCTGACGTTTGACCACACTTTGAGAAAGTTCAGATTTGATGCTGTGTTGGCCGTTTCCGACGGGTATTTTTAGCAGTGTGTCTGTCTGAAGACACAGGGCAGGTACGATAAGCATCTCTGGGAAGAACACTTTACCTCTCTCTCTCTTATTTTCTCTGTCTGTCTCTCGCTACGGCTGTCTCTCTCACTCTTTCTCTCCCTCTTTGAAGGGCTTTGTGGCTTTTTGAAAAAGTCACTTTTGCTTATGTAGCGGAACACACACAAATAGGTGCGTGGCGACTTGCAGACGCACTCGGAAACAAAGACTCTCAAAGCAGGTATTTCACAACTCCGTCTCACGGTTTGCCTAATAGCAAAAAAATGACCAGTGATGCTTTCGGTATGAGTTTTCAGTCAATGGGATGCTCAATTCTGTGGATATTTTCAAATTCTACATACCAATTGATGCATTTTTAAGCGTGTTAGGTGTAAAAGACCAGCGATGTTCCTCGTTTGATCGCAGATTAAAGGATTCTCTGTGGTACCTAAATGATCAGGGTGATTTAAGGCACTATCGTAACACATCTAAATGCAGCTGGATAGCACAGCCAAGCCCTGATTACACTACTTATCACTCCATTCTGGCCAACTAGCACAATTACCTGACCAACCAGCTATTACAGGACAGAGAAAGAAAGAGAGAGATTTAGTGCTTGAGTTACAATGTACAAATATGAACACATATTAGCAAATGAAGTCATTAAAACAACAAAGCAACAGTCTAGGCTCTAAAAAAAACACAGATAGAGCAAACTGACATGTGGGCCTCTGTTATCAGCGCCTGACATAAACCTATCATCAGTCTTGCTTGCACTAAACAACACTTGTCAGGTGACAGCTGCAATATGTACAATAAGTAATCTGCTCTTTTAGGGCTACAAAAAGAAACCATGCTGAATTTAACTGAGATGTTTGTCCACTTATCAACAGTATTTTTTTCCTGTTCCAACATGATTTTGTAATTGCATTCTGTCTCTTTGCAGTTAAAGCTTTTCATGTGATTTCACCTGGAACTATGAAGACACTGAAGTCCTAAATCATTAAAGTGATGTCTTGTGAAAGCAATAATCCCAGACAATAAGACTCATAATATGGAGGAATAGGGGAGAACTGTGCATGAACAGACAGCAAATGCAAAACTACAGCATTTTAAACCCCCCAAAAATAAAATAAAATAAAATAAAATAAAGTTAAATAAAATAAAATAAAACTGTAACAGTTTTGGAACCATAGCCTAAACTAAACTTTATTTGAAAATAAAAATGTAAAAAAAAAAAATATTATGTTAAGTAAATAATGCATTAAACCAACGTAAGTATTTTTCATAAGTAAACACTTCTTTTAAAATCTGCACTTATACACAAGATTTTATATATAGTTTAATTTTATATATAGTCACATATATAGTTTAACATCAGAACTTTTATCCCGGCCACTGCTATGATGATCACTGTGTCAACCACTGTGTTCGTAATAATGAAAGGATTTGTGAGCGTGCAGTACTTAGTCGATGAACTCACGCTGAAGAAAAACATCCGCTTTGATAGGTATGGAGGGGATTCTGACTAACTTAAACATCTGATTGGCCAATGTACTCATGCTCGTGACATGAGTGTCTATTATTGGCTGCAGTGCTCAATGCAAATGTTTGAAAGCAGCACCTACTGTTACATTTTTTTAGTTTCAGTACTGACTTACAGTAGTAACACTAGCCAATAGGGTCTGGCTGCAGACATGCACTTGCATTTTCAGACTTGCACTCTCAAAGCAGCACTCTCAGACAACTGCACTTCCGCAAGTGATGTCACTTGCAGTGTTTTTTTATTTTATTTTATTTATTTATTTATTTATTTTTTTTTGAATCTCTCAACATTTTACAACAGTAGCCAGGTGGTGAAGACAAGAAAAAGAAACTAAATTACAATGTCACTCGCAATCGGCACTTGCACTCTCTGCTACCTGCAACGTCACTTGCAATCCACACAAATCGTGCGTGTTGCCAATGGAGACAAGAAACTTTGATGGTTAAACAATTAATTTGTTAAAACTAATTTAAAGGGGTCATCAGATGCCCATTTTCCACAAGTTAATATGATTCTTTAGGGTCTTAATGAAAAGTCTATAATATACTTTGGTTAAAAATTTTCAGTGGTTGTATAAAACAACACCCTTTTTACCTTGCCAAAATCAGCTCAATATGCTCCTATTCATTATTAAAACAACTACACACAAGCAGGTGAGCCCAGAATAAACGCAACGCCGCGTATATTTGCGTTTTCACATACAGAATAATCTCTACAGCTCTTTTATATTATTGTGTTTTATTTATATAGATTTTCAATGTGAGGAAAATGGCTATTTAACGCACTGAGTTCTGGGCTCATCTGCTTGCCTATACGGAGTTGGTGCTTTTAATATCACTTCTTATTTTGTGTTCATATCTGCTGGTATACAGTTTGTCAACAAGAAGTTGGTCTTTGTCATCTTAGTCCGTTCTGCCACATTAAGCATTTGCTGGGCGAGTATAAAAGTGAAAGTTTGTGCATTGTCTTCATGGCCATATGCTTGCCTTAAAGTACATTAAATTAATAACTATATAACAAATTTGATCTTTTAATGGCACTTAATGTATCTTAATACGTTAAGCCATATCAAGTGTTAATGGTTTTCTATGGGAAGAAAAACACTTAATGTGAGACTTTGTGCATTGCGTTCATGTTCTACTGTTCTGTGGCCACTTGCAGGACCCTGTACGTTATGCTATTAAATTAGTTTTAATTGTTTAACCACCACAGCATCTTGTATCCACTGGCAACACGCACGATTTTTGGATTGCAAGTGCTGTCGTAGGTAGCTGAAACTGCAAGTGGCAATTTCGAGCGACATTGTAATTTAGTTCATTTTTTCTTGTCTTCACCACCTGGATACTGTCATAAAATGTTGAGAGATTAATTTAAACAAATAATAAAAAAGTAAAATAAAAATAAAATAGACTGCAAGTGACTTCACTTGCGGAAGTGCAGTTGTCTAAGTCTGTGCAAGCCTGAAAATGCAAGTGCATGTCTGCAGCCAGACCCTTCTCACACTGGCCCTGGCAAAAGATTCCCATCAAACTTTAGAATGACCAAAGGGATTCCATTGGCAACACATGCACCTCTGAAGACTGGCTGGACACAAAGAAGTACGGTAAATGGTCAATCACTCTTAGTGACAAAATGAATGTGTATGTCCATGCATTTGCATAGAGGTTTTCATCTACTTTCACATGAAGCACAAGTTGTGGGAATCTCCTCAACCACTTGGATGATGCAATGCACCCATAATGTCCTAGAAAAGGTAGAGTGTCCCCATTACTACTATTACCCACACAGACCACAGGGCCCCTGTTGACTTCTCTAACGCCTCTACCTCTGCAACCTGTAGCCGTCCAAGTGCCCTACACACTTATAAATGCAGGTTCTTTATTGGCATTGGTGGTTAAATGAAAAACCTTAAACATCCTTGAAATCTTTCCATTACGCAAAAAGGTTCTTCATAGTGGAAACAGTTATTTTTCAATTAAAAATTGGTTCTTTTAGTAACTGTTAATTGAAAAGTTCTTTGGGGAAGCACAAATGGTTCTTCTGTGGCATCACTGTGAAAACACCCTTTTGGAGGCTTAATTTTTAAGAGTATATGGCAAGAATCAGTATACAACAAAACAAATTTAGGCACTAGGAAGGACATTGATTATTGCTGTATGCCACCACAGCTGATCATCATTCATTTTGTTTACTGTGTGTGCATCTTACATAGCTGAAGCCCCTATGAAGAATTATTTTTTCTCAAATTTTCGTTTTTCCTGTTTTAATTTTTTTTAGACTCTGTTTTAACAGTTAAATTAAAAATATAATCAGAAAGCATGTCTAATTAATTGAAACCATGAAACTTACACAATTTATATAATTTTTTTTTTACAAACACTTCGTATGTTTACATTTTTTTGTGGTGAATAAATTCTAGTGAATATTTTTTTTTCTGTTAAATATTCCTTAAAAAAAATATGCTTTATTGTTTATTTTATTTTATTAGTAGTAGTAGTACTATCACTACATTAAGTAATATATTTCTGTCACAGTTTCTTCCAGTTAAACCGAGCTTTCATTTTGATGGGTTGCTGTGAAGGCCTTTTAGTTTCTGTTTGTATGTGATAAGATGATAGTTTTTCTCACAATAAACTATAAAATGCTCATGAAGTGACTTTCAAGCAGTTCTAGAGATGATGTTTATATGTTCATGTTAGGGCTGGGCGATATGGCATAAATTAAAATCTCAATTTTTTCAGAACAACTTTTTTTAACTAGTCAACTTGAAAATGTAACTACAACATGATTCAAGTTACTTTTTCTTTATTAACCCTCTAGGTACAGAAAATTCTATTCCAAGTGCACCACACATGAAGTTGTCAACATGATGTAAATGTTAAACAAATCACTTGTTAAATATCTTTATCTCAGAAAAGATGCATGAACTACAACTACATCTTTTACAAACATGTCTTATACATATTATATGTTCAGAAATAATACAAGGTAAATAAAAAAAACCCTCAAGAGTCAAGGTAATTCAAATTCAAAATGACTGATGGTATAACACCAGTAGACTACTATTAAATATATATGTTTTGTAAAAACAATAAACATCAGCTTTCAGCCCGTCATCATGATGCAAACATGAAATATCAGACATACAATAGTACATCTTTATAGCTTTTTTTATTAGATTGCACTGCTTTTCCATTGTTTTTTCTATGTATGGACTCGTGTCTCTTGCAGCATCTCTGAGAATGAACAGCATTCTAAAAACGTGGCGCTCAAGTTAAAAGAAGTTCACTCCCATCTTCCTTCATGTTTTTCCTATTCCACTGCCCACGTAACATCTTTGTCAACACGAAAGCACATTCTGTGTGAATGGCGCCTAGCGATGTGAGTGCATCACACATGAGGAGTTAATTACGTGCACCTACATGCGGTTGGATCATTCTTTTCTCTTTACTGTTATCATTGGCATATTATCAAAGTGTCCAATTCTAACGTTTTGTAATAAGTCTATTCAAAACTGTGATTCCACAAATTCTGAAAATAAAATCGTGGCAAACATTACATTCAAATTAATCGATAAAATCGCCCAGCCTTAGTTCATGTACTCATATATTGAGGTGGCAGAGGCTGAAAACACAGTGAGCATCACCCGTGCTTCAGTATATGTGTAGTAAATGAAACTGCGCGTCTGTACCATTCATTCACACAGAGACACGCAGAACATGCACAATTCATATTTAAATAGTATTTCTGCCGCTTAATATTCACGGACACACATTTGAATTAAGTCTACTGACCTAGTTTTAATTTATGTATCTAAAATTCAGCACATTCCGTGACATTCCGCGTTATACGGTAAATTCCATTTTTATGACTGTATACTGCGATTCCATATTGCGGAAATCACTGGGCCCTAACTTAGGCCCCGATCACACCGAACGCGTTTTTTAGGTCTGAAAGCACAAGGCATACCGCACTGCCTTTTTTTGGTGACTTTTAAAAAAGAGCAGTGCATTGTGTTTTTTTTATGTTGCTAGGCAAATCAGCAGTCCTGTCAGCCTAATCAAAGGATTATAGTGCGAGCGCTCTAAAATCTTTGTTTTTTGCTGTTAAGTAAACAGCATATTAGCAAAAACCTTTAAAAAATACAGCTCCGGGTAACCCGCAATAGACACCAAAAGTTTCTTCTCCATCACTGCAATCTCCGGACTTTTAAGCAACGGTAAACTTTCGTCACCACAACGAAAGGCCTGCCTCTCCATTCACTCGATTTGACAATGGAAAAAAATGCAATAACGTCGGGTGCTTTTCTGCTCAGAGTTGCTTTTTTTTAACTTCAGGTGCTCAGAGCGCTCCAGCAAAAATGCAAGGCGCAGCAATCGGTTAAAACGCGAGGCGCCTGTAGCACATAAACAGCGTGCATAACGCTCACTGCCAATAGAAAACAATTCCAAAAAGGTGCCTCTCACTGCAAAAACGCATTCTGTCTGATCGGGGCCTTAGCTGTCCTAAGAAGCACAGCTATGCTTAAAATATGAACTCTTCCTGACTGAGAAAGACATGAAAATATTTCAGAAGAAGAAGTACAGAGCTTAGAGCAGGTGCTCACTGGTAAATTATGGGAATTTCAATAGGGGGCATGGTTTTAGCACTGTTTTAGAAATTTTGACTATGGGGCAGACTACAAACAGCCAACTGCTTGTGCAATGATATAAGAGGTCACCAATCCATGTACTACCAGGCTTAACCCTGCTTAGCTTCAATGGGTAACGCTTCAAGAGCTGCAGGGTGTTAAGCTGCTGGAAACATGATCTGTGAGGTGGCAGTTGTCCTCCATTTTTCCATAACAAGAAGTCTCTGAGGACCCCTGTCGCTATACAAGAGAAATCAACAAGTCAACAGTGGAAAACTGACCCATCCTGAAAAACTAACTTCTAAAAAGTGTGAATGAAAACGAATGTACATGACTAACTGTAACGATACAACACAGAGCATCAAAGTTATTTCAGTTTTCAGTTGACAAGCACTGACATTATCATGAGTCTCAAGATTTGCCTCATCTATGTAGATTCACAAACCGCTATAAGGTAACACATGCCATATTGTCGTTGAGTGTTTCATTACTTTGTGGTTTCCTTTTGTCTCGCACATCTCTTCCTCTGTTCGGTCTTTAAAGTTCTTTCTCACTCCCACCTGTATAAAATCTCCCCTATGTTTAGTCAAATGTCACTGCCTCTGTTTTCGTAATCAACGTATTGACATATTAGCATGGGAAGAAACTGTGAAAGAGTGTTGCAATGTGTGTGAATCTATATGAGAGGTTTGTATGTGTGAAAGCGCGTTTTCTGTGTAGTGGGGTAGTGGAGGTCAGCTTTTAGATCTCAAATTAGCCAATTGGCTTCTGGAAATAGATCAGGAATCCGAAGACACTCACTAAACACTAATCTTTCCTTTAATCCAGATTATGTCCATTCGCACTACACAAAAGTATTTACAGTATTTCTGGCAAGGTGATGAGAGGGTAAGTTACAGAGAATAGAGAGAGAAAACACTAAATGAGAAATGAGTCTTAAGGTGGTAATCATCAGAATGAGATTCTTGCATTCGGGAACGGAAAATTGTGGATGTGACATAAAAAACTAAAAGGACTCCAGGTGGTTAAACCCTAAGTAATGTTTACACATGTCCTAATGCTGCTCATGAAAGTGGAGTTTTGTGATTATTTTCTGACTGTGTATAGATACAACTGAGGGGACTCATATGCAACTATTACAGAAAATTCAAACACTCACTGATGCTCCAGAAGAAAAACAATGCATTAAGGGCTGGGGTGGGTGAAAACTTTTGAACAGAATGAAAATGTGTACATTTTTCTTATTTTGCCTAAATATCTTTTTTTCTTTTTTCATTTAGTACTGCCCTTTAGAAGCTACAGAATATACTATATAAAAGATGTTTCCCAGAAGACAAAATAAATTACATTTACCCTGATCTTCTAATTCAAAAAGTTTTCACCCCCTGCATTGTTTTTTCCTTCTGAAGCATCAGTGAGCGTTTGAACCTTCTGTAATAGTTGCATGAGTCCCTCAGTTGTCCCCAGTGTGAAAAAATAGATCTCAAAATCATACAGTCATTGTTGGAAAGGGTTCAACTACACAAAAATGATGAAAAATCAAAGAATTTGTGGGACCTGAAGGGTTTTTCTGAAGAACAGCAGGCAGTTTAACTGTATTAATGTAAATCCAAAGACTTGTCCCATGTATTTCCATTGTAAGGGTATCATATGGGTTTTCTTCTCTAAAGAAAGAGTTGAAACTATTGTCTTAATTCACAAACACAGTTGATAGATCTTAACTTGTACTGACCCGGAACATTCCTTTAAAGAACCAAAGAAATCTTAACCTATTCTCTGAAGAAGCTGCAATAAATGTCCAAGGATCAATTTAACCAATATCGAAACAAAAAATGCAAAATAAAAAAATGGTTCTTGATAAGAAACTAAAAAGAATCTTTGATTTTAAAAGTGTAAAAGCCTGTGACTGAAAATATATAGATGATGACAAGCAGTAGTGTGTGCACAGGTAAACACAGGGATGAGATGTTGACTCAGAATGGGAAATGTGATGTACATGAGAGATATGAGGTGCAAGTACACAGGTGTGAGTGGGAGCTCATAAAAGAACAGAAGCAGACAGAACGGTACAGAAAGTAAATGTGGAGGAGTTCAAAACAGAGGGAAAGTATGTTTAGATGATACAGTGAGAAGAGCAGAAAAGGAGTGTCAGATAAGGGAAGTGTGAGAACGGGGATAAATATGTTTAGAAGAGGGCTGCAAGAAGAGAGTAACGCTGATAAGACAAGAACAGAGGCATGAGCGAGAGGGCAGAAGGGTATGACAGGGTTTATATATTCTTTAGATATGGATATGTGTTTCTGTTTGTTACAATGTATAACAAGTCTTATATTTAGTGTTTGTGTAAGCAATGACTGAGAAGTCATCATCAATGTTAACAAAGAGATGAATGTTTCTTTTTTTTAAATATTACAAATGCTGTTATATGAAACACAACACTGAGCAAGAAATCTTAAATAATACAATTAATTAAAGTGCAGCAACTTTTCATACCATTTAGACTGAATAATGACATTTAAAAACTAAGAACTGATTATTTGGTATTACTTCAAATAATTATTTAATCAAACAACCCACTTCAAACGTAACGTTTTATCTGAACACGTATTGCATGAAAGTGGTCAATGGTTAACACACTACATGTCTGCGTTAAATTCAGGTTTACACAGAAAAAGGTCACTGAACAAACTGATCTCAGCCAAAGAATGTCGTAAGAGTGAAATAGTCAGAAGTTCAACTTCAGATAACCTAATACACCGGTTTCCAATTAAAGCAATACTCTTTCAGTTGACTAAGGCCCTAAAGAGACCTATTGGGTTGCAAGATCCTAATAAGACACCCTTGAGGGAATTTCATTTCAGTAACTAAAGTATAGTCTTATCTCTGTGCTACTTGGTCAGTGGGTATCACTTTCCTTTACTCTTTTTCTCTTTTATTTCCCTGACTTTTTGTTTCCTCCCTCTCTTTGAGAAACAAGTGAATCTACGATCCTGGCACAGAGTTTATAATGTCCATATATATATATATATATATATATACACACACACACACACACACACATACACACACACTACCAGTCAAAAGTTTTTGAACAGTAAGAAATCTCTTCTCTTCTGCTCACCAACCTGCATTTATTTGATCCAAAGTACAGCAAAAACAGTAAAATTTTGAAATATTTTCACTATTTAAAATAACCATTTTCTATTTGAATAGATTTTAATATGTAATTTATTCCTGTGGTCAAACCTAAATTTTCACCATCATTACTCATGTTCATGATGTGACTCAGTGTCACATGATCCTTCAGAAATCATTCTAATATGCTGATTTGCTGTTTAACAAAAACACTTATTATTATTATTATTATTATTATCATCATCATCATCAATATTTAAAACTGTTGAGTACATTGCTTTCAGGATTCTTTGATGAATAGAAAGATCCAAAGATCAGCATTCATCTGAAATAAAAAGCATTTGCAACATTATACACTAAACCATTCAAAAGCTTGCGGGGTAAGTATTTTTTTGTTTTGTTTTGTTTTGTTTTTTGATTTTTACTTTTATTTAGCAAGGATGCTTTAAACTCATCAAAAGTGATTATAAAGACATGTATAATGTTACAAAAGATTTCTATTTCAGATAAATGTTGTTTTTCTGAACTTTCTATTCATCAAAGTAATCTGAAAAGCTGTTTTCAACATAATAATAATAATAAATGTTTTTTGAGCAGCAAATGAGAATATTAGAACGATTTTCTGAAAGATCATGTGACTGGAGTTAAAATCACAAGAATAAATTACATTTTAAAACATATTCATATACCAAAAAGATATTTAAAAATAGTAAAAATACTTCAAAATATTACTGTTTTTGCTGTATTTTGGATCAAATAAATGCAGGCTTGGTGAGTAAAAGAGACTTCTTTTAAAAAACATTAAAAAATTAGGGCTGGACAATGAATCAAATTTCTAATCGTGATTACAATTACAGATGCCACAATTATGTAATCGTTCAAAGGCACAATTCGAAAAAAAAACAAAAACAAATCCACTTACATTATTCTGCTTTCTTAAGATGTGTGTGTGTGTGAGAGAGAAAGAGTGTGTGTATTTTTCCTACAGGTTATCTTAAGGTTTTTTTTTCTCATTGTTTTAATTTCTACATTTTTACTTTTTTATATTTAAAGAAGAAATTATATATAAAAAACATGGCATGCAGTTGCTTCAAACAATGATATAAAGCTATTCAAAACATCATTAAATAAAATTGTGATTATCGTAATTAATAATCGCAATTGCAATTTCAATGGAATAATCCACAATTATTTTTGTCCTAATCATGCAGCCCTATTAAAAATGTTCAAAAATTTTTGACTGGTAGTTTCATTTGGAACCTTCAGAACTGGTAACCATTTAAAAAACAACAAAGTAAAGAACATCACTAATATAAAGAACATTTTTGCACTATAAACAAAACTTTTTATGCCATGGAAAGATTCCATGACTGTTAATGGCTCTTAATTGAATCAATAATGCCAATAAAAAAAACTTGTACAAAAATGTACATAGAATTTAGAATAGAATAAAATAGATTTTTTAGTTACACCAAAGAGCTCAACTCCCAAAAGTGACAACAGCACCGTAAAATATACTTTTACACTCAACACTGCTGCTGATGATGACTGAAAGTGACACTGCACGTTCTACAAGAATAGATAAGAAAGCACAACACACTCGTTTGAATGCACACTGGATCAGAAGGAGAAGTGACAGAAGTCAAAGAGTTGTGGTTTGGCTGGCTCGCGTGGCACAGGCTTGGCACAAGCGCTGTGGGTAAGTGTAGGACTGCTGGCGCAGAGACAGGCACTTCTATCACATAAGGGGAGTATTTTTAGAGTGCCACTGGTCTCAAATCTCTGAATGCGTGTGTGAGTTTGTTCCGTTTCACAAATGTGTGAAACTCTCTCACTCTTTCTCTCTCTCTCTCTTACACACACACACGTACTGAGATGATTTCCTACTAATGCAGCATTGAGGTATGCAATGGGTTAATGAAGGACACGCTTACCTCTTTTACTCTGAGTGTTGTCATGGTTCGGGTCCGGCGATGCGGGCTCATCATTTTCCATTACTTTCCTGTCAAAACTCTCTCCGCCGACACACCTCTTTACCGTTGTGATAAGTGTTTTTAATTAAACGAAACTAAAACAAACTAAACGTATTAAACTTGAATCAAACGTAAAACAAAGAAAACTGAAGGAAAAATGACAACTGATGACACTTTAACGACCGGGACGCCGCAAACGTTTTAACAAGCACATCGCCATGTTCAATTATTCCCTAAAAGTTGGCTCGTCTGGTCAATAAACAAGCAAGGTTTATGTCAACACGTTCCTCCACTCCACTGTCGTTTGAATGAAACTAACATGCGTAATTGACATTTCAAAGAGAAAGAAAAATCGTTGAGCTGTCCCGGAGAGGGTTGGAGAAAGAGAAAAACGGACGGGCACTTGTTGGATAAATCGACCGAGTGGCCACTGGCGCGCGCAATGACTCGCGCTGTCCCGAGCCAGTACGGTGTTATGTCATCAATCATTATGTAATAGGCGCGGGAAGCGCGAGGATAATGCTTTCAACGGGATACTGAAGAGCAGTTTATGAGGCTTTCTTTCCAGGCCATTTTAATTTTATGTGCATTATTTATATGTATAATAACATGAAACTGCAATACAAGACAATACCTTTTTTTTTTGGCTAAAATTCTGTTCTCATGTCATTTCATATACAGTAGCTACCAAAGTATGTGGATTAATTATTAATTCAACTTTTTAATGTAACTCTACAATTTTTCTCTCAGGTGTGTAATTTTCTTCTTCTTTTTTCTTTTAGAAACATTTGAGCTTCATTGGTTTAAGGCACAAGGCCAATAATCCTTCAGTGCCTGTTATGTAATGTGAATTCAGCACTGAACTGCCACCGGATGACATGAGGCGACTATGTTAGTGTGTCCACACACTATAACGTGTTCAACTGGTAATCAGCGAATAAATATTGATGATATTTGTGCACACTCTAATCCTCATCCACTTTCCCTAAAACTATTTATGAATTTAAGGCATACAAATGTACAGTAGATTCCACATTACTGGTATTAATATATTATCCACCTATATTTCGCTGTAAGAGCGGGCGTAGCCATTTGTACAGTTTATGGGTTTGGCTTCTGGTCTCCAGCTATTTTTAGCTGTACAAAACAGCTTGTTTTGCTGCTTGATATTGCAAACTGGTGTGTCTTGCCATATTAATGTATTATTTTAAAGCTGCAGTCCGTAACTTTTTTTGGTCAAAAATCATCCGAAATCCATTTTTGACCAAGTGCATAACCAGCCAGCGTTCAAAACGACCTCCTCATATTATCCGATTCACTACAGTATGTTTATAATAATACATTTTCTAATTTGAGCGGTACTGGTAGGAATTTGCGGGAAATGCGAGCATGCCGCCATGTCATTCCCAGATAGCACACTTATGTCTGCAAGATGTCTGTTAAAGATCATTTGATCTGGAAAGCATTTGCTGTGTACAAACATCTGACAGACATCTGTAAGATGTCAGTTTTACATACATTCTAAATAATAAACATCTTAAAGGGATCTAATAGACATCACAGATGAGCAAACAATCTACAAAATCCGCCATGCAGATGTAAATGCAGAGACCAAACAGCTGTCTCCAAGATTTACGTGTGCTATCAGGGTTATGTCATGTCTGTAAACATAAAGAACCCGGATAGCACACGTACATCTTGGAGACGTCTATTTGACGTCTGCATTTACATCCGCAAGACAGATTTTTAGATGGTTTGCTCATCTGCAATGTCTATTAGATGCCTTTAAGTTGTTTATGATTTAGAATGTATGTAAAACTGACATCTTACAGATGTCTGTCAGATGTTTGTACACAGCATCTAATAGACATCTGATAGGAAACGTCTTATAGACGTATTGCAGGTGAGCAAACAATCTAAAAAATACATCTTACAGATGTCAAATAGACGTCTCCAAGATGTACGTGTGCTATCAGGGAAGGCATCCCGGCTAGCAGGCTATATCGCATATGAGGATCCTGCAGGTGGTGGATAATAGCCTTTTCTCACTGCAGCTGGAATAATTAAATTCATCATTTTGATGGTGGATTGGTAGAAAGGATAATGTCTTTATGAAGCATATGTGACTGAAATTAAATTATATTCCAGTTTTAAATATGCATCTAATTACATATACGTGGGCTTACACAAATTCTGTATTTTAAAGTGTCACACGTACCAGATCACGTGAGGTCACGAGGTCCCGGAAGTAACTTCATGCAGGTATTTAAACAGGAAGCAGGTGTTGTCTAGCACCAGACATTGAGTTTCGATGCGAGATTCAACATCAGGTCCCGACTCTTCATCTACTCACGTGAGTAATCTCTCTGCTCTCCGGAGCGTTTATCTACCTGTCTGTGTGCGTGTGAGAACGCGGATTTCTTGGTGGAAATCTCAACTCCGTGTTGGAGCGTTCTCAGATCAAGTTGCGTGGTTTACCTACTCACTCGTGTGTATCCGCGTTTGAGTTTTCCGCTGCGCTACACGGGGACATATTTCGATCATTCATTTCTGTTCTCGCCTCCGTGACAGAATGTCTGGTCCCGAAATGGTCCCGGCGGACTTTGAACAACTGTGGGGTGTGATTCAGCAGCAGTCCATGGAAATCATGGGTCTGAGGCAGGAGATGGTGGGACTTCGGGCAGAAGTCACCGCGCTTCGTGCCGAGACCGCGGGTCTCTGGCCGGAGTGCGGGGCTCTCCAATCGGATCTCACCACTCTGCAAGCAGACTATGACGACCTGGCTGCTGCACAGATCGCCCCCGCGGAACAAGTCCGTCCCGCCCTCCAACCCAAAATTTCACGTCCTGATAAGTGGGACGGATCCGGATCCCGGTGTGATGTGTTCCTTACTAACCTCTCCTTAATATTTGCGTTTCAGCCCTCACGATACCCCACCGACCGCAGCCAGATTGCGCTACTCATCTCACTTCTCACCGGGCAGGCAGCCGAGTGGGCTACGGCGGTCCTGAAGGCCGACAGAGACTCCGCCCACTCCTATCCAGCATTTACCACCCAGCTCAGGGCCGCCTTCCAACACCCTGAGAGCGAGGTGGAGGTGGATTCTCGCCTATACCACCTAAAGCAAGGAGAGCGCAGTGTCAGCAAATACACCACGGACTTTCGCACCCTCGCTGTCCAGACCCAATGGAGTGATGCTGCGCTCCGCACAGCCTACTATGAGGGACTGTCGATCCGTCTTAAAGACGAGTTGGCTGTGCGGGAGCTTCCCGACACCCTGGAGGGCATGATACAGCTAGCCCTCCGGGTGGATCAGCGTATGAATCACTCCACTAAACACTTTTCTCGTCTTTCCACAGGTTCTGCTACCCGTCACCGCCTTCTGGAGCACCACGTCACCCACGCTGTCACTGCGCCGACTCCTCCTCCACCTGTCGCCTCAGAGGCCCACTCAACCGGAGCCGGGGAGCCCATGCAGATAGGACGCACCTCCCTGTCGGCAGCGGAGAGGGCCAGACGCTACCGCGAGGGTTTATGTGCCTATTGCGCCTCCCCAGACCACCATCGTGCTATCTGCCCTCTGCGTCCGGGAAACGGCCAGACCAGGTAAAGAGGGGGAGGTCTTTATCTGGTCCTGTGACGATTAAATCCTGTCCCGCTGAACCCCGGCTGCTACTTCAGGTATCAATCCTCGTGGGCCACCAACGGATCGTGACCACCGCATTTGTTGACTCAGGTGCGGCTGGGAACTTTATCGATCATGCTTATGCTGCCCAGCTGGGGATTGAGACTGAGGTGTTATCCCAGCCCTTAAAAATCACAGCCATTGACGGTCACCCCCTCAACTTCAGCCCCGTCACTCACCGCACTAAGGAGATCCAACTCATCATAGGTAACCACTCAGAAAAGATCCAACTCTACATAACCAAGATTACCTCACCTCCTGTCATTCTAGGTCACCCTTGGCTCATCACCCACGACCCCTTCATATCCTGGACCAGCGGCAAGATCGTCCACTGAGGGGCGACCTGTCAGGAGCTCTGTCTCCGGGCTAAGGCTGGGACATGTTCAGGGGAGTCCGAGGCCTCCGACGTCGACCTGGAGGAGATCCCCGCTCCATACCGTGACCTGGCCGAGGTCTTTAGCAAACGCAGTGCGGCCCAACTGCTACCTCATCGCCCCTACGACCTCGCCATTGACCTCGTGCCGGGCGCGGTGCCCCCTCGCGGCCACCTGTACTCCCTGTCGGCCACCGAACAACAGGCGATGGAGGAGTACGTGGCTGAAGGACTTCGGGCCGGTACTATCCGTCCTTCCAGCTCCCCGGCGGCCGCGGGGTTTTTCTTCGTTAAGAAGAAGGACGGGGGTCTTCGTCCATGTGTCGATTATCGGGGGCTGAACCAGATCACCGTCAAGAACCGTCATCCACTCCCACTCACTAACACCGCCCTGGACGCCCTCTCTGGTGCCCGCTTCTTCACGAAGCTGGACCTACGGAGCGCATACAACTTGGTTCGCATCAGGGAGGGCGATGAGTGGAAGACGGCCTTCATAACCCCCACTGGTCACTACGAGACCCTCGTTATGCCGTTTGGTCTGTGCAACAGTCCATCAGCATTTCAACAGTTTATCAACGACGTTCTCCGGGACATGCTGGGTAGATGGTGCTACGCGTATCTGGATGACATCTTGATATAATCGAAGACGCTGGAGGAACACACCCAGCATGTCCGAGCAGTGCTTCGGAGGTTGCTGGCCCACCAGTTGTACTGCAAGTTGGAGAAATGTGCTTTTCACCAGCACTCCACCACATTCCTCGGCTTCGTCATCTCCTCTCAGGGTGTGGCCATGGATCCCCAGAAGCTGGAGGCTGTGCGCTCGTGGCCCCTACCCACGTCGCTTAAACAGTTGCAACGTTTTCTGGGGTTCGCCAATTTCTACAGGCGGTTTATCCAGGGCTTCAGTGCGACTGCAGCACCCCTCACTGCTCTTACCAAACCATCACACGGAGACTTTCAACTCACTCCCGAAGCCATCCAAGCCTTCAAGACACTGTGCACTCTGTTCACCACCGCTCCAGTCCTCACCCACCCCAACCCGGACAAACCCTTCGTTGTTGAGGTGGACGCTTCCGATGTGGGCGTAGGAGCGATCCTCTCGCAACGTGGTCCAGACGGTAAACTACATCCATGTAGTTTTTTCTCTAGAAAATTCAATCCCACTCAGCAGCGTTACGGGGTAGGGGACCGTGAACTGTTGGCCATCAAGTGGGCTTTGGAGGAATGGCGTCACTGGCTCCAGGGCGGCGGTGAACCATTCACCGTCTGGACCGACCACCAGAACCTCACCGTGATCCGCCAGACCAAACAGCTTAACCCCAGGCAGGCGCGGTGGGCCCTATTCTTCTAACATTTCAACTTCCATCTATCGTACCGGCCTGGTTCGAAGAATACCAAAGCGGATGCCATCTCCCGTCAGCACCAACGAGACGCCACCACCTCGGAGGCCGTGCCTGTCCTGCCTTCACACATCATCTTGGCTCCTCTCCGGTGGGGGTTAGAAGAGAGAGTCCGCCAGAGTCACAGCCAGGATCCCCCGCCACCGGAAACTCCCACTGGACCTCTCTTTGTACCTAACACCTTACGTCAAGAAGTACTCCAATGGGGGCACGACTCCACTCTGGCAGGACACCCGGGAGTCCAGCGGACCATCTCATTCATCACCAGGGCGTTTTGGTGGAAGACGTTGAGGAGAGACGTACAAGAGTACGTCCAGGCATGTACCATCTGCGCTCGCTCCAAAACCACCAACACTCCCTCCACCGGCGAGCTGCAGCCCCTCCCCATCCCCAAACGACCCTGGTCCCACATCTCCATCGATTTCGTCACTGGACTCCCCGACTCTCAAGGCAAGAACACCATCCTGACCATTGTGGATCGTTTTTCTAAGGCTGTGCACCTGGTGGCTCTCACCGGACTCCCCTCTGCCAAGGACACCGCAGAACTCATACTCGAACACGTAGTCCGCTTGCATGGGTTCCCCAAAGACATCATCTCGGACAGAGGGCCCCAGTTCACGGCCAAGTTCTGGCAGGCCTTCTGCCGTCTGGTCGGTACCACCTCCAGTCTGTCGTCAGGGCACCATCCGCAGACTAACGGCCAGACGGAGCGGGCCAACCAATAGCTGGAGCGTTTCCTCCGATGCTTTGCTGGCGAGCATCAGCGCTCCCTCCCTCCGGATCCACCCTGTATTCCATCAGTCCCAACTCAAACATGTTTTTTTCTCTCCTCTGTCTCCCCAGGTCACCGCCCCACCCCCGCCCCGGATCATTGACGGTGGTCCTGCGTACACCGTCCGGCGAATCCTTGATTCGCGACCCCGTGGCACCCAGTACCTCGTTGACTGCGAGGGTTACGGTCCGGAGGAGCGGTCTTGGGTTCCCGGGCGGTTCATCTTGGATCCAGCTCTCATCCAGGACTACCGTCGTCGGGTATCCTCCATCCCGGGACCGTCCGGTGCCGGTCCTGGAGGGGGGGGTACTGTCACACGTACCAGATCACGTGAGGTCACGAGGTCCCGGAAGTAACTTCACGCAGGTATTTAAACAGGAAGCAGGTGTTGTCTAGCACCAGACATTGAGTTTCGATGCGAGATTCAACATCAGGTCCCGACTCTTCATCTACTCACGTGAGTAATCTCTCTGCTCTACGGAGCGTTTATCTACCTGTCTGTGTGCGTGTGAGAACGCGAATTTCTTGGTGGAAATCTCAACTCCGTGTTGGAGCGTTCTCAGATCAAGTTGCGTGGTTTACCTACTCACTCGTGTGTATCCGCGTTTGAGTTTTCCGTTGCGCTACACGGGGACATATTTCGATCATTCATTTCTGTTCTCGCCTCCGTGACATAAAGAGAACCAGTTCTAAGGAAAATAATTTGCTTTTTGGATTAAAATAATTTCTTTATATGAAATTTGAATGGTATGACATTTGGAGATTAGACTGTACAGAAACTGAAATCTACACGCTAATACACACAATATACACCTAGTCACGCAATGCAGATATTGTTAACATTAACAATTTGAGAACAAATGTATAACAATAAAAATAATTTGCATTGTTTGATGTTATATGAGCTAACCAATCATCAGATTTAATCATCATTGGTAGCGCGATTTATTGTATTTTTTCCTCAGTTGGTCAGAACAAAAGTGGCAGATTTGTTACTTACTGGTTCAGTATCCGATGCTTCAATATCTGATGACAATATCCGGTGAAAACTCTTATTTGGCTCATATATTCCAAGGCATAGGCTAGAACAGGGGTGCTCAACCCTGGTCCTGGAGATCGACTTTCCTGCAGAGTTCAGCTCCAACCCTGACCAAACACACCTGAACCAGCTAATTAGGATTTCAAGGAGTACTTGATAATTACAGACAGTTGTGTTTGATTAGGGTTGGAACTAAACTCTGCAGGAAAGTCGATCTCCAGGAACAGGGTTGGGCACCCCTGGGCTAGAATAAGTGATTCTGAAGTACAGTACCCACACCGGTGAGGTGACTGACGGCCACACACCTCCGCACTGGAGCCGTGATGATGCACAACCCTGTAATGGAGAATATTCTGCAAATAACTGCAGTTGCAGGTTTCAACACAGAGATGGTGACAAAGAGGCAAAACTTACGGCCTAGTGTTGTCAAAAGTACCAACCACGATACCATTCGGTGCTGTAATTTTAAAAACGCCAATTTCCCGGTAAGATTTGAGTGCTGTCGAGCCGCGTCTATCAGCGGATCCCCTAATATTTGCTCATAGAGGGATCCCCTGATAGACGCGGCTTCAAAACGCTCCCTTGTGCTTCTGTGTGAGTGCTCGGTGAAGAGCGTGAAGCGCTGATCATTGTAGCCAATCACAGTCATAACTGTTGAGCGTGTGAACACTATAGCCAATCAGCGGTGTTTAAGGACCTGCTCAATAGCACTCAAATCTTAACAGGAAATGGACGTTTTTAAAATTACAGCACCGAAGTTGATGGTAGCTATTGACTTTCATCGTATTTTTTCTCTATACTTTGGAAGACAACGGTCAGTCAGCTGACTGGTTGCCAAAATTCTTCAACATATCTTGTTTTGTTCTATCCCTTTAATATCAGCGGTGTCTGATGTTGATCCTGGAGAGCCCCAGTCCTGCAGAGTCAAACACAACTGAACACGCTAATCAAGGTCTGAAGGGTTACTTAAAAGCTACAGGCAGGTGAGTTTTTATTATGGTTGGAGCTGAACTCTGCAGGGCTGCGGCTCTCCAGGACTGGAGTTCGCCACTCCTGGTCTATATTATTTGAATGCCCCTTCCAGACTCCCAAATGGATCCAAAGACCAGGCCTTCAAATTGACCCTTTGCAAACAGCTTAATTGACAGGCAGTCTGACCAATTATAATGCAGAATGTCCGACAAACAAATCAGACAGTAGAGTGGATTAACTTTTGTGGGCTTAAAGTTTTCCACAGTTGAAATAAAATCTGTTTTGATGTTCTGAAAATACATTCATGTTTTTTTACATGCTTTAAGTAAAGAAGAAAAGACGATTGGTTCACATGTCAATTAATCTAATAAGGCAATAGAGTGATCTGGCACTACACATTAAAAGCCACAAAACTAGTATTTATTGTTTGAATTTCTTAAAAAATGACAACATTTTAAAGCTGAGACCTTTTTTTAAACCAGAAGCTGCTCTGTCTTGTCTGTTGGCATGTTGTCAGTTTCCTCTTTGTTCCAAGATGTATTTTTCACTGCGTGAGAACATGATGTGTAGTGTGAGAGCAGCATTGTTTGTCGGATATAGCAACAGTAACTAAGAAGGTTTTTGCGAAGAATCAACTGTCATGGTCCTCCAAAATTGAGATTACCATAGGAATCTTCAGCACAAACGACGACAAGCGCCTCCAGTTAGTGGCATCACTGGGCCCCTTGTACAGTGTATTGCATTCAGCCCACTTGAAATCCCATTCTGGGGGTTTAGGGAGTTAGGGAATCCCCCTCAGTAAAAGTCATCGGGACAGGTGTCTCCCATGAGTAGAAATCATCTTTGTGGGCCTTCAAAGCTCTAAGTCTAGTCTATAAACACATTTCTCCTAATTCCCCAGACAAAAAAGCTCCATTGTCTGTTATCGGTAATATAGCGATGTATGAAGCGCAGCTCCCACAGAACTCACTTTGAAACAAAGCAGCTTTTTGTTGGTCAATGCAGCAAATTTGCGCATCCAACTTGACCCTGATGCAAATCTGCATGAGAGAGTCTTTCACCCTCATTCAAATGTCCTGCTCACATGAATTCCTATTAAAACATTCCATGTTGAAACAACAGTAACAGTTTGATTGCACCTTAAGGGGGTCCTCTAGTAGAGGCTTGGTTATTTATTGCTATATTTATTAATTACTTTTATAATTATTAACAGTATAAAAAGCCAACGTGTCGGCAACGTCAATGCAAAGGTTAGGTTTTGACTGAAATTTGTGAACTGCCGATAAAATGGATTTCAGCAAAGGCAAGGGTGAGATGATGGAAATGGCATTTTGGTCAGACCCAGGTTTGAACGTTAACACCATGCATGGAAAATATCTCCCTGCAGTGCTACGTTGAAGTGTTCCCACAGAAGCCATCACGCAAAGCCCACTTGACCAGACACTCAACACCTCTCCATAGATAGAAACCCACCTCATGTCCTACATACATCATATGCGAGAGGCCTGTGGGAGACTGCAGGGGCCACCACAGAGATGCAGGTTTAGATGTTTCTTTCTATGTATCTAAGTGAAATTCATGTGAGGATAACGAGGCTAACGAGACAAAAATTAAACATCTATATGTGTAAACCTCCAGATTCACATGCCCATGAGGGAGTAAGGCACATGAAGTCACCGCATGACAGTATTTACACAGAGATGCTGAGTTTAAACTCTCTACATATGAATGTACACTTCTCTGATGTGGACAATGTGTCATTCATTACCGTAACATTGCGGTGTCAGTCAGTTCTCTTTACTGGAATATATGCAGCAGTGTGAAACTCACACCAAATGGATTTCATGCAAGTATATGGATACGATGGATATTCATACTCCCTGCTTCCTGCTAAAGGAAAACCAAGGTGTATAGTGCATAGAGATTACCGGTGCCATTCCAACTTAAAACAGGAGTCATTTGGAAATGTCAGTGTTCACACTTGTTTTCGTAGTAAATGCATTAAAAATACTGAGGCAAATAATGATGAGTTGATTGACTGACTCATATATAGACAGCAACTATGATTTGAGAGTCAAGAAATTCCCATACAGCTGAAAAATATATTATTTTGTAATACTGTTAAAACTACAGACAAATTTTTTAACCTCAAAAAACTCATAATAAATAAATAAACACATAAATAAATAAAGGTGATATAACCAATTTCAGCCATTTTGATAATTAATAATAAAATAAATAATAAAATAAAAAAAGTAATAAAAATGAAAAGTAAAAAAATAAATAAATTTTGCTGTTTAAATAAAAATATGTTGCTGTTTTTCAGTCTAGACAGTCACAGAACAGTTCAGGTATAAACTGTCAGGTAGTGGGAATATTTTACACACATCACTCTACACTGTAAAAAATAAAAAACACAATTTATTGAGTCAGCTTAAAATAATTTGTTACCCTGCTGCCTTAAAATTTTAAGTTGAGTCAACTAAAATAAGTTTATTCAACTTGAAATGTTACTAAGTTGTACTAAGTAACAACTTAGATATTTGTGTCTGCTAAACTTAACAGATGGGTAAGTAACCCAGCTGCCTTAGATATTTGAGTTGAATCAACTTCAAATTTTAAGTTGTCACTTAGTATAATTTAACATTTTAAGTTGAATAAGCTTTTTTTGAGTTGACTGAACTTATTAAGGCAGCCAGGTTACAAATTATTTTAAGTTGACTCAACAAATCGTTTTTTACAGTGTAGTAGAAATCGCTTACAGCACTTTTAATACTTTTTTATTTCTATAAAAAAAACAATTTTTTTCAGAATATGTGTGAGTGGTGTGATAGAGAGGATTTGGTGTCGTGCTTAGATGTGCACATTTTTAAATACCTCATTCACAGAGATTGGGTTAAATCAGTTGGTCATTGCACACACACACACACACACACACCCAAACACCGCCTCAAACACACACCTGTGAACTCACTCACGTGTATAAAGATGTGTGCATATGCACATGGCCTGTGGTGGATTTTTTGGCTGCTTTCAGCTTCGTGCTCCAAATAAATAACCCAGTTTTATTGACACAAATAGAACTGGCAGGAGTGAAAGAGAGGAAGAGAACGAGTGTGAGAAAAAAAAATAGAGATAGGTAGATAAGGTACAAATTCAGTTTACTAGGTAAAATCCGCAATCCATTTCCTCTAATGGGGTGTACGATGCAAACGTGTCTAGAATAAGAGCATATGTTCAGACTGATGAGCACAGAACAAATAGTTAAGTGTGTGTTAGGCATAAATCTCTAATGGGGACAACCTGTCAGGCAAGTGTGTAATGAGTCTACATGGGCGTGTGGATAAAGTGGTTTCGGGTAGTCAGATCTGGTTGCGTATTAATGCTTATTTTCACACTTATTGCATAATTTTCTTTCTTACATAATATACACAGAGATATGAGTGTAGTTTAGACTCACCTGTGCTGGTCACTTTAGTTTTCTCATCATTTTCTTTGCTTTATTTGATCCTGAGTGCAGTGGATGAAAACCACACTAGCCAGAATCACTGGACTGTACAGAAAAAACAGAGTTTAAGTGTCAACTCTGATAGAGAACCCTAAAACCACTCAAACCATTAAACAAATAAGGGCAGAAAGATTTGCAGTCAATCATGGTGGTTATGCCTCCCATGTCAATAACTGCCACACAGGAAAATAATCTGACATCACTTCCTGTGCTATGTCTAACATGGGACTCCCCCATCCTTCACAAATTAGGTAGGGTTCACTTGGCCTTCAAACTGTGGCATTCATAATTTGAGGCACTAGCTTTAAGGGAAAGACGTTAAAAGCTCTAATACTTCAGACGTATTATTTTTATGTTGAGATTTTTTATTTCAAGTCTAATCGTTTTGTGTAAAGCACTTCTTTAACGAGATGGTCCCTTCAGTAAATATCCTACCTGAAACATGGTTTTCTTGGCAATTCCAGTGTCACTCTCACACGGTACACATGAGTGGCCGTACTCCGTTTCTCTGGATGATAAAGTCCCACGGCTATATTAAGAACCGAAACAGCGACATCTTCTGGAAGAAAGCGACGTTTTGGATCGGTTTCCTAAATGTTTAAATGCATTAATATCAGGCGATTTATATTCTTCTCCCAGCCTGAAATACAATGCATTATTAAAAGCACTGTAGTACAAAACACAACATACAATGCAGTATAGTAGCCAGGCCTACAAGGTTCACTATTCAGAAATTAACTGAGAATTAATTTAAAATTTAAAATTTTAACATTTTAAAATTACAATTCCTGCAATGCAGCTTACAGCCACGCAGGCTCGCATGGGCTTATTTTAAGCAAATTTTTCATTTATAAGCTCTCTATCCTGTTTAATTGCAGTCCAAAATGTTCCTGACTTGGTCTCCTTTTAGGTTCAGAAGTACCTTAAGATGTTTCTGTTACATTCTTGGCACAAGGTTGCTTCTGTCATGACAGCTTGGTCACCAATATCTGTCCCCTTGGTTTTATAGCTGCCACTACGGCTAGTTTAGAAAGACTTTCTCAGGCTTCCCAGTGATGTTCTTGTCACTGCCTAGAGGTTCCTGACCTAAACCAAAGCCAGTACCAGGACCTCACAGTTCTCTCCTTTCTTCGGCTGCCCTGGGCCTCATATACAGTATGCATACGCAATATATGCAATCATTGAACTTACCTTATTCGTAATAAAATGTAAACATGTTTACTGTCCAGTATTTTTAAATTGATGCAGCCCACCAAGAAGCACGTATGATGAAGAAGCAGGTAATGGAGACAACATAAAGGCATGGCAAGGCAAGTTTGTTTATATAGTACATTTCATACACAATTCAACAGTTAAGAATAAAAAAATGAGTATACTTAAAATACAGTGCAATCATTTGGACATTGCACAGTGCTAATTCAGTAAATGCAGACTTAAACAGAAGAGTTTTGAGTCTAGATTTAAATGTGGCTACTGATTTAGCACATCTGATCTCATCTAGAAGCTGAGTTTCAGTTCCAGCTGGTACAATATCTGCATTTAAGTACACTCGTTGGCTCATCAGAGGTGGTGTGATATTTCGATGCAACAGATTTGGGGGAATTGCTACTACACTGTAAAAAATAAAAAACAATTTGTCGAGTCATCTTAAAATAATTTGTTACCCTGCTGCCTTAAAATTTTAAGTTCAGTCAACTAAAATAAGTTTAGTCAACTTGAAATGTTAAGTTGTACTAAATAACAACTTTAGAGATATTTGTGTTTGCTAAAGTTAACAAATGGGTAACCCAGCTGCCTTAAAATTTTAAGTTGATTCAACTCAAATATCTAAGTTGTCACTTAGTATAATTTAACATTTCAAGTTGAATAAACTTTTTTTAAGTTGAATGAACGTAAAAGGCATCCAGGTTACAAATTATTTTAAGTTGACTCAACAATTGTTTTTACAGTGTAGAGGGCACATATGTAGTAGTAGTAACAGATTATTTGAAGGTTTTTGCTGACAACCAAGCTAGTAAGAACTGTATTAATGACAGTATTTGAAATGGGAAAATATATATTAGTAACATGTATTAACATACATCAACTTTAGAAAATAAATAGATGGATGCATAGTTGCTAAGTTAAGTACAGTATGTCCTAATGCGTAACTAAAAATTATATGTAACTTGCATTATTTATGCCTACTTCACACTATGGACAAATGCTAGAAATGCAAAAATAGGTGTCATAATCCCAGTTTATGGTCCCCTGTCTTTGGTTTTGTGTTTTTATTTTGAAATGTATTCTTCTACTGTTTCTCTGCTTTATTTCTGCATTCAGTATCCCTGTTTGCCTTGCTGCCTTATTTGTTACCATAGCTACCCTTATTAGTTACCATGCCAACTAATCACCCACTCCTGTCCCTAGTCAGCCCCTTTTTAACTTGTGTATATATACCCTAAAGCTACTAGAAAGCAAGCCTGCAACCATTAGCCAAAAAAGTATAACAGCTAAAGCTTACTCTTCTGGTCTGGCTGTACCTCTCATCTCCCTATAGTAAGAAAATCTCTGATATGCCACTGTGTTTCAGTTGTTTTGTCAGTCATTGTTCCTGTGTTCCTTGTGTTTTCCAAACTGTTCCTGTTTGTGGATTGTTTTCTTGTTTCAAGTCTGGATTACCTATATCAGGGGTTTTAAAGCCTGTCCCGGAGGCCCCCCAGCACATTTTGTATGTCTATCTCATTTAACACATCTGATTCAACTCATTAGTAGAGACTGCAAGACCTGAATTGGGTGAGTCTGATAAGGGAGACATACAACGCTCTGCGTTGATGGTCCTCATCTCTGTCTGCTCTGCCTTGGTGATCGCCCACATCATCAGCTCTGCCTTGGTGGACTTCAGCTCCTTGCCCTTTGCCCTGGTGATCATCTGCTCCTCCTTGGTGGTCTTCTGATCTTCAGTCCTGTCTGCTCTGCTATGGTGATCATCTGCTCCACCATGGGGACTTTCGGTCCCTTCTGCTCTGCTGTGGTGCTCAACTGCGCCACCCTGGCTTCCTGCTCTGCTGGCTTCCACCTTAGTCTTCAGTTCCCTTCTGCTTCAGCTATGTCTCTGGCACCACCCTGCCTCCTGTTTCACCTTTATCTCTAGATCCTCTTTCACCTTACGGACCTGGCCCTACATCCCTCCCCTGTGTCTGTGCTCTCTCCCTGTGTTCATTGTCCCTGTTTGCATTGCTTTATTACCATAGCTACCCTTATTAGTTACCATGTCAACTAATCACACACACATGTCTCTCATTGGCTCCTGGTTAACTTGTCTATACCCCTTTGTTTCAGTTGTATTTTGTCGGTCATTGTTCCTGTTGGATCTTTTCTTTCAGGTCTGGATTATTAGGGTTCCAAGCACAGAAGGTGCTGAAACCCTATTGTTTTTGTACTGATTTTCTTTGTCGTCGTCATCTTCTGCCCTAAAAGTGTCTGACCTGCCAAAACCATAAGTACGAGAAACACTACATTTGGCAGGATGGTCCCAAATCTACTCAGGTGCATGCACACACACACACAGGACCATAGGTGGTGCTATAATAAGTACTTTTACATTTTGCTTATATCTTTGTAACCATACAGGAGTCTGAGTCAGGACTCTCTGAGTCAAGCTTAACAAAACGTGTAGTTTTTTTTTTTCTGGCATGCATAAAATTATTCCACTTTTTGATCTTTTTGTCATTAGCGTCTAAAGATGATACATGCAAAATTTTGTATGAATCAGTCAAGTAGTTTCAGAGGAGATCCAGAAATAAAAAAATAAAAAACGGCGGACTACAACACATTGCACTACTGTTGTCTGCTAGAGGGAACCACAGAATAAGAAATCAATTTTTTACTATCGGTTTCCATCACTCTGAATAACAAATAACATCCTTAGGTATATTTTTACCTTAAAATTTACATTTTAAAATAATAAATAATAAACTAAAATAATAAAAAAAATTTACCAGTTGATGTCTGTGGTTCACATAGACAATACTCACTGGTTTCAGATAACTGCTGTTTTTTGAGGGTTTCAGCAAATTCTGAACTGGTTATATCAATCTCTAAAACACTTGAATATGATTAAATGTTACCTTCAGTTCAGTATATCCAAAATGATATTAAAAACATTTGTCAAGCTGCATGACATGACTTTATTTAGCTATTGCTGTCAAGTTAAAATAAAGGGGGCTTCTGTTTATTGCAGTAGTCTACATATTGCTAGACTTGTAGTCAAGACCGCCTAAACCGAGACCAAGACACTACCAAGACCAGAAGGTATCGAGACCAAGACAAGACCAAGACCAAGACCAAGACAGACCATGTCAAGACCAAGACCAAGTCGAGACCAAGACCAATACCAAGTCGAGACCGGAGAAAAAAAAAAGACTAGTGTTGAAGCTACGCAATAACTTGTATGAACAGCAGCATACTAGGGTTCAGCCGCAGTTTACATTCAATACATATTAGGTATTACTTCAACTACAGGCAGAGCAATACAGAGACAGACCATGTCATGTGTGTGACTGAGCTCACTGTAAATGTTTTTTCAGACTGGGTGAGATCAACTATGTGTAGCAATTGTATGACGGCTAGGGCTGGGCGATAAAACGATAACGATATGTATCGCGATAAACACGTGATCGATATCAATAAAAAATGTGTTGGATAAAACGTTCGATATTTTTTATTCTTCTGTGTCGGAAGAAAACAGAGGTTGCGAAGCAAGTTTGGTTGCATTAACAAAGGCACTCGCTCTCTGGTAACCTAGCAACGTAGGGAGTGACACGCTAACAGCCAATCATGTAACAGTATCAACTTTCGTTGCGCCATATCGTTGTCTCGTGCTGGTCTGCTGGATTCCTCTTCATAAGCAGAAAATGAGTGCCGCAGCGAGCGAGGAAATTTTAAATAAAAGAGGAAAAGTCAGCTCGCCAGTATGGCAGTTTTTTGGATATTATAAGTCTGACCGTAGTCAGACCAATGTCGTCTGCAAATTATGCAAGACCGTCGTCCCCGCCAAGACTGGTAATACCACGAACTTGATGTACCACCTTAGCCGCGCTCACCAAGAATTTTGACCGATTAATACAATCAGTTAAACGGTTTAAAAGGTCTTTTTTCAGTTATTTATCAAAATATTTTAAAACGTTTTTTGGATGGTTAAAGTAAAATGAAATTGCATTTTTGAGAGAAAAAAGATAAATCGCGTAGGCCTATAACGTTAAGTCGTATTTTATTATTACATTCAGAAAGACACCAGGTCGCGAAATATTTACAGTACACTATAAACATAAGCTAGGCTATTTTAGTTCCCCTCACTCCACAAAAATAATTTCAATTTAACAGTATTTAGAAAAGAACAAAAATGAAAAATATAAGAAGCTAGGGGACAAGCAAAAACGAAACCATTTAGGGTAAAGCGAAACTGAAACTAACATTGGGTCTCTCACACGACACAAATCCAATGTCTCTGTATTCAAGATGTATTTGAATGCTAAAATATTATTTATTATGTAAACCTGGTTTTGTACTTCTCGCATTACAATATCCACATTTAAAAAAAATGTTTGGAATAATATCACGGCAGTACGTTGATAACGATTAAGCAGTGTGATTATTTTTTTTTTCCCATATGTTTGGCTGATTGTGTGTGCGCGTGCGGCGCCGGCGCAATCACTTTATTTTTTTCCTTCTAACAGGGGAAACAACTCTTTACAGATAATCGAAACTGTAAACGGTTTAATGTTTGTAAAATAAAGAAAAATAGGATGCCGCTTTCAGCCGTCTTCCTTTCGCGCAGCACAAAAATGTACCAAAACTCTGCATGCTAGCTACTTGTTGCACTTTTTTTGTTTGTTTGTTTGTTTTATTAAGTAAAAATATTTATCGTGTAGGCCTATTCATTCATTATATATAAATATAGCCTAGCTTTATAATGTTTTTCTCCATTCGCAGAGGCGCTGCAGGTGGTGCTACGTGTCCATGTGAATCCTCATGTTCTGTTGTTTGCTGCTTTTTGCGCATGTAAAATTAATCCCGGTAAACAAATGTTGGTATTTTAACGAGTCACAGACACTTATCCTTTCTAAAATAATTAAATTCTAATTTTAAAAAATCTTGTCGGTTAACGGTTAATAATCGGTTAACACGCCGTGTAGCTTTTTTTTTTTTTGAGCGTGTAGTACTGCTAATCCCCGACCACTATGACGGTCTGAGACAGCGAGACTTGACAAGACCGAGAGGTCCGAGACCAAGACAAGACCAAGACCAAAGACCGTCAAGGCCGTGACAAGACCGAGACCACGTAAAAGACCGGTCTCGAGACATACATCACTACATATTGCTGCATTCAAGTGTACTCATTCCAACCAGTAAACGCCAACCTTCATGAATTTCTGATGTCCTAGTTACTAACAGCAATTTTTAAAATACCAGCCATTTATAGCAATAGAAATGAGCGATGAAAGCCGTAATACACATATGTAGCATCTACAATGCTAATGTTGTCCACCAGAGGGAGGCACAAGACATTTTTTTTTTTTTTTTGAATGCATATTTTAAAATCTATCTATCAACTAGCAGTGCATGCAGGGGTGTAGGAATGAGCTGAAAAGTTTGGGGGTTGGGGTACATTTTAAATCAATCAGCAAAAGGGGCATGCCACCACAATTATAATGATTTGTACACCCCTGTGTACATACCAGATCATAATCAAAATTATGAAACTATTAAAGACTGAAAAACAGAAACTTCGTATCCATATTTCCTAAACATTATATCGCTGGGATTGGAAATGAATGCTGCACTGCTATAAGCTTCATTGTCTATATGAAGGATTTAATATAAAGGTTTTGGTGCCTATAAGTACGTTTTTTGAGCAAATTGTGAAAACACAGGTGCCACATCCTGTCTGCCTTGAAAGGGAAAATATGCTAGTTCTACTGCACACAAGAAGTTAAGTTTATTTAAGTCTGGGTAATTTCAGTACCAGAGGTTTATTTACAAATAAAAATGCCCAGAAAAACTACTGTATAAGTTTACCATATTTAGCACACATTGGTACTAATATGATCTGTTTCGGTGTGAAGATCAGAAACGGTCGCTTCTTAGCAACTTGTGGGCACTAGACCACACAGAGGTGCACCTACCAGCTCAAACCTGAAGCACAGATCAAGGATGTTCAACCAGTCTTTTCGAAATTATGTATTTATTTGTTTGTTTTTGGTTATGTTATCACATTAACAGTTAAAATGCAACACAATTTATTCTGTTTACATTTGGGTTTTATACCTGTTGCATACCGTAACCATAAACTCTGTTTCAGGTAGCTACAATATGTACAAATATATGTAGGTATGAAATTAAAGTATATACTAGGTATCAGTGATCTAAAATGCTATACAAATAATACTGTTGTCAAACCAGCAGTGACACTCTGCTTACAAAGCTGCTACAGAAGAAAAGAAACTTTGTGGTTAAAAGCAGTGAACCGGATTCTAGCGTCAAGCTCACATGCAGACATCCACATAGTGAATTTCGGTGACATTACACACACATTAGACAACAAGCACTGGAAAATTTACAGCTGGCTTAGAATAAAACACCTTACGTCTACGGTTTTCTTATTGCTTTTTCAGGGATTGTTTGTTCTGTACTTAGAAGTTCAGCATGGAGGCTAGAGATTTCTGGTATCATAAAACACCACCACAATATTCAGGTGAGCAAACAATGCTTATTGTACACTATGTTTAAGTAATGCATTTGTATACGTCTTACTTAAATAAGTTTGTCTTACTTAAATAAGTTTGCAAGTATAACTTACAACTCTAACCTGCAAGTGTATTGCAGTGTAATCTGAAGGCTAAATGTAAAAATAGTGTAATAAATTTACCATTGAAACACTGTAACAGATATCAACAAATATGGATCTGACATATAAGCTATATATACACGTAAAAAAATGTAGCCTACATTTGCAGTATGATTGTAATTTTGAAGATTTCTCTTAACCGAAAGTCTCGCTCAAAGGCTTACTTCTGCGTTCAAGAATATGGTGGATACAAAATGATTTTCACTTTTCAAAGCCCATTTTGTACATATGCAATGTGAGCTTTGAGTTGATTTGTGTTTGGAAGTATGATATGTTTGTTGGTGGTATATCACCTTCCAGTATTGAACCAAAACCCTCACATTTACTATACAAGTTACTACTTGTGTGAGAGAAATACTGTAGCTCTCGCTTTAGGAAAGGCAACATATGAGTGGTTGTTTTATATCTTCATGCAGAATCAGAGAAAACATTTCATTCACCTGAGCTGAGAATTGTGCTGCTGGGTCTTTCTGGTGTTGGAAAGAGTGCCACAGGAAATTTGATACTGGGCAGAAAGGCTTTTAAAGAGACCAGAACCAGAGTGAGTGAGATACAAAGAGGAAGAGTAGAGGACAGAATCATCTCAGTCGTCGACACTCCAGGATTCTTCACCACTGAACTGACTTACGAAGACCAGCAGAGTGAAATAAAAAGGAGTGCTTCTCTCTGTCACCCTGGTCCTCATGTGTTCCTGCTGATGATTGACCTAAAGAACGTGAAAGAAGAGAGGAACCTTGTGAGAAAAATTCAGGACAACTTTGGACCACAGGCTTTTAAGTTTACCCTGGTTTTGTTCATTGGAAGAGAGCAAATGTCTAACAAAGAATGGATGTTCTTTATGCTTAGTACAAAATTTCAGGAGCTAGTCGGACAATGCAGAGATAAATATCATGAAATCAACAGTATAAATGCAATTAACCCAACTCACATCACAAAGCTCCTACAGAAGATTGATGAAATGGTCAAACATAATGACGACCAGCATTACAATACTGACATCTATTTGAAGTCCCCAACAAAGATTAAAAAAGTAAAGCAAAAACTGGAAGAAGAAAAGGAGGACTCAAAAAAGCACAGAGAAAGAGACAAAATAAGAGAAAGTAAAACCATGTGGAAAACATTTAAAAGTGTAATACAAGAAAACATAACACATACTGTGACCGATCCAGAAAAGGAAACTCTTATTTCTCATGTGAGAAAAACAGAAACTCATGAAGATAAAGAAGAAGCTTGGTTTTTTCAAGAAAGCAAGAATGTAGGTGATAGTGGATCATTAATAAGATCAGTGGAATTCTCATACGAAGAAATGGCAGAGGTAAATGTGATCCAGACAGAAAGCTGGAAAATGAGCAGAACAGGAAGATGGGACCAGAGAAACACCCAAGCAGGTGAGAACCTGGAAAACTGTCTTTATTTTATTAGTCTATATTTTCCTGAAAAAATCCCTTAAAAATATGCCCCTTAAAGTAAACGGAGGGTGCTGTTTGATAAATAATTCACTGAGGTTGAGTTTTTACCATTTGTATTGTATTTACATGCATAAGCTGACATGTAAAGTTGCCTACTGTGGTGTGCCTTTGATGTTTATATTTTCTTTAAAAAGCAAGGACATTTAAAAACAGTGCTTTGCGAAAGTATTCATACCCCTTCTTTTTGTCACATTTTATGTTGCAGCCTTACGTTAAACTGCTTTTGTCCCCCCACATCAGTCTACACTCCATGCACTATAATGACAAAGCAAAACACAGATTTGCAACAAATTATTACAGTTTAAAAAACTGAAATAGATCATTGCATAAGTATTCATACCCTTAATGTGGTACTTAGTTGAAGAGCCTTTACAGCTGTAAGTTTTTTTTGTTTTTTTTGTTTTTTTTTGCAAATCTGCATTTGGCAAATATCTGCCATTCTTCTCCTCACCTCTTCACCTCTCAAGCTCTGCCAGCTTGGAGCTTTTCGGGTTTCTACAGAAATCTTTGATTGGGTTCAAGCCCAAGCTGTGGCTTGGCCACTTAAGGACAGAGTTGTCTATAAGCCACTCTCGCTGTATGCTTAGGCTCATTGTCCTGTTGGAAGGTGAACCTTCTGTTCAGTCTGGACTCTGAATGTTCTGGATTGGGTTTTCATAAGGCTATATCTGTATTTTGCTGTGTCAAGCTGTCCTTGCTGCTGAAAAACAGCCCCACAGCATGAGGCTGATACCACCACACTTTACTGTTGGGATGCTACTGTAGCATTTGGGCCAGTCATACACACAATTGTTCATTAGACTTACTAAATCAGTTATTCGTTAGATTAACAAATAATCATAGACCCCCTCACCCAATCCACCACACTGGGTGCCGAGACGTCTCCGATGGCAACCAGGACACCTCGACCAGACCAGATACACTTTACGATCTAGAAGTATGTAGAGGGAATCTCCCCCTACTTATTTATCTCTAAAATAGACACGTACTGCTATCGGAAATTACTTCTTTTATTCATTCACAGACAAACCCTTCTTTGACCTTCCTCATCTTCTCATCTTCTGGCAGGCCTCAAAGTCAGTCTGCGGTTCTTTTAGATCCTAAGAGCATGAGCTAGAACTCTTCTGGAACCCTAAGCTTGCACCAGGCCTTGCAGCCTTGTCATTCTATTCCCTAAAGATCACAGGATTTCAGCTGGGTCTCTCTCAGCTCTTGGTTCTTCTTCACTTTTCACCTGGGAAGAAACTCCCAATCACCACCGAGTCAGAATAAAGGAAAATTTACATATAATGTACTCACCTCCTTGTCATCCAAGATGTTCATTTTTTTTTTCTTCAGCCGTAAAGAAATTATGGTTTTTGAGTTAAACATTTCAGGATTTTTCTCCATATAATAGACTGATATGGTGCCCAGAATTTGCACTTCAAAATGCAGTTTCAAACAACCCCAAATGCGGTTGTAGACAATCTCAGCTGAGGAAGTAGGGTCTTATCTAGCGAAACGATCTGCTATTTTCATAAAAATAATACAATTTATATACTTTTTAATGTTAAATGCTCGTCTTTGTCTTACTCTCCCTGATCTCTGTGTATTCTGGTCGAAAAACTCCAGTCGTATTTTCTCCCTCAACTTCAAAAATCATTTCAAAATCATCCTACATCACTGCAGAAGTACCGACCCAGTCTTTGCAAAGTGAACATTCAAAGAAGATCAAACACCCTTAACAAAAAAGGTAAAACAGGGATATAGGATGATTCTGAAGTTGAGGGAGAACATAAGATGGGAATTTCTGGACATATCCTAACTGTCATGAACAGGAAAAAACAGTTCAGGCAGAGTAAGACAAGATGAACGTTTGACATTTGAAAATAACCAATTGATTTGCTAGATAAGACCCTTTTTCCTTGGTTGGGATCATTTGAAGCCGCATTTAAACTGCATTTTGGAAGTTCAAAATCAGGGCACCATATCAGTCCATTATATGGAGAAAAATGCTGAAATGTTTCCCTCAAAAAAACATAATTTCTTTATGGCTGAAAAAAGAAAGACATGAACATCTTAAATGACAAGGGGTGAGTACATTATCTGGAAATTTTTGTTCTGGAAGTGGACTTTAACATCTTTGGAGTTCATCACTCTTAAGACCTGGAAAAACATGATTGCAAGTCCAAACCTTGAAACCATCAAGACTTTCATCCGAGACTGCATCCGGACACTTCATCAGACCACAGAATTTTGTTTCTCACAATCTGAAAGTTCTTTAGGTGCTTTGTTGCAAATTCCAAGTGGGTTTTCATTTGTCTTCACTGAGGAGAGGATTGAGTTTGGCCATAAATTGGTGGAGTGTTGCAGTGGTGTTTGTCCTACTGTAAGTTTCTCCCATCTGCATATATGATCATGGAGCTCAACTAGAGTGACCATTAGCTTCTTGGTCACCAGTATAACCAAAGCCCTTCTCCATAAATTGCTTAGAGTCCTAGTTGTTACAAACATCTTCCAGAAAAGGGTACGAATACTTACGCAATGGAATCAATTCAGTTTTTTATTCCTAATAAATTTGCAAAGTTGTTACAAGCCTGTTTTTGCTTTGTCATTATGGTGTATTATTAGTGTACACTGATGTGGAAAAAAGTTATTTAAAGCAGTTTTACATAAGCCTGCAACATAAAACGTGAAAAAAAAAAATTATAGGGTGAAAAAAAGGGGTATAAATACTTCCTCAAGACACTGTATATCCTGACCCAGAACCAATTAACTACATAACCTATGTATATCACAGCTATTCATAAAAATATGACTAGTACAGTCATAGGCTATGTGACACATCATATTGACATTGCTGAGACAAATAAAGCAATTTTAATAAATTAACTCCATTAAGACTCGGATGTCTGTGGCTTAATACAGTCATGGACACCATGGCCAAAAAAAAATGAAGAAAAAAGCACTCTGCAAGCACTAGGCATATAAAAATAGCAGACAAATTAATTAATTATAATGTACATTGCATTTATTTACACAAGTTATCTTCTCCAATCATGTCAGATCTCAGAATTGTGATGGTGGGAAAAACTGGAGCTGGAAAGAGCGCAACAGGAAACACCATCCTGGGACAAAAAGTTTTTAAAGAAGACATGTGTTCTGAATCTGTGACTGGAAAATGCCAACAACATCAGAAGAGGGTAGAAGGTAGAATCATCTCAGTGATTGACACTCCAGGGGTGTGTGACACATCAATGAGAAAACAAGACTTGAAGGATGAAATAGTGAGATGTGTAGAAATGTCTCTTCCTGGCCCTCATGCTTTTCTACTGGTCATCAGACTGGATGTGAGATTCACAGACGAGGAGAAGAACACAGTGAAATGGATTCAGGAGAACTTTGGAGAAGATGCTTTACATTACACCATCATTCTTTTTACTAGAGGAGATGCATTGAAAACATCTATTGAGGAGTTTCTGATTACAAACAAGCAGCTAACTGAGCTAATCAAACTGTTTAAAGCTGGTTATCTGGTTTTCAACAACACACAAGAAAATCAAGCACAGGTTAGTAAGCTGTTATGGAAGATAGAAACAATGGTGAAGGACAACGGAGGAGAGCATTACACAAATCAGATGTACCAGGAAGCTCAGAGGAAAATCCGGGAAGAAGAAGAAAGGCAGAGAAAGGAGAAACAGAGATTAAGACATGAAGAGGAGATCAAGATAAGGAAGGATGAAAAAGATAAACTTGTCGCAACCGCTAAAATGGGAGCCTTGGTGGGAGTAGGTGTAGGAGGAATGATTGGAGGTGCAGTGGCTGTGGGAACTGGAGTGGCAATACCTGCAATTTTAATCACAGGAGGTGCATCTCTTGCAGGAGGAGCAGGTGCAAAAATGATCGTAGATACAATTAGCAGAAAGCAGAGTAAAAAATCAGCAACCAATAAAACAGTTACTGCAACACCTTAATCATTTCATGATTTTAGTGGGGTTAAAAACAGGGTTTAAAGCAGCTTAATACAATAATAGCTTTTTATTCCAGCATTACCTGTGGTTAGTAAAAGGGTGTGAGGATCTAGACAAGAGGATATTTTTTAAGTCAAACTTTAAGAAATCACTGGTATGAATTGTAGTGAAGTGTTCTCAATACTGTATATGCTTAACTCTGTCAACTCTTTAAAATAAAGGTTCCAAAATGGGATTTCATAGCAATCCAATAAAAGAACCATTTTTGGGAACTGTTAACAGTTCTTAAAAGAACCTTTTATTCCCTTATAATAATCTAAAGAACCTTTCCCACTGTGGACCGGAAAGGCTCCATGGATATTACAGGCTCTTTGTGGAACCATTGATGCTGAAGAATCTTTATTTTTTTTAAGACTGTCTGAAATCCAGGACCCTAAGCTAATCTTACAAATAGTGTAGCATGTTGTATGAGCACGATTTTTTGCCCCCAAACCAGTTAAGCACAACCTCAGACACTTACCTCTGACAGTTTATGCTTCATGAATTCAGAACATAAAAACATAGATGAATCAGAACGCACCAGGATGTGCTACTAACACTATACTAAGATTATGGTCATGGTTTAGGTTGGGGTTAATATTGGTTGGGGTTATATATTTGTTTCAGTTTTTACAAACGGTTTGTGGGATGGGGTTGCACTGAACTGGTTTGGAAAACAAAATCATGTAGACAAATAGCTTTGATCTCATTTTTTGTATTATAAAGTTTTTACGCCCAGGCATTTGTAATGTTCTTCCTATTTTTGTATGGCATTGCTTTATATTGATGGTTTTGTTGGTGAATCCTTGGTTCTGATTCTTCTGTCTATTTTACTTCATATTGCTTTTGTTGAAATAAAAAATGCTTTGGTTCAAAAGAGAATCCATAATTATATTAAAGCTGCAAGCAGTGTTGAAAGGGCCATCGTACCCGGGCTCACTGCTACCTGGTGGTTTTAGGAAAACAGTGAACGGTGAGCAATATGCATTTAAAGTGGTAAATATAGGAGGAATATGTCAAAGTCAGTTATATGTGCCAAACTTCCTGCTGCCAGCTGGTGGCGCTATGACTGTAACGGAATATTGGCATGTAGATCTTCAGATCTTCATGTCTTCAGGCCAGCAATTTTATCAATCATATGAATTTTGGTGCAGATTGAACATGGTATGTTTGAGTTAGTGTACAGCATGACATATCCTGTTATCAACAGGTGGCGCTATGCTTATACCTCAGTATTGCCTTAGGATGTCTTCAGGCCAAGACTCATACTGACTCATACTGAACACGTGTAGATCGGACATTGCATGTTTAAGTTAGTGTAAACCAAGTCATGTCCTTTTGCCAGCAGGTGGCGCTATGATTATAATGGAATATTGGCATTTCAGGACTCTTACTGAATGTGTGAAGTTTGGGGTAGATCCGACATTGTACGGCTGAATTACAACAACTATTTCCTTATTTCCATAGCGAAACATTTAACTTTGTCAAGTCACCATGGACACGCCCTTTAACGAAAACTCAAGATCTTCACAATTTAATAAAAATCATCATATATAATGTTGTTGTCATTAAATATCTAGGAGAAGTTTGTTACAGTGAAAAACATGTCATTTCTTGTTGCCAGCAGGTGGTGTTATGACTATAACTGAATAGGGCATGTGTTTAGGACAGGACTCTTCGTACATGTATGTGAAACATAGCTCCAGGGACACGTCATTGAAATTTTATATGGGGCTTTTGAGCCATTTTGTCCCCCCCACTTCTGAAACCCATATCAGATGTAAATGTCCACCACTTTTGGAATGAGTTTTTGAACATGTTTAGATCATTTACTCCCGACATCTGAGCCGCTGAAGATGCAGTGGATTACGTTTGTTTGTGAAGGGAATGCGCCTCCTGATCTACATATATCCATGTTCGCGCGAATCATTCATGATCCAGCTTCACTTACAGCAAAAGTGAGTATAAGGGTTTTTTTATGAATCTTTGCGATCGCCTTTTCTTATAACATGGTAGTTAGGAAGTTTAGCGGCTAAATGCGGCTAAAGTAAACAAGATCGTCGTTCCACAGATAAGAGAGGGCGGGGCGAGCAGAGCTTATTTGCATTTAAAGGAACAATCCCCTTAGAATGAAAAGATTTTTGAAGAGCTCATTCTGACAAGGTAAAAAGGATGTTGTTTTACAAAACCATTGAGAATTTTTAGTCAAAGTATATTAGAGACCCTAAAGAATCATATCAACTTGTGGAAAATGGGCATCTGATGACCCCTTTAAAGAACTATGAAATGACATGGATGAACTACGAACGACTGTTTTAGCAGTATTTATACATCAACAATGAGTAATACATGCAATAGGAAATAGATTAGTATGTTAGGTAATGCAATAACTAATGTTAACTCATGAGAAATTATTGTAAATGTTTGAACTAGTAGAGAAATAACCATGTTATTAAGAGTGCCAGGATGTAGCAGGCCTATGTCTATGAGTACACATACATTGATTATCAGACATTTCACTGGTTGTGGACACGATCTTAAGTAGGGGTGTCCAACCCTACTCCTGGAGAGCCAATGTCCTGCTGAGTTTAGCTTCAGCCTGGCCTAACACTCTTCACTATTTGTTTCTACTAATGCTGAAGACCTTGATTAGCAGGTTAATGTTTGCTTAATTAGTAGTGGAGCTAAACTCACAAACAAGTGGCCCTCCAGGAGCAGGATTGGAGAGAAAAATCACTTATGTGTATGATGGGCACAGACTCTAATTTTTTGCTTCAGACTATTCCTCTAGTTGGAGAGTACCAAACATGTTTGATACAAATGTAGTGTTTTTGTTGTTGTTGTTTTTCTCCAAATTATAGTAGAAATTTGTCGTACATGTTATATGATATTCCTGGGGCAGGTGTGCTTGGAACCTCAAATGACTTTTAAGCCAGTACTAGGTTATTGTGTGCATAAATATAACTGACCACACTTGTAATAGCTGTATTATTAATATTCCGCTGAAAAATAAAATAATAAAAAATACGAACAACATAAACAGAGGATAATATCAACCGAGAAATACTAATTCATGCAACATCAGAGACATGAAAGGTTGTTTCAATTTTGTTAATTTTCAGAATAATAACAAAAGTATATTTCAAAGCACAACCATAGAATTTTGACTACTGGCTTTAATGCCATAAATGAAGGCAGTTATAAATACAATTTTATTCCCTAGCAATAACAGTTAGATTATTTAAATGCACATCTTTCCACTTACAACAAAATGTCAAATTCTCAATAACAATATTAATAATTATTTTAATGTTTTTATTTTCAAACATTACCATAAAGATTAAAAAGAGTTAGTAACAAAATTGTTTTGTTTGTTCTGCAACAAAAAATTAAACACTGTATCAATAAATATACCGGGTTAATACATTTTCATTTTTAAAATAAAAATATGAGGCAGCCATATATAACTGAGTGCATCACTAAAATGAATACATTTCTGAATAGCTCATTCAGAGAGCTGAGGTAAAACTTTAGCTTGATCTGTCGTTCATTGCGCACACACTCCACCTTAGACACCCACTTGCAATCTCACTCACACGTGTACAGATACGCATACACATACTGTAAAGGTCTCAGTGGTGGATCCCGAGCTGCCTTCAGTTTCGTGATCCAAATAAATGGCCCACACCTATTGAAACAAATAGAGCTGCAAGGCAAGAAAGAGGAGGAAAAGTTTCATTCAGAAGTTTCATTTTTGGGGAACAACTATTTAAATCACTTTGTTTAATTGTGCTATTATTTGTAATGTCTTTATTAGTTTTCATTTTACTATTGAATACATACATGTCTTTATATTTGAAGTTCGTATTAGTTAGGCTAGTAGTTTTAGTTATTGTATCAAAACTAAAAATAGAACATGTTTAAAGTGACGAACACAAATCAGTAATGTACTACAGAATAGTGTGATTTAGGTTAAAAGAGCAGAAATGCATAATTTAAAATAACTCGTGAGGAATGTGCTATTTCTGGAGAAAATGTTTTGGTGGAACGACTGTGTGACAGCAGTAACACATAATACGTGGCTAACTGGTATATCAGCTGTGTTGTATCAGCTTGCGTAAGGGAGGTAAAATGTGAGAAGTAAGTCTACAAGGAGGTGCGCATGACATGGTTTAAAAAAAGTTGGCTGACATTTATGCATATTTTCACACTAGTTGCATTAGTGAAATAAGGTATCATACAAAATTTATTTTATTTAGTACTGACCTGAATAAGATATTTCACATAAAAGACATTTACATATAGTCTACTAGAGAAAATAATAGTTGATAATAGTTAATAATAGTTTTTTTTTTTAAATATGCTTGATTCTTAATACTTTGTTGTTACCTGAATGATCCACAGCTGTGTTTTTGTTTAGTGATAGTTGTTCATGAGTCCCTTGTTTGTCCTGAACAGTTAAACTGCCTGCTGTTTTTTAGAAAAACCCTTCAGGTCCCACAAATTCTTTGGTTTTTCAGCATTTTTGTGTATTTGAACCCTTTCCAACAATGACTGTATGATTTTGAGGTCCATTTTTTCACACTGAGGTCAACTGAGGGACTCATACGCAATCATTACAGAAGGTTCAAATGCTCATTGATGCTCCAGAAGCAAAAACAAAACATTAAGAGCCGGGGGTGAAAACTTTTGAATGGAATGAGGATGTGTACATTTTTCAAAATACTTACATGTTTCCCATAAGACAAAATGAGTTAAATTTACCCTGATCTTCAAATTTAAAAAGTTATTTAATGCAGTTAATTACTGCAGAAGTAAACTTAATGCATTGTGTTTCCTTCTGAAGCATCAGTGAGTGTTTGAACCTTCTTTAATAGTTGCATATGAGTCCCTCAGTGTAAAAAATTGATCTCAAAATCATAAGGTCATTGTTGAAAAGGGTTCAAATACACAAAAATGCTGAAAAACCAACGAATTTGTAGAACCTGAAAGATTTTTCTGTTCAGGACAAACAAGGGACTCATGAACAACTATCACTAAACAAAGAAACAGCTGTGGATCATTCAGGTGAACAACACAGTTTTAAGCATCAAGTGTATGTAAACTTTTAAACGGGGTCATTTTTATAAATTCAACTATTATTTTCTTCTGTGTAAACATCTTATTCAGGTCAGTACTAAATAAAAACAGCACGCATTTCGTATGATCCCTCTTATTTTGGTAAAATCATTAACATTTTGCAGATTCTGCAAGGTGTATGTAAACTTTTGACCTCAACTGTAGGTTTGTGTGTTTGTGTTCTCTACCTGTGGCTTCAGTGTAGAGTTTGGACTCATCAGTGCTGGTCACTTTGCAAGTGATGTATGTTTTCTTCCTCTCTATTCGATCCAGAGCACTGTGGATTAAAACCACACTACCCAGAGGCATTGGACTGTACAGGAAAACAGAGTTCAACAGGTGAGATCACAGATAATCAAAGCCAGTCTCCACTAGAAATGATTACGTTAAGTGTGTTTGAAAGACTAAAGTACTGAAACATTATCACACCTGCGGTAGTCGATGTTGAGATTGGCAGTCATAATGGGTCCTGAGAGGAAACCGGCAAGCGTACCCATCACTGTGTCAATAATGGTGGCTATGGCTCCACCATGTACATGCCTGCCACACAGAAAATAGGTTTAACATCATTTCCTGCTCCCGTTCTTTACAAATGAGAATGTGGAATTCAATTTTAAGTATATTTTCAGGCACAGAGCAGCTCCTTACCCAGGTGCACCTTCTAGTAAATGTCCTGCCTGAAACACACAAACGCATCTCTTCTCTTCCTTATTGACAAACACAACATACTCAAACGTTGCGCCTTGCTCTTTAACATTTCTTGTGAAAAGTCGAGCTTTGGCCTGGATCAGTTTGCTGAGGTGTATGCCGGCTATGGGACAAAAACATTGTGACATTTGGCTTTTACACTGCATTATCACGCCATTTCACTGATAACAGTGACTAGAAGTAACTACGCAAATACATACTAATCACTTACCAGTAGCATATTTAATAGAACGGTTGTAGCTGGGCAACTTCCTCCAAGGCCCCCTTTGTTTCTCACCATTTTCAGTGTCAGTGTCACACAGTGCAATATAGTGGTCGTAAACCTTGCGCATCTCTGGACTCCATGATGAGTTGGGCTGGCTGAAATCCCGTGGCTGAGATGAGAACGGCCACAGTGACATCGTCTGGACAAACAGTGACATTAAAAATAGTTTTCATTAATATGCCATTTTTTTAGTTTAAAATCTGTGTTATTATCTAAAACGAAAAGTATTAATAGGAACCCTGGGTGTTAAGACTTGTATGGGTTAATATAACATAAATTCTGTCTCTTACTCAAATATGTAGTGGAAAACCCATGAAAGACTTACATTATTTAAAAAATCCACACCGTTTTAACATATTTAGGGTGACTATGGTTGCACACGGTGAGCTACAGGCGATACCTGTTGCTATTTTTACCACAACACAACTTAAAATAAGCGATCTGGAAAATAAAATACTGATATGATGCTAAATTGCTTTTTCTAGCGATAAGAAGAGGAGAAAACAATAGAAGATGCCTGTGGACGAATAAAACTTCCTAAAGACCTACGTCTTTGTTCTCTCCACTTTAGCCCTGATGCCTTTGAGGCTTTTAGTAGACCACAGCTACTGAAAGAGCTTACAAATGGCAGAGACAAGAAACACTAGATGCCATCCTGGCAGGATGTAAACGTGCTGACATTTGTCATGACGCTGCAACTACTGATGGATTTTCTCAGTGCGAATTTCACTCGATATCCAGAGGCGTTTAGACTCCTTGTGGGTACGGCATTTGGTTTAAGCCTATGCTTACATCCATCACCACCTGTAAGCTGTTCAGTAGCTGTAGTCATTGTATCAGTATTTTATTTTCCAAACAGGTAGTGCCAATAGCTCACAGAGTGCAACCATTTCACGTCATCGAAACAATGATGCCCCTATAGTCCAAAATATGCATCAAACAATGTGAGTCTTTCATAGCTTTTCTACTACAGATTTCAGCAAAAGAAATAATTTACATTATATTAAGCCATGCATGTCTTAATACCCGAGGTACCTTTTAAAACCTGCTTTTGTTAACTTAAATTTTATAAAAAAAAAAAAAAAATACAAATATTAGATGACAAGCAGACGTTGCCTTGGAAACTAACCAAAAATAAGTTTACGTACTAAAAAATACTAAAACTGCAATAAAAAAAAGATGAATTAGAGCTAAATAGTAATATTCTTCTGGTTTAGAGCAGTGCTGTTATTGTAGGGCCCTATGACGGAATTGCGGAATCCAGTCATAAAAACAGAATTTACTGAATAACGCAGAATGTCACGGAATTTGACAAAGTTTTAATTAATGAATTTAAATTAAATAAATTCATTTAATTTAAATTTAAACCATTTAAATGTGAATCCTGTATGTTCTGTGTGTCTCTGTTTTAATGAATGGAGCAGACGAGTGGTTTTGTTTACTACACACACTGAAGCGCGTGTGACGCTCACGGTAATTTCAGCATTTGACTGTTTCATTTTAGGAAAACTAGCTTCATATCATATACACAGAGAAATGTAAAGGTGGACACGGCAACCCGTCAAAATAAAAGTCCGGTTTAACTTGAAGACATTGTACCAGGAATATAGTACTACTATTACTACTACTACTACTAAAATGAAACAAACATTATTTTTTAGGGTATAATCACACAACATTTCTTCCATGTTTTAATTTTAATATTAAATTAACCTTTTTTGCCAAAAAAAAAAAAAAGTTTAATTTTCAATAATTAAAAGATAAATGAAATAATGTTTTATGCCTTCAATAACCAGAACATTTTAAATACACAACACAGAATTTCTGAGGGTAAAAAAAAAAAAAAATTATAAGGCTATTTTAAGAATAAATTTTAATAAATTAAGTATGCATTCAAATAATTAGACATGCTAAAACACAGAATTTGATAACAATAAAATATATGGTGAGAAAAAATATATATATTTCATAGGGCCCTAAACATGTCATTTTTGTTAAACCTTTTCTGTTAAACCTTTACATTTTTATGATTTTAATTAATTAGACATGCTCTTTGATTAATAAAATTTAATTTAACCATTAAAAAGGAGTCGACATCACCATTAAAAAGGAGCTCATCACGGAATCCAGAAAAACTAAAACGGAAAAAAAATAAAACGGAATTTGGGAAAAAATAAAACGGATTTCATAGGGCCCTATTGTTGTTAACTAGAACTGTTAAAAATAGTTTTTATTAACTGAAATTTCCCTTAAAACTTAACTAAACGAAATTTGAAGTAAATTAATAATTGGGTCATTCCGTGTCAAATCAACCAAATTTCAAAAACTTCCCCAGCTCAAATTTTTGGTTTTGCTACTATTTTTCTTAAGGTAGACAGACATGTATAGCGATTAAAGCCAAAATATTAAATTATACTATATTGCGATGTCTTTAATACTTCTTGACTTAAAGCCACACAAACCATGAAACAACAAAGAATATTGATGGCACTCAATAGCACAGCTATGTTCTATGCAACTGTCTTGACAGAAGGAATCAAGACAGTTTCAACAACATCCCAAATTTCAACATTATTTGTTCATCAGACATTTCTCTTTAAAAGAAAAGAAGTTTCATATTTTTGCAAAGTGACCCACATTTGGTTTTTGACCACTGATTTTTTTTTTTTTGACAATTTAAAAAATGTACTGCTGGAACCATATTGAAATTACAATATCTCTGGAACTGAACCATACATGACCTTAGAAATGAAGTTGCCAAAAGGGAAATTTGTTAAGACCCAATATCATTAAGATGATAGATACCATTAAGATATCTTTAATACCTCTGGAGTTACAGGCATGCAAACTTGGGAGAAAAAAAAACATGAAAAGTGCTGTTTCCCCATTTTTGAATGGTCACTATTGCCATATGATGCTACAAAGATTGCTAAATTCAACGATTTTACTAACTGACATACCAATCTCTGTGTACAAATAACAATGATGCTGCCATCTTTCTGAAGTCATTTTTAACCCCCTGTAATTTGGCTCTGAATCTCAGGTGAAAATTGCCATTTTGACCCCATCTACAAAATAACAGACTACTCAATAAATATTTGTCCATGACATTTAATATTTTGGCTTTCATCACTAGTACACATGTCTATCTTCATTCTAGTGTTGCACAATATACCAGTACTTAAAAAGTATCTCAATATCCTGCTTTTAAAAACGGTACGATTCGATTTAACTTGACAGTCAGAAATATATTCATATATTTCTTAATGTATAGATAGTACTACTACTAATAATAAAAATATTGTTAAAACAATGTTTAAGGAATATTTACCAGAAAAAAAAAAATTACCAGAATTTATTTACCATAAAATTGTAAATACAACACAGTATTTCTGAAAAAAAGAAATACATAGCCTATAATAAATTAATTCTTTATCAATTCTAGTTATCATTTATAAATTCATTAGACATGGTTTTGATTATTAAAATGTAATGAAACGATTAAAACAGAATCCAGAAAAGTAATGGAAAACAGAGATTCACAAACAAAACTGAATTTGAGAAAAATAATAAAACGTATTTCATAGGGCCTTGCTAAGCCTTTAATAAATTGCTGTTAAATTCTGCAAGTTTCATTATTTGAATTTTTTATTGTAACAATAGTCTAGAAAAATTCAAATGGAATTTAGGAAAAAATAAAGCAGATTTTATAGGTCTCTCTTTTTCATTTGTCTCTTTGTTTTATTGTAGTTGTCCTTTAGTTTTTTACTTGCATCTAGGTTCTTATTATTAATAACAAAAATAAAATAACAAACAAAAAATGACGTGATATAAATTATTGTTGTGAAATAAAATTACTATATCATGAAATAAGATTTGGCTTTATACTTTAAGCTAACTTACCAATATAATCTCTACATACCTGCTTGCTCGGTAGTTGTTCACCATAATCCTGTGTAGTGGCACTAGCATGTGATTATTATTATTATTTTTTTATTATTTTTTTTTTAAAGGGGGGATGAAATGCTTTGTTTTAATACATAAAATAACTATGATCTCCATTTGGATCATCTATTATTCAGTTACTTTTCCTGTTGTTCTATGTTTTCTTCGTAGTATTGGTTCAGTAGTAGTATCATGATATTTTAGTCAGGTATCATATCAAAGTCAAAATTTTGGTATCGTGACAACACTACTTGATTCAGCAATTTTTTTAGCAAAATGAACAAAAAAAATTAAACACTAGTATAAAAAGGGCAAAAAAAACCTGAAACTTTAAAAAGAATGAAATATATACATGAATATACATATATATATATATATATATATATATATATATAAAATACATTTTAAAAATTAAACATTTAAAATATTAATAAACATATTGCAAAATAAATTTCAAAACACTACCACCAAGTGTTTAACTGGCATTAAGGCAGTTAAATTTCCTGGCAATAACAATTAGACTTTTTAATATCTAAGTAATGCTAAATTGACACTGGAGAAGATTTCATTAGCCTGGTAAGACTGCTCTTATGAGGAATTTGTTGACAATACAACCATGCTTTGCCAAAACAAAACACTAAAGCATACAAAACACTAAACAATGTCTATTAACCAGACTACAGAATGAATAAATTAACAGCTGTTTACAACAAATGGAAAAAAATAATTTACCGAGATAGGACTGATGGTCTCGAGTGAGGACTGTAGGTGTCTGTGGGTCTCTTTAGAGAGCAGCTGGTTAGGACTGATTCCTTTCAGTCCATTAGAGAACTGTATTTGTCCGTGGAGGCTGCCAAGTCTTCTCGCTAAGTGTCTCAACATGATGACTGCAAATCAGTCTTTTCCAGAGGAATGGCTGTCACTCCAAACCAAATGTAGCAGATGTCTTATTCTTCTGGACAGGACTCTAAATGTCCAGAATAAACGCGATTTTCTTGTACATGATGCAATGAACTGAAGGCTTTTCCACCTCCCAGATTTCCACACACGTTGACTGTCAAAAGCAACAGAGCACAAGCGATAGCCGCTTAGCTCTTCTTAATATAAACTGAAAAACGTTGGAAAACGAATCGTACATACGTAAGAAAGTCTTTACTAGTTAGTTAACAACAGAATATAGTACAAGACGACAGATAAATTTAAGGTGAAAATACAAGATCAGCAGGTGAAGAGAGTGACTTTCAGACTCACGGATACCATCGGTGATTGGCCAGTTCATGCACGCGGAGTGGAAACGCGTGTCATTCTAACCACGTGACGCTGATACGTACGTCTGATTGGTGGGATGACGTTATAACATCCTGTGTGTCTGTTGCCACAGCAACTTTTTGGTTCCCGTGCTTTCAGCTCCGTGCTGGAATTTACTCTTTGTAATTGTACTTTTAGTAGTTGTTTACCTGCCTGTGATTCACGATGTTTGGTCGAGAGACGCTGCGTTCAAAAAACAAGTTTGTGCAGAGAGAGAGGGACAGAATAAGGGTACAGAAATGCTGTTTGTCTTTTATGACTGTACAGTCTCAATGCTTAGTTACGTAATCAGATTACGTTTAAAAGTAACTAGTAAAGTAACGCATTACTTTTAAATTTACAACAAAATATTTTAGTGACTTTTTCAAATAAGGAACGCCATTTTTCCAATTTATTCACTGACATGTCTGTCTTGTACAGAGGCAGAGCCCCTTCCTTCAGACTGACGCTTAAGCTGCGTTCACACTAGCAGCGACTTCTGCATGATGAGGTTGCTAGTGGGCGTTCTTACTACTGGTTGCCTTGGCAGCGAATCAGGTTTCTTGCCGCTAAATACAAACATTTTGGAGGCAAAAGACTAAATATAATATAAATATAAATTAAATCTGTACATACAAACAAAAACGAATGAGAAGCAGAGCCAACTTTTTTTCTTTGAGTATGTTTATCTATGGCTGAGAGAGGAGAACGATCACATGAGCTCTACCGTCTTCTTTCCTATTGGCTGTCGCTCCCGAAAGTCGCTCTTCATTTGTATAAAGTTGAGGGATTCTGAACTTTGTCGCGTCGCTGGACACGCCCCATCCGGTCGCCAACGGTCGCTGTAGCTCGATGTCGCGCTTGTCGCCGGAAATCGCCAGCTCTCCATTGAAATGAATGGGATCGCGTCGCTTTGTCGCTGCGTGTCGCTTGTAGTGTGAACGGGACATTATTCATTTCTGTTTTTGTGTGAACAGGTCTTACCTGCAGGTAAACTACAGTTGTCCGAAATATAACTTTTGGGTTTTTTTTGTTATTAATAAACAAATAAGCAAGCCCAGGCCAGGTGAAAAAAGTAACAGAAAAGTAACGTAATGCATTACTTTCTATAAAGAGTAACGCAATTAGTTACTTTTAATGGAGTAACTGATTATGGTAATGCCTTACTTTTTAAAGTAACTTTCACCAACACTGTTAGGTAGTAGTAATAGTAGTAGTAGTAATAATAATAATAATAATAATAATAAAAAATAAAACGCCTTAAGCTGATCAAAAGTTATAGTGACAGACATTGATCAGAAGTGACATACTGTTACAAAAATATGTATACTTTGAATAAATGTTGTTCTTTTTTAACCTTCTAATTATTTTTTTATTTTTTTTTTGTCACAAAAACATTAAGTGGCACATCTGTTTCATAATAATAATAAATATTTCTTGAGCAACAAATCAGCATATTAGAATGAAATTTAGGGGAAGTTACTTTTAAAAGTAATGCATTACAATATTGTGTACAATATACTCCATAAAAAAGTAAATAACTGCCTTACTTAGTGACTCTTTATGGAAAGTAATGCATTACGTTACTTTTGCGTTACGTTTTATCCTCTGGGCTTGCTTATTTATTTATTTTTTAACAAAAATCCCAGAAGTTATATTTTTGGAAACTGTGAAGGACAAAAGTGAAATTCACTCACAATTTCTCTCATGGGTACAGGAAAGGTGTCCATGTATAAATGGAAAAACAAAGTAACTTGCATTACTTGTTTGAAAAAGTAGCTCTGTTTTGTTGTAAATTTAAAAGTAGTGCATAGTTACTTGAAAAAAGTAATCTGATTACGTAATTACAGTTACTTGTAATGCGTTACTCCCAACACTTTGATTTCTGAAGGATCACGTGACACTTAAGACTGGAGTAATGGCTGCTGAAAATTCAGCTTTGCCATCAGAAATAAATTACATTTTAAGTATATTAAAACATTTTAAGTATATTAAAACATTAAACATTTTAAGTATATTAAAATGTATAACTTATACGTAATAATATTTTTTTAAATAAAATTCATTTGACCGTATGTAGCACATATTAAAATGTGTAATTTCATTTTTTATATATATTTGCATAAGCTTATGTTTAACAACTTTCTTTTTCTAATAGAAAGATGGAGATATCACTGACAGAACTGCTGAGCTGGACAGGTGTGCCTATCCTGATTTACAGTCTTTAAGATTTCATTAAATTTAAAATAAACAAACATATGACATAAAATGAATATGAACAACTGCAGTATTTCATGTATGGTTGGAATTCCAGCCGTGAATGCCCTGGACTGATGTTCTTGTTTCAGAATGAAGAGTGTGATGTTGAAGGCTGAATTTGAAATTCTTGGCCTTAATTATTGTGAAAAAGCACTGAAACGCAGAGAGAGGACGCAACAAAGAGAGATGGAGTTGTGGAACACCTCACTGACTCTGGTCAGTATACAGACAATACTGCTTTTATGAGGCATTCTACCGTTTATCGGAAAGTTTGATACAAGTTATTGAGAATGACTGTTTCTTCTGTTGCAATAACAGTATATCATCAGCAGAGGGTAGTATAAGAACACGAGCGTAAAAATAAATTGAAACGGAAAATACGGTAGTTCTGCTGCAAGCAGAATTTTGCCAAATTTGTCCAGTCTCGGGTTCCTCATAATATTTTTTGAAGTGAGCATGTTTACTTAGTCCAGCTATAGAGAAAGACAATAGCCTACAGGGTAACACTTTAGAATACAGATCCGTCATTAGTGAATAACTACATTGGAACAAATGACTAATGCACTATTAACATTCTAGTAGCTACTACTGACTGACAAGAAATTCTGATTAACGAATCAGTAAGTAATAGTGCTCAGTTGAAAGTCGGAGTTCACTATTAGCTAATCAGTAACTACTATTTTTAGTACTATCTCCCAAAGAACTACTAAGAACTACTATCCACAGGTTCATTATTAATGTAAATGATGCAAAATGTATAATTAATTGTAAAGTAAAGATCATGGTAACCGACTAGTAATGACTTAGGTAATACCAAATACTTAAGAAGGAATTACTATTTTTTTGGATCCATATTCGTGATCGTGATAACGCTCTAGTAATGACTGAAATCATTGTAAGCTATTGAGGTATATGTAAGATTTTGGATAGTAATGACTCAAGAGTTACTACATACTTCAGAAGAAATTACTAATTATTTCGATCCGTATTCTAAAGTGAAGATCATGGTAACCCACTAGTAACGCGTCTCAAGTGTTATCAAAGCCATCAGAAGTATGACTATTTTAGTAACATTATTCATTACTAAGGAGTTATCTTGATCTTCACTTTGGAATATAGAACCAAATAATTAGTAATTCGTAAGTATTTGGTATTACCTGAGTCATTACTAGTGGGTTACCATGATCTTCACTTTAGAATTAATTATACATTTTGCATTATTTACATTAATTATGAGCATGTATATAGTAGTTCTTAGTAGTTTTCTGAGAGATATTAAAAAAAATAGTAGTAGTTACTGAGTAGCTAATAGTGAACTACCATGTTCAACTAAGCACTATTACTTATTGATTTGTTAATGAGAGTTTCTTATTAGTTAATAGTAGTTACTAGAATGTTAATAGTGCATTAGTCATTTGTTCCTCTGTAGTTATTCACTAATGACGGATCTGTACTTTAAAGTGTTACCGACTACAGTTCCTGCTGTAGTAACCCTATAATTCTGTCACAGATACTCAAACAGTTGCATAAGACAAACAGCAGGTGTCAAATGAGTAATAACATTTGGAAAGAATTATCATTTAAATCCCAGAAGGAAGTCAAAGGTAATCCTGATAAAGCCCTCAAATATGCTATGTTTTAATTGTTTTGTATACTCTTGATTCCATAACAAACAGAGTTATCTTGAGGGCTCATCCTTATTTTACCAATCTAACTCGTATGACAGCAAACTCACAAGAATAACTGAAAGAAGAGAGAGCTGGATCAAACGAACCATTACTAGGGCGACTGTGCCAAATTTCAGTGCTTGCTGAACTGTTCTCCATTTTTAAGGTTAATGCATTTCAAATGTATGATACATTTCCATTTGAACTGGAAATATACAAAACACATGCCAGTGAACTATAAATGTGACATATTGTTAATTAAACAATGGCAGTTATTATTATATAATAACATTTAATAACAAACTTGGCAAAGTCAATTTTTGTTTAAATGCATTTATTATTATTATGCACTTTATTGTTTAATATTTGTTATATGAAACATTCTAAATCCAACAGCTAATTTCTTAAAATCTAAAATGTTGGCATTTGTTGGATTCGTTGTGAATCAGCCTTAAACCATCCAGTTCTACCAGTGTATCTCTGTGTTTACAAAAGCTCTATTATATGCCACACCTCCTCAGTAGTTGTCTCAGCTTTTTGTGTGGTATTTGCTTTAAAAGAAGATTCAAATATTGCTTTGACTTGTAAATGTTGTTGATAGTGATGGGAGCAGGAAAAGGTTGTTATATCCTGTGGGGTGTTTTTACAGGTCCGGAGAGAAGCGTTACGCAGGATGCTGGAACAGGAGAGACAGCTGCACATCAGAGAACTCAGCAAAATCGGCCTGGCCATTTATCAACAAAGAACATAAACCATAAACTATTAAAAAACGCTCCAACGCTGAACCCACACGTTCATTGCTTTATATATATACATTTGCTATATACATTGTTTGTACAGTATGACAGTTAAAACTTTTCCTCTGTCATTACAGACACAGCTGTTCAATGGCTGCATTTATTTGTTCAAAAATACAGTTAAAACCTAATATTTTGAATATTACAATTGTAACAACTGCTTTCTATTTTTATATATTTTAAAATGAAATTTATTCTTTTAATGGCTGAATTTTCAGCAGCCGTTAATCCAGTCTTTATACATCATAAATCATAATATGCTGATTTAGTGCTTAAGAAACACTTCTAATCATTAATATTGAAAGCAGCAGTACTGCTTAATATTTTTGTAGAAACCGTGATACATTTTTTATTTCAGGATTCTTTGATGAATAAAAAGTTTAGAATAAAAAGAACAAAGAATTTTTAGAAATAAAAATCTTTTATAAATGTCACTTTTGATCAATTTAGTGCAACCTTGCTCAATATTAATTTCTTTGTAAAAAAAAATCTTACTGATGCCACACTTTTAAATGCTGTGGTATTATGGGCCATTCTACAGAAATGCAGAGTTGGAAATGTCTTGGAAAAAAAGTGTCTTTCCCAAAAAATTGTATGTACAGTAACATGCGAACGTTGTGAATAATTTTAACAAAATAAGAGAGATCATACAAAATGCATGTTATTTTTTATTTAGTACTGTCCTGAGTAAGATATTTTACATAAAAGGTGTTTACATATAGTCCACCAGACATAAAAATAGCTGAAATTATTAAAATAACCCCCTTCAAACCCCTTTTGCATATTTGAACCCTTTCCAGCATTGACTGTATGATTTTGAGATCCATCTTTTCACACTGAGGACAATTGAGGGACTCGAACACAGCTTACAGAAGGTTCAAACATTCACTGATGCTCTAGAAGGAAACACGATGCATTAAGAACCAGGGGTGAAAACTTTTGAACAGGATGAAGATTTTCTTATTTTGCTGAAATATAATTTATTTCCATTTAGTACTACCCTTCGGAAGCAACAGAAGATACTTGCATGTTTCCCAGAAGACAAATTAAGTACAATTTACATTGATCTTCAAATTCAAAGAGTTTTCACCCCCTGGCTCTTAATGGTGTTTAATCGTGTTTCCTTCTGGAGCATCAGTGAATGTCTGAACCTTTTTTAACAGTTGTGTTTGAGTCCCTCAATTGTCCTCAGTGTAAAAAGATGGATCTCAAACTTATACAATCACTGCTGGAAAGGGTTCAAATATGCTGAAAAATCTGCAGGACCTGGAGGACTTTTCAGAAGAACAGTGCTCAGTTGAACTGTTCAGAACAATGGACTCATGAACAGCCATCACAAAACAAAAAAACAGTCGTAGATCATTCAGGTAACCACACACAGTATTAAGAACCAAGGGTTTGTTGTTTTACTAATTTAAGCTATATTTTTTTTTTTTGACTTGTGGAGTATAAACATATTTTATGTAAATTATCTTACTCAGGACAGTACTAAATGAAAAATAACATGCATTTAGTATGATCTCTCTTGTTTTGCTAAAATTATTCACATTTTCACAAATTCTGCAAGTGGTTCCCAAACTTTCACATGCCACTGTATGCAAATCGTATAATATCCAAGATACATATTTCTAGTAATTGTGCAGTTAATTCTCATATTGTCTTTTCAGAACGTTTTGGAATATTTGTCCCCTCTCCAAAATTGTCACCCCCGAAACACAGTAATATATAATTTAATTAGAAGGGTTATATTGACCTATTAAGATTTTGCTTACATCTACAATATAATATATATAAATAAATATTTATATATACATATAATATAACATATATATATATATACACACATACATATTTTTACTATTTTATTAAACTTTTTTGAGAGGTAAATCAATAACATCTACATTTTTAATATTTCAAGTGTGATTTTTGAAATTTGTTGTATTTGACAAAAAAAAAGTTGATCATATGGATTTGAAAGTTAAGGATTCATTAGTTTGAATATACATTGAACCATACACTATCTTAGTTGAGAATTCAGTATACTTTATTTTTGACAAAACATCCCATGTTTCAGTAGTGACTGCACATTTTCGGTAGCAGCCAACCACATCACATTACAGAATTTTAACTTGCATATTAAACCACTAAAAATTTACATAACTGTACTAAAATTTTGTTTATTTCCCCAGATATAAGAATTATGTGTTCGATTTTTTTTTTTTACTACCGAATCAGTGATTACATGTTTTGGTCATGACTGTTTGGGTAGTGACAAATTTATGACATAACCAGAGATGGGAAGTAACGAAGTACAAATACTTCGTTATACTGAAGTAGATTTTTCTGGTATCAGTACTTTGCTTCTCTATTTATTTTTCTGACTACTTTTTACATTTTTACACAAATATATGCACTTTCTACTTATTACATTTTCAAACTAGGCTCGTTACTTTAACATTCCATAACAAATCTCTAATAAATCATGGATCGGTTAGTCTTGACTGGCAACGCGATTCCGCTCGCGCGCACCGCATCTCCGCCAGACGGTTTTTATCAGAGTAATCAATGCAAGTGACTCCAGAATGGAGTGGAAGTGCCCGGGTGGATCATAGAAGCAAAATTCCTGACCTGTTCAGGACTTTAAGTGCAGGTCAGTTTCATCTGTAAACAGGCTGCTAAGAGTTGCTAGCAGTTTAATGCTTAACCAAGTAAACAAAGACAAAACTACAGCAGTAGTACTATAAACGAAATTAAACTAAATTACTTATAATATGGTAATATGTCCAGAGGGAGCTAGGGCAGATAACAACACAACCCTTACGAAAATTAAATGAAAATCCATTACTATAGTTAAACCATAACCACAAATGAACTGATGACTGTAATCAATCCGCCAAAAAAAAACAACACATGGTTACTATACTTTTACTGTAATAATGTCACGTTGTGTAGCAGGCAGGTAGATGAAGATTGGAGAATGAAGTTTTAAACAATAAGATTTTAATAATAACTGAAAAACAGACTGACAAGGAGTACACACAACTAAAATTGACTAAGAACGGATGAAGACTACTGGAGAACTGAGGGTTTAAGAAGGGAAGCAATCAAAGGAACTAACAAGTTCATTAATAAACACAGGTGAACAGAATAACAATCAGGAAACAAAGGAACACTAGGCCACAGGGCCAACTGAAAACTCAATGAACACAAGGACAAAAACTAAACATAATCCTGACAAATAAACTATGGTTTATTTTGATAAGAGAAAAATATGACTCATGTTAATGCAATAACATATTCAGTATTAGGATTTTTCTGTAAAGATATTGTCGTGATGTAATCATTATTGTACTAATTTTGACATTTAGGCAATTTAGAAAATATAGTTTTGTTAAATCTATAGTATTTAAGCCATTTTAATATTTAATATTTATTTAAAACACCTGGTCATAATGTGATACTTTAAACTGAACTTAAATATAATTGTTACTGCAAATAGAATATAATGAGGCGGTTGTTTTGCAAGAAGGTGGGGACAGTTGTGCTCATAACAGTAAATGGCTGATGGGAAAAGTGACAGGTACAAGAAAATTAGTGCAAAAAGCAAACACGCACAAAGTGAGATGCAGAGAGATATCAGAAAACGATGAGACTGAAAAGAAAAATGGAAGAGAACGTGCAGTTCAAGAGAGAGCCTTTTTCTTATTTTGCACGGTCCCAGCCCAAGGTTTTAAACATTTATTTAAATGTAATGGCCATACAAAAAATAGGGTTGTCCATGGTTTAAGAATTTGTTGTGTGTGTATGGGATGGCCTGGATGAGTATGACATTTCCTGGCCTGAAATTTTGCCCCCTGTTCTACATGGAGGTTGTTTAGCCTTGATACATTCATTAGCTAACAAATTTGAAATGTAAGTTATTTTGTATTAATGTGTCAGTATGATGTGAGGTCCAGTTACCAGCATGACACTAAAACAGATCGTAGTAATGGGTACATTTTACTTAAGTACATGTCTGAACCCATACTTTTTTACTTTAACTTAAGTAAAAAAAAAAGTAGTCAGTACTTCTGTAACCTCTGTAATCTGTACTTCTACTTGAGTGAAGGATTTGTGTACTTTTGCCATCTCTGGAAATAACACCTAAAAAAAATCAATGATGTCACTATCGAAACTCCATCAAATGTTTTGGTAGTGACAATTTTAGATACTTTTGAAGCTAGCTCAAAGATGCTAATCAGCACATGGTTAGCTAGCACAGTTCTGAATAGTGGTACACATAAAAAAACTAAATATTATGGAATAGCGCTCAAAAAATGATGCTTAATTGCAGAAAAAAGTGACGTTCCTTAAAGGGGTCATCTGATGCTAAGTTCACTTTTTCATGTTGTTTGAACATTAATGTGTGTTGGCAGTGTATGTACAAACCTACCCTATAATGCTAAAAATCCATGCAGTGGTTTTTAATTAATCTGTAAAAATAATATCCCCTTTTTCAAATCGAGCCATTCTCAGATGCCTGTCGGTGTGCCGTCACACCCACAGAGGCCGCTCCCACGATAGTTGACTGATTGACATGAGCTCTTACCTCAGACCAGCTGTCACAGTCCAGTAACTTTCCTTGTTTCCATGCCGGAGCAGGGATGTAAGTTAGACAAGAATATCTCCGATTGAGCGATTGAGGTGTTGTGTTGCTGGATGCAATAATGAACATAGTGGTCGTCATTTACTCCCGACATCTGAGCAGCTGAAGATGCAGTGGATTACATTTGTTTGTGAAGGGAATGCACCTCCCGATCTACATATATCCGTCTATGTTCACGCGAATCATTCATGATCCAGCTTCACTAACAGCAGAAGTGTGTATAGGCGTTTTTTTATGAATCTTTGCGATCGCCTTTCCTTATAACGTGGTAGTTAGGAAGTTTAGCGGCTAAACCCGGCTAAATGCGGCTAAAGTAAACAAGATCGTCATTCCACAGAGAGAAGAGAGGGGCGGGGCGAACAGAGCTCATTTGCATTTAAAGGAACAACCCCTTAGAATAAGATGAATTTTGCAGAGCTCATTTTGACAAGGTAAAAAGGGTGTTGTTTTACAAAACCATTGAGAATTTTTAATCAAAATATATTAGAGACTTTTTATTAAGACCCTAAAGAATCATATCAACTTGTGGAAAATGGGCATCCGATGACCCCTTTAAAATTACACGGATTTTTCAGATTTTTTTAACACATTTACGTCAAAATGAAGAAGCCTATCTACTTGCCATGTAGCTTTGAAAGAGAGGGACACATAAATAGTTCATGATCATAAATGATGGGTAATTAAAATCAGTCTCAGCCAGTGGACTAGAACATACACTGTTTCGGTAGTAACATGAAAATGCAGGACACTTTTTGTTTTTAACATAAAGTTTTATAATTTACTAATTTACAAATTAAATTTTTTGAACTTCACTTTTTAAAAAAAGCAAAAAGATACATTTAAAAACAACAATGGAAAAAACAAAACAATATATATATATATATATATATATATATTTATTTCAATATCATTTTCAGAAGTTAGGTTTCAGGACAGCCACCTCCCAACTGAAAGTACCAAACAAATGATGATTATATATTATTTATATTTTAAATATTGTTGTGGGTTTCAATAGATAATAGAAGGATCTAAGTAAACTAAGATCTGAATACTTAAATGCTTTTTAAATGTGTTTTTTAGTTGTTAATTCATCATGTATATCGTGACAAAGTGAAACATTAACTGGAGGAGGAAAAAGCTAAATCACAGACTACGAATTTAAAAGACTAGCCTATCAAAGGCAAAATCCTGAGCAAACAGGAATAACAATCATTAAAAATACATTTTATTATTTATTTTTTTAAACTTGAAAATGTACAGCCATCTGAAAACGTTCCTGTTTTTAGTAATCAGGAATTACAGGTTCCTGTTGTGGCTGTTGGAAGGTCTATTGTTGCACATATTATTTTGAAAGGGTGGGTAAACACTGTTCACATTAGAGCACATTTGTGTGTCCTGTTCTAACAATACACAGTTAAATTACCATGAGAAAAGATAGCATCATTTGTACTGTAACTATGCACAGGCTCCCACCTGCATGATCCTTTAAGCAACTTCTTCAATCATAAAAACAAAGGGTACATTTCAAAAACCTGGTGACTTAAAGGCTTACACATATGGAAATGGCATGAATGTGGATAAACAAGTTAACAAAACTGAAGAATGAGACTATTTGGCACTTAGACAAATGCACCTTTCTCCACTTCTACTGCAAAGCTCACAATCCCAGAAAGTGCTAATAATTCATTTAAATCTTCCAAATACATACCTAATGGTTGTTCAAACATCACCTTTAACACTCTGACAATAAAACTACATTCCTCATCTAGTCTGCCTTTTTTTTTTAAATGACCAGAATAGACACACCCCGTCCTCTAACCCTCACAGATCCAGTCTGGCCAACTGTGTGCAGAACGGAACACTACACTCCTAATTCTCCAAAGAATTTTCAGTTTATGCCACAGATAAAAGCTCAAGTGAAATGATGCAATACAAGAAGGTTAAGCACTCTCTAAGGTCACATTACACAGTATGATGAGCAAAAAAATTCATTACATTTGTATAAGCACATACAATGGAAGCACAAAATGAACAATGATTTGAAATAACAAAGAAATGTGCACAGAATAACCATGCTGGCAAAAAAAGACGCTTTTTCACATGTGTCTTCAGTATACATTTATTTTGTGCACTGTTTATAAGAAAGCATATCCTATTTGATGAAATAACATATTTAACAAAGTGAGGGGGGTGAAGAAAAAAAAAGAAACTGTACACAGTTCCATTCAGAACATTTTTCCTGAGCACTCCAATGGAATTCAGAAGTTCCTTCACAAAGCTTCTTCACAACGCACCTGCGCACAACTTCCTGTAAACAGACAAGCAAAAAGACTTGTTGAAGAAGATACTGATTTGTGACCTTTGACATTAAAAACAGCACAACTATAGACCCTTTTCACATTTCCGGGGTTCTCATAAGCTGAAGTCATCATAGATAACTTCTATAGTGGTGAATGGAAACAAAAATCTTGTGGCTGAATGAGAGAAAGTTGCCAAATTTGTCACCAAACCCTTAGCCATTTTATTAAGGTGTATTACACAACTGCGTGAAGGTTGCTCTGTGCCTGCATGGTATTCAGTGTAAATGCACAATAAAAGCCAGACTCAATTATGCCTGCTCAGACTCACTTCAGCCCCAGGTAATTATACAGTTGTAACTGCAGTGTAAATGCCACCTCTGAGCAGCTAACAGTGTGTAAATTCACCCAAATGCCACTTCAGAAGTGTTTCTGTGCGACCTTTGCAATGTAAACATGGCATTAGACTCACTTAAGTCTAATTTACATTGCAAAGGTGGCAAAACCGTGCTTCTTAAGTGGCATTTAGGTGTTTTTATACACTGTTTGATGCTCTATTAGGCTTCATACTATCTTATTTAAAGGAATAAATTCAAATCAAACATTCTTACTTTGGCTCATCCAATGCAGTATCCACAAATTTGCAGATCTTTAAATCCCTCTCTAGAATTTGCTGTTTCACACCCTCGATCTCTCCCTCAGCTTTCTTCCTCTCGGCTTCTTGGCCATCTGCAGAAAAACACGGGAGAGCGTGAGACAAAAATTATGACAATGAACACTGACATCAACAAACCTTCTGACAATAAGAACTGTAAAAATACCCATATTTACCCTTTAGTTTCTGAAGTGCTTCTTTTGCGTCGTTGCTCTGTTTCTCTAATTTACCCTGAGATGGAGAGAGAGGCAGAGGAGGATTGTGTGAGAACACTTACATGCTTAGGGGTACAGTATGGGTGGAAAAAACTGTAACACAGGGCTCAGTTTGACAGAGAACACTGTAATAGATCTGTCACATGACTTGATTTGCATAATTGCAGTCAAATGTATACTGATGGAATGTAATACAATAATGTAAAGAATCCTTAAACAGATTGACCGTTTCAAATATCATGAGAATCAGAGATGAAATGTACGGTATTTTAGGCATCATAAGTAGAGCAAAAAGACACCTAAAAATACACTACTGTTAAAAATTGTAGGGTGGAATTATTCCTGTGATTTCAGCAACCATTACTCCAGTCTTCAGTGTCACATGATCCTTCAGAAATCACTCTAGTATGCTGATTTGCTGCTCAAGAAACATTTCTTATTATCAGTGTTGAAAACAACTGTAATGTAAGTGAGTGATCAGACATACCCTTTTTTAATATATAAAATACTTCCAAAATCATCTGGTTTACTGGTAAGGTGACTATTGTTTCTGTACTACTTATGAAGCTGCAAAACTGGAAATACCATTTTTTAGACATTTCTGGTGCAGTAATTGCATGTGTGAATGCATTTATACCTTCATTCAACGTATTCAACTAGAAACCAACCCTGCCCTATTTACAAGCAGTTGCTGTACGTCCCAAAACTGGATGCTGTTGCAGCATCATAACATTAAATATAATCATATAGTGTGCAAATATATCCATACTTTGCCATAAAGTAAATCTTTTGGGTAAACTTGTGTTCCTAAAACACTGTTTATTGCTTATGCCTTTGGGTGAATTAATATTTGAAACATATGTCCATGGACTTAAAATGTAGGTTAAAATGTATATGAATGTATGATCAGGTTTCATAATTTTACCTCTTGAATTCACTTTCAGTCCTGTGGTTTGACAAATTATGTACAAGTACAAATATTACATACAGGCTTTCACTTAAAATGATATACAAGCCACACGTACACTAGTTTTTTACTTATATATATATATATATATATATATATATATATAAATACATAAATATATGGCTGATGAAAATTCAGCATGGTCCTTCCAAAAAGATAATTACTTTAAAACATTAAAATAGATACAATTTTAAATTCTTTTAAATTGCAATTATATTTTACAATATTAAAATTTTTACTATAGGCTTAAACAAATAAATGTGGCCTTGGTGAGCATAAGAGACTCCAACGTATTGAACAGTACTGTAAAAATGTATACTAAAATGCAATGGAATATACCATGATGTAATATGGAATATAACATGTCAAGCCGCAGGACATTAACTTCTCAAAAGTATTTTGTGTCACCTACTCTCATATCAGAAACAAAAGAGCAAAAAAAGAACCTGCTACGTGTAAAGGCAGAGAAAAATTTAGCACAAATTAACCAGATCAAGCTGTGATCGATCTCAAGTGAATGAATCAAAATGCATCTGATTTAAAACAGAATATGGAAAGAAAAATCACTGGACAGTTCTACTGCTTTGAGATTATTTACACTACCTTCTCAGCTTGGCAGGTGCCTAGTTCCTTTTCAGAATCAGTATTGCTTTTCTTGATGTCGTCCTTCTGTTTTTTAAGTTGATCCCTTTGTGTGATCAGAGGATTAAGCTTTTTATTCATCTCTTCCACTTTTGTCTTGGCTGCCACGATTCCATCTTCCTTCAGCTTCACCTGTTCCCCGGAAACAGCAATGCGTGTTTTCAGGTTGCGGATGTTGAGCTCCTGTTGTATGGCCTGGTAGATTATAACTAGCAGCGCACATAAGGCCAGGAAGACCATTGCCGATATGGCTCTCATCCTGAAGGAGAAAGAAAGAAGTACAGCAGTCTAAAGAAGTTCCTCAGGGAAAAGTTGATTTTGTTTTCTTTCTCTCTCTTTCCCTCTACTCGGTTCTCATGGCAGAAGCGTCAACGCTGTTGACTGAAACCGACTTCACTCCTTGTTCTGTCTTCCGGTTATTGCTTTAAAACAGTGACAGGTAAGCCTGCCTTACCTGTACAACTGGATGTCTGGGTTTAGCAAACAAGTGTATCTGCGTGTGTCACAAAGAGAGAGAGAGAGAGAGAGAGAGAGAGAGAGAAACCTCAACTTCCTTGATACTGTTGCTGTGATCTCTGACCAACTTTTCCACTATCTCCACCCACCTTTGTTTGATCAAAGCAAACAGAAAAACAATATAGCAGAATACACATCAACTCTCAGTATTTTTTTTGGTGTTTGTTCCAATTATAGAATATAACAAGCTGTGCTTCTTTATCTCATACACACCAGCTCAAATAGGGGACTGAAGGTTTACAGGTGTGGCATTATAAAACTCATCAAAATTCGTCAATCATTACAACGTGGTTAAACAGGATGGACCGGGATATTCTAATTTGCATGCCCAACCAACATTGCGTCAAAGTGCATGTCGTCTGAGCATCAAAACCCTTGTGTTTTTTTTTCTCTAAGCCACGTTTAACAGGTGCTCACCTAGTACGTTGAGGTTTCAATGCTCTACTGTGAAGGCTTGGCTCGACAGATGTGAAAATGATTTTGTCCATCATTGTGCTTGGGTTTCAATTCAAATGAGGGGTTTCAAGCGCAGCTAAATAGAGTTTCTTCGATATCTGGCAATATCATAAGCGACATGAACATGCGTCCTTGAGTCAACTCACTGAACCGACTCAGTGAACAGAGAAGCGTCGGGTTAATAAATGACGACTGCCTTTTCTACTTGATTTTTATGGCGGTTGGCATTCAACTTTTAGACGACAGATGAGAACTCCACCTCGATACCACTTACGTTACATACAAACAAACAGTTTTATGCTTAAAAAAAGTGAAGAAATATTTAAAATCCCCTTTAACCCTGAAAAATAAAATGAGTTTCGATCCTGGCTCCAGCCAGTGTTTAGGTTTCTGTTCTGGGAATGTATGCAAATTAGTCCATTTAGATAATGCCTCAACTTACAATATTTCAGAAAAGCAAACAATTCTGTAGAGTAAACTGTGATAAAACCTGGGAGGTATCTGGAGAGCGTATGGTGTTATTCATTAGTTAATTTTTTACCTGAAGCGCCAACATTTTCAACCAGATGTAAATCACTTTCAGTAAAGGTACATTATATAGGCCTGTATGTTGTAAATGACGTAATACACATTTTTATGCACTGAATCATAGCTTAACTGGGCCACATGAAATTACATCAGCATTAATACAAGTATAATCGATAAAAACTGTAGCATATGGCTTTTGTAGTAGGCTAATGATGTAAAAATAAGTGCTGAATCATTTTAACCGGTTCTTTGAAATGAACGGTTCGAAAGAACCGAATCAGGGGAATGAGTCGGACGCACGTCGTACGTCACTGCAAGTGACCGCCAATGAGTTCGCGGGGTGGGCGTGGCTTTTCATAGGTGAAGTGTGTTACCTGTAGCGACGTCTCCAGTATTGTCAAGCACCGCTCAGGTGAGCTGATCTACCGATCGTTAAAACATCAGACCAGGAAGCAAGCTAACTGAGGATAATTTTATTTACCTACTTCCCAGTTGCATTAAGGAATTAACTTGAACTCAAGTGATAACATATTTAAAAATCTGTGGTAAGGTCACGGAGAATACACTGCGTTTTGCTCTTCAACATAATGCTACAGTCTTGTGGGAGGGGCTAGGTTCAGCGACAGGTAACTTTGATTGTCGGTACACCTGCTTGCGAAAGACAGGTTGTCAGTCCAGCTTCTTCCTGAGTCCTCCATCATGAAGTTTCCTGCACTGCTGTTGGCTTTTATTTTGGTGTGTAGTTTGGGTTTCGCTGGCTACATCCATTCCAGACGTAAGCAGGAGACCCAGTTGAGTAAACAGGCTTCATTTCTAGACATTAAGTTCAGAGTGACTAGAGATGTTCTGGGAGAATACCAAGATCAGATGATCCAGTCCAACACACTGATGGAAAAGACTAAAAAAGAGGTGGATATTCTAACCAAAGACGTATCTGTAGCCAAGACCTTCATAGATAAGAAAAAAGGCGATGTTGCTTTATGTAAAGGAGAGAGGGTAAGTTGTTTAATGATTTGTTTTTATATGCTCTCAGCTATTAATATCTTGTATCTGACTGTATGCCTTCAAATCCAGTGCCTCAAATGAAGGCCTGTATGACACCTGTGACTATTATAACTTGTTTAACTTTTTTCTTCAGAAACGATTAACAGATGAAATTGCTGCTTCAGATTCAGAAAAGAAGCATATCCAGAGTGAGTTTCCATCTCTTTATTTTCACTTTTAACAGGAGGACAGTTCTGACAATTGTAAAGACCAGAGTAATGCGGAGGTAGAAACACAGCTACTGTTTGTATGTCATTATAACTCAGATTAGCTAGATTTTTCAGTTATAGTAAAACCCATAAAAAAATACTGCCTCCCTAAGTAATAAATGCAAAGCCGGTCAGTCATGCCTGGATAAATACAGCTATTGATGTATATTGTTAGTCATTGTTGAGCATTGGAATTGCACAACTGGGGTGCAAGAAGATGACAATACAGAATCACACTAGTTACACTTATTGTTTGCTGTTATTGTTTTCTGTTTTCTGTGAACATTATATCCACTTTATTCTCTAACGTGGAAGTAAGACTTGGGGTGAGATTTCTGGTTCATTAGCTGCTATAGCTGCTACGCTAAAACTGTTTGCACTGCAAACCAGTGTGCTCTTAATTATAATACATTAAAATAACATGGTAAGACACACCAATTTGCAGTATCAAGCAGCAAAACAAGCTGTTTTGTACAGCTAAAAATAGCTGGACGCAGATGAGACCAGAAGCCAGACCCATTAAGTTTACAAATGGCCATGTCTGCTTTTTAGGGAAGAAAAAGTTAGATTTAAGTTAATTAAAAAATACACACACACACACACACACACACACACATACATACTTTTTTCTGTTTTCTGTTCACAGGTGAGTTTGTCAAGGAGAAGTCCCAGTGGGCGACAGAGTTTGATTCTCTAAAAAGACAACTGGAGCTGCAGAGCACACTTTGCAAGTACATCGACAAGAACTCTGAGGAAGGAAGGTGAGTACATTTGTAGAGCTATTTGGTATAAATGTCCAATCTGACTGGACCATCAGATAAAGTTAGTTGTGGTTAAATAGAGGCAGAACTTGTTGACTTGTCATTGACAGTCATTGTGTGTAGTGTTCAGTGTAAGGCTGTAGGATCATGGGTTAAAGTACTCTTCAGACTGTACATGTTTGATAACATGACGCTTTTAAATAAGGATTTGTGTAAATGTATGCATTTTAACTTTTAATATGTAAAATTAAAACACTCTTTTTTTTAAATTTAATTTAATTTAAGCGTATTTCTGCTGAGCATTAACAATGCTCCTTTACTTTTCCAAGGAAACTGTGTCACATAAGTGAAGAGCCACAAAAGCCAAAGCCTAAGGAAATTCCAGCGGAAAAACCCAAGGCAGAGGAACCTAAAGCTGAGGAACCCAAAGCTGAGGAACCAAATGCTGTAGAGTCAAATGCTGAACAGCCAAAAAATGTGGAGTGAAGAAAAACCAAGTGGATGAATATGTGTGTGTTAAGGAAATGGGGAACAATACCACGTCAGTGTCTGCTGGAGAATAGCATTGGACGATTTACTAAACCTGCACATCTTGCTCGGGTTGATCTTCAGCATTCCTCAGGCATCCCTGAAATAAAAGACACACGCATTTATAACCTATGCACACACAAACTTTGGGTTCAAGGTTTGACTGACAACACCACATGAGGTCTGTCATATTCCTGTTCTGTTTTCTGACAAATAAATGTGTGGTTAGTGAGGAATATGGGATGATGCATTTGCATATACCAGTTGCATTTTGATGTCCACTTTACCCACAATTAAATTATGAAAAACATCTATTTATTTTTTTTTTAAATTCAATTTTCTTTCAGAAAAATCAATGTTGGGTTTCTGTGCTTTTTGGGTGCATTTGTCTTTTTAGCATTTCTTTATTTTCCCCGCTGTAGTTTACCTTGCCCCCGTTACAGTGTTATTCTGACCCTCCCTCAGGCTCATGCGTATATCCCGCTTGTATCCACCAATGGGAAAACTCTGACCCTCTTACTGTCACTCCCAATCATGCTCACTCGGCTCATTATGCAGTTCTCACAGCGACCAATATGAGTCTTCAGTGGAGCAGAAATCCAGTTCTGAAGTTGTACGAGGTGCTTACACTTGCTCTTGCTGTTGTTATACGTTTTGGTTTAATTCTGAAATATTGTGATGTTTGATGTAAAATAAAAATTAAAATCAGTACGGTTGGACATTTCTTTTTATGTATTATTCCAGTAAATGGGCGTTTGCTGCTGTGTAAAGCTATATGAAATGCTTGTCTTGACATTGTCTTCAGTTTAATATGTCATTCTAGGCTGTTTAACCAGTTTGATGGGTATGTAAAAACACAGTTTGTTACCATTAGTGTTTCAGGTGGAATGAGGTTTGTACTGGAGTGTACAGCACCTCCTACTGACAAATTCTTAATAGTATTTCTACAGTTAATCTGTCTCTTAATTTGGAATTTTGAAGGAATATATCAGGTTCATTAGAAGTTCAGTCCAGTATGTATGGCATAATTACCACAGATGTTTTTGAGTCATCACTTCTTTTATAAAAATTACAAAAAGAGTATTAAAAAAAGTAGTAGTTTTTATATGAAGAAATATGAAGCTTATTATTTTATAAAACCACTTGCATAAATTTGTGTGTTAATTTGAACTTGTTTAGATCAGAATAATTTAACCAAAAATTTAAAATTGTCATTATTTACCCTCATGTCATTTCAAACCTGTATCACTGACTAATGTATTAGTGTTTTTTGTTTGTTTCTTTGTTTGTTTGGTCCATATACTGGAAGTCACATGGACTATATGGAAATGAAAGTTTTGTTACCGACATAAAATATGTTGTGTTCTGCAGACAAAAAATGCATAGTTTTGGAATTAAATGAAGGCATGTAGCTGATAAGAATTTTTATTTTGAGGTAAAATGTCAAATAAAACTTTACAATAGGTTGTTATTGTTAACATTAGTTAACTATACATAAATTAACATGAACTAACAATGAAAAATACTTTAAAGCATTATTAATCTTGTCAATTGAAAAATTTACTAATGCATTATTAAACTTAAAAGCTGTATCTGTTAATCTTTATATGAACCTGAACTGACATGAACTAACAGCGAATAACTAACATTAAAAAAAGAGATTTAAAAAAATACAAATGTATCTCTCATTGTTAGGTAATATTAGTAAAATAACTAATAGGACCTTACTGTAAAGTGCTAAATATCCTTTTATGCTTGTTTTAGTGTTTACATTATTATGCACCCAAGTAAAATTGAATATAACTTCACACAGACAATGTCAGTAAGCTATTTTTCATGCTAAATCATATTGTATATGTCTTGTCGCTATACTATTAAAACATTTATATTGAAACTATACTATATCGTAACATTTATGATTTTGGCGCTTTCTTTGTCAGTGCCTCAATGAACCCAAATATTAGGTTTTCTTTAAAGAAAGAAAAAGAAACAGAGAGACCAGTGGAAATAAATTGCATATGAAATATTCCTTCAACGCTGCTCGTTTTATTAACTTTCTATTTTCAGTTTATCGTTTTTGAAGTTGAAGTTTTGAAGATTCTGCTTTTTGACGTTAAATCATGCTGCGTCAGAATTGACCATATGTGAACTTAATTGGCTTAGTATCTGCTCACATTGTGTGTGTACTTCACCACCCCTTTTTTGTTTCTCTCTCCCTGTTTTCTCTTTCTGTTACCCCTCAGGCTCACAATTAGGGGAAACAATTAGTGTCTCTCTTCCGCCTCATCTCGTTCAGAAGGTCACCGCATACAGCGGGACTCAAAGGGGAGGGGCAGCAAACTGATCATAACATCTGCTTCACTTCGGATTCTCTGATGCCCCACTAAATTATTTTGGGATTGTCTTATGTAACCTATTGATGTGAAATTTAAGCAATGTAGAAAACAACGGTTTTAGTGCTGCTTTAGCTACAGGGAAATTATTTGCTTCAAGATATCAGTTTAAAAATAATCAAACAAAGAAGAACAAATGGTAGCAGTTGTGATGAGAACTGAACAGATGGTTTCTCGGGTGATTTGTAGAGAGCTGTGGACTGCATTGGGTCACCTTGAGAAGTTATGTCAGCGACAATGCAAATTAATACCAAATTAGAGTGGAAAGAACATTTAATGCTCAATGTTCAGGGTCAGGATAGCAAATTCAGCTTGGCTGACCACTAAATTTAGTCTTTATATTTATTTGGGGACATTTAATTATTAAGTCAAACATAAAAATACTGGAAACTAAATTACATCTTGTTTTACTACAGGTTTGTGCACAGTCACAAAAACCAGAGGCAAGAGAACAAATATGGTTTTTGATGTAAAACCTATAACCTACAGTATGCCTCACTTCAGGTCTGAACTGAACTAAATAAATCACATTGGGTCGTGATAAAAGACCCCAGGGGTGTAAACTTTTGATCAGAATGAAAATAAGTACATTTTTCTTACTTTGCCTAAATATCATATTTCTTTCATTTAGTACTGTCCTTCAGAAGCTGCAGAAGACAAAATAAATTAAATCTACCCTGATCTGCAAATTCAAAGAGTTTTCACCCCCTGGCTCTTAATGCATCGTGTTTCCTTCTGAAGCATCAGTGAGCGTTTGAATGTTCTGTAATAGTTGCATATGAGTCCCTCAGTTGTCCTCAGTGTAAAAGATGGATCTCAAAATTTAAACAATTTACAATTTAAAATAAATGTTTTCTAATTTAATATTTTAAAATGTCATTTATTCTTGTCATGGCAAAGCTGGATTTTCATTACTCCAGTCTTCAGTGTCAGATGATCCTTCAGAAATCACCAAAAAAAATTCTGTTTAGTATTTTTGAGGAAATGGCGATACTTTTGTTTATTTTACAATTACTGATGAATGGAGAATTCAAGAGAACAGCATTTCTTTATAGAAAACTTGCTGAAATTGACTTTACTGTGGCTTTTGATCAATTTAATACATACAGTGCCCTCCACTAATATTGGCACCCTTGGTAAATATGAGCAAAGGCAGCTGTGGAAATAAATCTGCATCGTTTATCCTTTTGTTTTAATGTTTTTCTGTAGGTCATGTTGGCCACAGTTATTGGCACCCAATTGTTGCAAAGTCCTTTTCCCAAAATAACAGCTCAGAGTCTCTCCTACAATGCCTGATGAGTTTGGAAAACACCTGGCAAGAGATCAGAGACCATTATTTCATACAGATTAACTCAAGATCCTTCAGATTCCCAGCTCCACATTGGTGCGTCTTTTCTTCAGTTCACCCCACTGATTTAATACGGTTCAGGTCACAGATCTGAGACAGCCATTTTGTGCTCAGTGAAACATTTTTGTGTTGATTTTGATGTTTGTTTTGGATCATTGTCCTAATGGAAGATCCAACCATGACCAATTATAAGATTTCTAACAGAGGCAGTCAGGTTTAGATTGTTTGTTGGTATTTAATAGAAACCATGATGCCATGCAGCTGAACAAGACATGCAGGAACGTGCAGGAACAGAAAAACAAGCCTACAACATAAAAAATTCAGCAGCATATTTAACCATGAGCATGGAGTACTTTTATCAGTGTTTGCACCAAACCCGTCTGGTGGGTTAGCTGCTAAAAAGCTCTTTTTTTAAGTTTCATCTGACCATAAAAGCCAGACCCATTTGAAGTTCCAGTCGTGTCTGATAAGTGAATATGCAGGAGTTTGATTTTGAATGAGTGAGCAGGATTTTTCTTGAAACCCTCCTAAACTACATGTGGTGATGTAAGGGCTATTTGACATTTTTTTAGGCTTTCTGGCCCTTAGATTCAACTAATCTCTGCAGTCTCTGAGTCTTTGGCCACTTAAACTCTCCTCCTAAGCGTGCATTAGGACGATTCAGACACACGTCCTCTTCCAGGCAGATTTGTAACATCTTTAGTTGATCTGAACTTATTAATTATTGCCCTGATGGTGGAAATGGGGATTTTCAATGCTTTAGCGCTTTTCTTACAGCCACTTTCTGTTTTGTGAAGCTCAGCAATCTTGTCCCACAGATCAGAACTATATTCTTTGTTTTTACTCCTTGTGGTGGACGATTGAGGTGGATTGGCTGGACAACTTCATGCTTCTAGTCACCCTGGTGTGCTAAAATATGTAAATATGGATGGGAATATACTTCAGAGATATTTTACTCATAATAATTTCTAGTGGTGCCAATAATTGTGGCCAACATGAACTAGAGAAAAACATTTATTTCATAATGAAATTTTCACCCCACTTTCCATTGTTTTACTTTAATGAAAGGTTAGAATTTTTTGAATGAAAGATCAAAAGGATAAACAATGTAGATTTATTTTCACAGCTGCTCATATTTACCAAGGGTGCCAATATTAGTGGAGGGCACTGTACTTACTGAATAAAAATTCATTTAAAAACAAAAAAAAAAAGGCTTACTTACCCCAGATCTGAATGGTAGTTTAATTCAAGACCAAACAGTTTAGTTTGTTTAGTTTTTTTCTCACATACTCTGATAAACATGTATCAGAGCATATATTGTATATGAACTGTCATGTGTTTACAACTTTTATTTGTCATAGCATACAAATGTTATTTTAATAGATGTGTGACACAAAACTAGGGATGTAGTTAGTTTGCAGATGTATTGTATTGTCTGACCGACCCCCCTGTTGCCCTTTGTGTGTGTACGTGTGAAATCACATCTATTGATCAGCCTAATGCAGGAGGAAGAGCCGGCGGCAAGGTGATCAATGCGCTCTTAATTAACCCCTGTGAGAGGGAGCGTGTGTGTCTGTATGCTGGGGTGCAGGAAGGGTGCTAAACTTTGGTCAGGGGTGTATAAATACACCCATCCCAACTGAAACTTGTGACATTCATACAAACCTTCTTACTTACAGGCTGCACTACATGACATGCTAACATACAAACACATAGAGCTAAGTAGATACTAACACACACACTCCATATAATAACAAAACACAGCAAAACTACAACAATATTGCGGATCTGAATGATTTCAGGCTGGGGTCTCAAAACAGTGAGTATTTTGTGCGAGTCTGTGTGCTAATGCTAAAACTCTGTATGTTTATGCATATGAAAATGTTCATGTTTGTTACATGAAGAACCTGGATGATTTTAATTTAATTTATTATTTAGAATCTCTCTTAATTTACTCTATCTGTATGTCGGTCAGGTAAAATAACTTAACATTACTAAAAATAAGATACTAAATAATGGAAGTTTTGTCTAATATTTTCTAACTTAACTGCCGTTTCAAAACATATCTGTTCTCTTTCAGATGCTGTTATGAGATGATGGTGTTTTCTGATAAGTCAGGGACTGTGTGATATGTTTGATATTCGGTTGCTTTCCTTATATCACGTCAACTAAATATCAGACATATTCCTACAGACTCTGGCACAATCTTCACATTCGTGGCCTCTCTTTATTCACCATCTGGGTTCGTCGAAGATTGTGTTATTTATTATTTACTTGAGTGTTCCTTGAACACATTTCTAGCATTTGAGCAACAAATAAATATGTTATATATAGTGAGACATGCAATAACATTCATTTATGTTTTTCATGTCTTTGCTCTCATTTCTTTGCATGCTACTGGTAAAACTTTCTGTTCTGTTGATTTATGTGTTAAAAGTTCTTTCTTTATAATATATTTTCAAAGTACAGTTTATGTGAAGTTTAGTCTAATCAAATAATTAATTTTAACTTTATGTCATTTGCATCTGTGCTGGTTTAATCGCAGGTATCATACAGTGTAAAAGTAGGTTTTTGCAGTGATGTTATGGATGTTTTATTTTATTTTGTTTATTTATTTATTTATTTTTAGGAATTTTTAGGTTCTCCAAGGAACTATGCAGTGAGCACATCTTTAAAAAAAATTCTTAATAAAGAACAAGTGAATAATCTAAAGAACCTTCTCCACAACAAATAACCTTCTGTGGAATGGAAAGTTTCCATGGATTTTAAAGGATCCCCATGAAATCAATCATCATCAATCAATTTTGAATTAGGTGTTTTTAATACTATTCAACTGCAGCTAAATGGCTAACTGCTTTGTATTACTAGGCACATTCACATCAGGCTACATATATATATATATATATATATATAATTTTGTAATAAATCTTTACATGAAGGTTGAGTTCTGCAACTTTCAGCATAAAATTCGTTCACTTTAAACACAGAGGCGGACAGTAGTGAAGTATTTTTACTCTGATATAAAAGTACTTTTCAAGTTTCTGTACTTCATCAGAGTGTTTTTCTTTAGAAGACTTTACTTCACAACATTCTAAAGCATAATATTGTACTTTTTACTGCACTACGTTTCATATTAAATATCATTTAATACTTAATTATATTAGAAATCTATTACTTTCTCACTTTTACTCAAGTAAAAGTAATTCAAAAATGTACTTGAGTACAAGAAAGTACTACTTTTTTTTTCTGTCATAGAATTTTTATTGTTGCAAATTGCATTTTATATTTTATACCACCCCACACACCATATACAATCCTACCCAGCCCCAACAAAACAATCCCCAATTAACAGGAATGACATCTGGGGGAGAAAAAAAAAAAATAAAAATACAAGAAAAATAAATAACAAAATATTTTAACAAATAATGTTAATTAAAATAAATAAATAAATGAAAGTATCACATTTTTAATGCTCTTAAAGGAGTAGTTTACTTCCACAACGAAAATTTACAGATAATGTACTCACCCCGTTGTCATCCAAGATGTTCGTGCCTTTCTTTCCTCAGTCGTAAAGAAATGTTTTTTTGAGGAAAACATTTCAGGAATTATCTCCATATAAGTGGACTTAAGTGGTGCCTGCGAGTTTGAATGTCCAAAATGTAGCTTCAAAGGGCTCTAAACAATCCCAGCCAAGGGTCTTACCTAGCAAAACAATCGGCCATTTTCTAAAAATAAAAAAAAAATTCTATACTTTTTAACCTCAAATGCTAGTCTTGTGAATTAATCTTTTCTGTTTCTTATAGCATTATAGTTTTGTCTTGTTTGTAGTGTGATCAACGTTTGTGTAAGCAGATGTGTTAGGGAAGTAACACGCAACATTTTAATTATATTTTGCTAAAATGAATGAAATGACTCGAAAAAAGATTCGTTCATTTTGCTGAACGAAACTCCAAGGTCTGAGTCTGTAAAATGATCCGAACTTCCCATCACTACAATACAGTTAGAAAACTCCCATCTCATTTTGTCCTCCAACTTCAAGGTATCGTCTTACATCACTGCAGAAGTACTGACCCAGTGTTTACAAAGTGAACATGCAAAGAAGGTCAAACACCCTTTACCAAAAAAAAAGGTAAAACAGCAATGTAGGACAGTTTGAATTTGGAGGAAAAAATTGACAATTGTTTCGCTAGATAAGACCCTTATTCCTCAGCTGGGATCATTCAGAGCCCTTTGAAGCTGCATTTAAACTACATTTTGGACGTTCAAACTCACAGCCTTTGCTGAAGTCCACTATACGGAGATAATTCCTGCAAGTATGACATTATGCTTTGAAATGTAGTAGGGGTGTAACAGTACACAGATGTAACAGTTCGGTACGTACCTCGGTTCGGGGGTCACGGTTCGATACGATTTTGGTACAACAGAAAAAAAAATCTATGCTAGGTTTCTTTTCATTTATTTTAAACAGACAGTAGTACAAATTAAAATATTTTTCCACCTACATGTAAAAATACTTAACATTATATCAAATTATAATGTCATATATAGGCTATAAAATCTGCAGTACATACAGTACTGCGCAAAAGTCTTAGGCCATTAGTATTTTCATCAGCTATAAAATGGTTTAAAGTCAGTTAAAGTCGGTCTTTTGCTGTAGTGTGTCAGTAGGAAATATCAGATTACATTTCCAAACATTCATTTTGCCATTAATCGTAATAATCCAGTGAGATTTTTGTTTGCACAAGGAGTCTGAGCTAGACAAGATGAGCATTTGAGGTTAAAAAGCTGATTTTTTTTTTTTTTAAATGACGATTGTTTCGCTAGATAAGACCCTTATTCCTCAGCTGGGATCGTTCAGAGCCCTTTGAAGCTTCATTTAAACTACATTTTGGACGTTCAAACTCACAGCCTTCGTTGAAGTCCACTATACGGAGATAATTCCTGCAACGTTTTCCTCAAAAAACATAACTTCTTTATGACTGAAGAAAGAAAGGCATGAACATCTTGGATGACAAGATGTTCAGCGAGTGCTCCGCACAGAGATCTGATCTCATCATCATCCAGTCTGTCTGGAATGACATGAAGAAACAAAAACTCAGACAGACTAAATCCAGAAGAACTGTGACAAAGTCTCCAGGATGCTTCAAGAAACCTACCTGCAAAGCTGCAGCACTGTTAAAAGTTTTAGGCACTTGTGTAAAAATGCTGTAAAATGAGGATGCTGTCATAAATAGATTTTCTTTATCCATTACCTTCTATGAACTAAATGAAATCAACATATGGTGCGACCATTCTTTGCGTTTACAGCAGCTTTTGCCCTAGGTGCACTTGCACAAATTTTTTCAGGTAGCTTTGCAGGTAGGTCTCTTGAAGCATCTTGGAGACATTGCCACAGTTCTTCTGGATTTACTCTGTTTCAGTTTGTTCTGTTTCTTCATGTCACTCCAGAGACAGACTGGATGATGGTGAGATCAGATCTCTGTGTGGAGCACTGGCTGTTGTCAGACTCCTTGTGCAAACAAAAATCTCACTAGATTATTACAATTAATGGCAAACAGAATGTTTAGAAAAGGAAAACCGATATTTTTTACTGACACACTACAGCAAAAGATAGAAATAACTGACTTTAAACCATTTTAGCTGGTGAAAATACTAGTGGCCTAAGACTTTTGCACAGTACTGTGTATACATACAAAGAATAAATATAAGACATATATTTACTTTAGTTAACTATTATACAAGTGAAAAAAACAGTGCGACTGTAACGTAGCCTATATTTGCTGAGTTTCAGTTCCGTTTTGTGACAGAAAGGAAACTCAAATGGCAGAAAGCCACATTCTGTTTGTTTTTTGTTTAAGTTGATTTTGCTGGTATGAGGAAAGTTGAAGTAATCACACCGGCGCACACAAAACATATCAGTTCCTGGCTTCTAGCATTGCTAACTTGACAGCGCAGTTGGTACTTTATCAAATTAAACACAATGAACCAAACATCAGCGCACCCGCCTCACTGTGTCACCGTTAGAATGCGACTGAAGTACAAAGCCTATAATTTACATAGTAAATAATAGTTTAGCATTTGGATACATCGTAAATATGAACATATTATGGAATATTTGGATTTGTGCTGAATGAGAGAGGTAGGATACAAGAGCACAAAGCTCCATTTCGCAAACAGTTGAGTGCACAAGCCTTTAAAGTAACGTTATACTCCATTGTCAGTGAGAGACATGTTCAGAATCAGCACATGATCACTGTCTAGTGGGCTTTGTTTTCAAGAGCGCAACTCCTGGCATTCGCTGTTCTTCTGCGGTCGGTTATCAAACAGAGTTGCATTACTGCGGGCGCCCCCTTCTGGATTGAAGGTGTATTGCCTGTATTCGTTGTAAGGCCTCAAGCACCGAACCGAGATGTCCGTACCGTGACGGTTCGGTACGAATACATGTATCGTTACACCCCTAGAACGTAGTTAAGTAAAGTTTTCCAAAGAAAGACACTCAACAAACACCAATGTTTATCTATCAACTTCTCATGAAAAAGATTATCTACCAGGGAACTGGTCAACAGGCTGTGTTTACACACACTATTGGCATTCACAGTCTAACAGGAGCATTACCAACACTCCTCAATTTCAACAATATATTCTTACTCAGATCAAGGGCAGTGACTCTCCTTCAGACAATTTTTCTTTGGTTCACAAATCATTTGAATCACTATCTGACTTGGTTTGTATATGATATAACCAGTAGCCTTTGTGTATAAATCTGTGTGTGTGTGTGTGCGTGCGTGTGTGTGTGTGTACTTGTTTTTGCTACACTGTGGAGACCAAATGTCCCCACAAGGATAGTAAAACCCAGGGGCGTTTCTAGGATTTTAAAACATCCGGGGCTGATGCCAAAACATCAGGGGCTAGTGGTTTTGGGTGGGAGCTCACATCATGCTCACATAAGATTTTGTTAGACACAGGTGGTTGAACCTGGATGGGGTCTGGTGCATTAAACTTAAGGTTAAAGACCTTGTCACACTATGAACAATAGTAAATAGTAATCACTGCAAATGGCAAACATATCAAAGTATTATAACAAAATTATAACTTTTCAAAAATATGTTAGACAAATAAAATAATAAATTTGAAGATGTATTTATAACTGTAGCAAATATACAGTTGCAAGCAAAAATAGGGCCCTATTTTTTTTCTCAAATTTCGTTTTTTTTTTTTGTTTGTTTTTTTTTAAATTCTGTTTTCTGTTTTCATTTTTCTGGACTTCTTTTTACTGGTTAAATTTAATTTTATTAATCAAAATGTAATTAATCATATGTAATTAATTAAAACCATGAATCTTAAACGATTTAATCGTATATACGATTTAATCAAAAGTTAAGAAAAATTACATGTTTAGGACCCCATGAAATGTTTTATTTTTTCTCACTTTACGTTTTATTGTTACCAAATATGTTTTAGTCTGTTTATTTGAATGCATAAAAACAGCTTTTATTTATTTTACAATAGCCTTATGGAATTCTGTGTTGTGTATTGTTCTGGTTATCAAATGAAGGTATAAAATATTAATTAAATTGATCTTCTAATGAAAATTATATTTTATTTTTGGCAAATAAAGGGGATTTACTATTCAAATTTAAAACATGGAAGAAATATTGTGTGAGGAATTTGTATACATTTTTATTAATTAATAGTAGTAGTAGTAGTAGGCACGTATATTATACTGAATGGTTAATAAAGTTAAACCGAACTTTTACTTTGACGGGTTGCCGTGAATACCTGTTAATTTCTGTGTGTATATTTGACGCTTGTTGTACTCAAATGAAACGGTGAAATGCTCATGAAGTGACTCTCAGAGCAGTTCTGGAGATGTTAATGTATTTATGTCCTCATTTAGTGAAACGGCAGACGCTGAAATCACTGCGAGCCTCACACGCGCATCAGTATTACATGTAAAGAAACCGCGCGTCCGCCCCGTTCATTCATAAAAAGACACGCAGAACATGCAGGATTTATATTTAAATAGTCTTTTGCGGCATAATATTTACAGATACTAGTCCATATCACGACTTGATTTAAGTGTAATGACCAACTTTTGATTAATTCATTCAAACTATGACAAATTCCGTGGAAATCAGAAGGCCATACAAAAAAAAAAACAAAAACAAAAACATTCGGGGCTAGATTAGCCCTAGCGACGCCCCTGGTAAAACCTGAAATTTTTGACATTGTGGGGACCCCAGGCTGTTAAAAAATGATTAAAAATAGTAAATGATGTTTATCTGAAAGTGTAACGATGCAAACATGTTTTCTGTGAGGGGTAGGTTTAGGGTTAGGGGATAGACAATATTGTTTGGTCAGTATAAAATCTATAGAAGTCTATGGAAAGTCCCCACAATTCACAAAAACAAACGTGTGTGTGTGAGAGAGAGAGAGAGAGAGAAAGTAGCAATGCTTGATTCGAACCTTTAACTCATGCTCAAGTTACATCAGCTCTATGTTTTTGTATAAAACCACGTATGATTTCATGCTATTTCAGTCTAAATAGTGAAAATACATGACGCAGAAAGTACTATATGCCTCAGGCAAATTAATTTGGTCATTGCTCTTTTTTTGGCATCATGACTCAGTTGTCTAATTTTTGTGCAGACAGCTGTAAAACTGGCAAAGAAATGACCTTATATGATTAAGTAATCAGTAAAGTGTTTTACAGCTGTCTGCACTAAAATTAGACTATAAATAATAATATGCACATGCGCATGTTTAACTTTTAGCAACAGACCTGATGTAAGATAAGCACATTTCAATATTCTTTTTGCTTAAAAAAACAGTTATATATAAATAAATAAAAACAAAACACTGTAATAGATCTAATAAAGCACCACTGAAAAAAATATTTTGGGGCGCTGAATTACACACAATTATACAGTTATACAGAATTTAGATCTTTTAATATATTTATAAGGGAATGTAAATACATGTTTGTACACAAGTACTAGCATATATAATAATTTTTACATAAGTAATTATAAAATGTTCCCAAAATGTCCCAAATTCCATTTTCACCTTTTTTGGAATTGAAATATTCCATTTTAACCCTGAAAATAAATAAATACATGTATAAATACATAATCAGCATAACCCTGAACACAGAAGAAGTGTACGAGGTTGCCAGAAAAGGATCTCTGCATCTTTATTTATTACTGATACACACAAACCTGAATTTATAATCTTGTTAAAGGACAAAAATAAATAAATAAATAAATAAAATCAAAGATGTATTCATGCAGTTCACATTTTCACCACAGTTACACACAGATTAGTGTAATTACATACATGATTACATCAGTAAGTGTGCATAAATATTAATTTTGACAGGGTAAATATTGTCATGCCATGTTTAACAAGCTTGGTTCTTGCCTGACAGGCATTGCTTAATATTTGTTTAATTAAAAAGCCTATTCTCTTGTAACTTTATTGCTGCAACCTCTAGTTTAATGTTATCGGTGCATGAAAACACAAAATTAATTGTCTCTTGAAGCAACATAAATTAAATTAACTTTTCTAAGAAATAGCTGTGTGTATAACATCACGCTTTATCTATATGTGTGTGTGTGTGTGTGTTATGGTCAAGTAGGAGGGTCAGTTGCACAGCATAAATATCAGAGATCATGGAGCATCATCACAATACAATTCAAGATACTCTTAAGGAAACCACAGAAGAGAACAAAGCCACAGAAAACATCACACTATACAAGACAAGATTCAGGGGAAAAGGTAAAATCTTTATTTCCTTTCATCAAGTCTGAAAATGTCCAAAATTGTTCAATTAGATCAATTAGTTTGGAAAAGTGTCAGGAAAAAGATTAAAATAAAGATTTAAACAATATAAATTATCTAAAGCAACTGCAGTAATAATAATAATTTTTGCTGACAGATGAGTAAAATGTTATCACTTGGGTTGTTTTGACCAAGATGGTCAAAACAAGTGGGTAGTTTTATTTATTTGACTTTACAATATTACACATTAAAAACAAACATTTACATCACCAGTCAAAAGTTCCAAAAAAATAAAATAAAAATAAATACTACATGTCTGGCTTAAAATAAACCCAAAGTAAGTTGTAAATTAAAAATCAGACACATAAGTACTGGAGGCATTAGCAATAATCAAAAGGTGAACATTTATTAATAAGCAATTACAAAAATTTTATTATTTAATTATTATAGTATTCAAATTATTAATAAATGTTTATTTGTTGAACATGTTAATTAAAAGTTAATTTCCAGCCTATTTTGGGTTCATTTTAAGCAACAAATATAGTAAATTTTAAGAAATAGTTGCATTAAATAAAACTACTCAGAAGGTTGGGTTGAACGCTGGGTTGTTTTTTAGATGCTGAAACAGTCAGTCATGAATGTAGAATATATTATTTTTGATTAACATCATACATTAATGCTATGAAAATACTGTGATGCTCAAAACAATTAGAATTACAATTCAATGACAAAACAAACAGAAATCCACAAGATTTAAAAAAGCTTTGAAACAAAGTGCTGCATGCTTCAAATGATCTGGAATATAGACTAAATAATAATTTTTCAGATGGGTTCAAAGGTCCCCACCGGTCATATATTACTGATTGCAGCCTGTCTGCTAAACGCAGTTGCTCCAACTTTATCAGTGAACAGAGGTGGAGAGTGCACATTCAACACCAAAGGTACATCATTGGACTTAAAATAAATGCCCTTACTTTATTAATGCGTGGCGCTAGTGAGTAAATATATAAATCAAAAGTCTTTGTGTTATTTTTAGGCACCTGTGAGTATCAAGGACAGATCTTTGGCATTGGTGAGAGTTGGATTACTAAGGACTGCTACCAGTGTGTGTGTATGGAGCCCTTCGGAGTGGGCTGCTGCGATCAGTAAGTCTGCACTTCTGCACCTAGAGGAAGTTCTTTTTTAAATCTATACTGTAGATTTTTGTGCATGTGTTGCATGTAAATACACACTAATTACACATACACATATTCAGTGTGTGTTTTCTCACCCTGACAGCAACTCCCTACCAGTAGATTATCCCGAGTGGTGTGAGGTCATCAAAAAGCCCGATTCCTGCACCAGTGTTGCTGTAATGAGAGCCAATCACAAACTGCCTTGTCTTTATGGGAAGTGGGGCAGGATGCAACCTGAGACATGGACGTCTGACAATGATTTATTGTTCTAAATCACTTATTTAGGTTTGTAATAACTGTTCATTTTATTTTTTGGGAATTGAAGAGGATCTGAGGATCTGAAAAGAATTATTGGCTCTCTCTGTCAATATGTAATTCAGGTTTAGTGTTCGAACCTGATTTACGTGTTGATACGTAGAACCTTATTGGTTCCTTATTGGTTCACCTTATTGGGGCACTATAGCCATTTTAAAACAGAAAAGGTTTGCTTATTAATGGAACATGCCACTTTATAAAACTGCACATAAAATAATTGTGATTGCCAAACTCATATCTTGATGTTCTCAATATTGATATTGGGGATACCAGTTGCTCTGAACAGAACTAGGATGCATTTATAATTGCGTTTAAACAATTATAGACAAATATTAATGTGCGAGTCCATAACTGTTGATGCTGGAATATTTAAATAATTAAACAATTGTTCATTTCATGGACCACATTTGTATTGTTTTTCTTTTGGCTGGTTTATTTTTTATTCATTTTTCATGGAATTACCATAAAAAAATGTATGGAGAATGTTTAAATACAGTATAAAACCTGTATTTATGTGGCTTTACAATATTACAAATTAAAAAAAAAAAAACATTTACATTACCAGTCAAAAGTTTTTGAACAGTAAGATTTTTAATGTTTTTTTTTTAAAATTCTCCTCTGCTCACCAAGCCTGCATTTATTTGATCCAAAGTATAGCAAAAACACATATATATATATATATATATATATATATATATATATATACATACATACTTTAAAATGTAACTTATTCCTGTGATCAAAACTGAATTTTCAGCATCATTACTCCAGTCACATGATCCTTCAGAAATCCTTCTAATATTCTGATTTGCTGCTCAAAAACATTTATTATTGATATTATTATCATTATTATTATTATTATTATTATTATGTTGAAAACAGCGGAGTAGACTTTTTTTCAGGTTTCTTTGATGAATAGAATATTCAGAAGAACAGCATTTATCTGAAATAGAAAACTTTTGTAACATTATAAATGTCTTTATAATCACTTTTGATCAATTTAAAGCATCCTTGCTCAATTTTTTTTTTATAATTTCTTTCTTAAAAAAAAAAACTACTGATTCCAAGATTTTGAATGATATAGTGTATAATGTTACAAAAGTTTTTTTTTTATTTCAGATAAATGGTTGTAAATGCTGATTTTTGGAGAGAGACACTGAAGACTGGAGTAATGATGCTGAAAATTTAGCTTTGATGACAGGAATAAATTACAATTTAAAATACATTGAAAAAGAAAGCAGTTATTTAAAATAGTAAAAATATTTTACAATAGCCTATAACTCATTTTGCTGTATTTGGGATCAAATAAATGCAGACTTGGTGAACAGAAGAGAATTCTTTAAAAAACATAAATCTTACTGTTCATAAACTTTTGACTGGTAGTGTAAATTAAATATATACAAAAAGCATAACATTTAAAATAAATTTCAAGCAGATTACCAGTAAACTAAAGGGAAAAAAAGGTTAGTTTCCCCAAATAAATGGGTAAAAGGTTTATCTGGACAAATCAAACACAAAAAAAACAGTGTACCGTATTAATTAATATGTAAAAAGAAGAATTTCAAAATTATGACATTGTTCTTGAATTGTTGAATTTGGACCAACAGTGTACCGTATTCGTCGAATGTGACCATTATTATGGTCTTGAGTCGCTGCCAGCTTCAGATCTCTTTCGGTTTCCTCTCCTGTATCAAGCATGTGGTGAAATCTGATAGGGTGACGTTGAGCCGCTGCCTGTGGAGCGTCGCAGGTCACAATAAGCATGAACGCAAATGTCAACTCTAACGGTGGTAAACTCAATCTAGATAAAAATGTTCGACCTTTGAGTTCCAAATAATTCTCAAACACACACTGGAATGTTAAGTATTTAACCAGGTGTTTTTCAACCCTGAAGTCACATGATAAGCCTGAGCCATCACGTGTCAATGTTCAAGTTTCAGGAAAGTTTTCATTTCTAGTCAGAGAAACACCGCCTATCCCCCGCCCCCTTCTGTACGGCTATTGGTTCTTTCTCAGCGCTCTTATTTTTGATAGGTCCAGATTCACGTCACTCAAACTGCTGAAGCTCTAACCACGCCTCCTCCTTTAACCTGGTTTAGAGTAATTGATATCTTTTTCTAAAGCGAAGGACTTGAATTTCATCTGCATGAAATCAGATATAGTGTCCGAGCCTCAATAATATGTAAAGGTAAGTTGATAAATATGCTATAACCACAATAAATAATCGTTTGCTGGTGAAATGTTACCGTTAAAACGCCAAGTGTCAATGTAGGCACAGGCATACAGTGTTCAAGGTGTTTGCCGACGTCACGCAAAGTTTATTTGCTTTTCTGTGGAACATGAAAATTTATCTTTGTGCTTTCTATTTATGTGGTAATGTTTTGAGTCTGAGAGACGTTTGCGTCTGTATGCAGCTTTAAATGTGTGTGTGTGTGTGTGTGTGTGTGTGTGTGTGTATGTACACGTCTACGTCTGTGTGTGTTTATATATGCGTGTGTTATGCATGTGTGTACAGTAACGTTATATATGCAAATCAACGTGACGTTATTATATTGGCCGTTTAAATGACTTATATAGCTTATTCACTATTTAGGGTGAGCTTAATGACTTGGAATGACAGCAGAGAGAGCTGTATAAAAAACAATTATATTTGGGTGAGTTACAGTTAATTTAACAACAAAAAAGTTAGGTTGTATGATAGTTTTAAAACATTAGATCTAAAACTGCAATCAAACATAGTTAAATTTAACACGTTTTGAAGTAGATTGACAAAGATGTATGTTAACATTTATGTACACATATCAGAGAAATATATTTTAGGTTGTCTAACTGGTTTCCCCATTTTATGGTTGAATTAAATAGTCCATGTAGTCTTGCTGTCAATACGTGGTAGTAAGTGCATGCATGACAAGTCGTTCAAAATAGTTAAGATGTACTAACGTATGTTACACTTTTTTCCCCCAGAATGGACACCAAAACTCCTCCAGACATGAACAGCGTCGACTAACCCCAACGACTTTAGTCAGTTTAGTTTTTGAGAATGAATGTGAAACAGAAAACGAGAAGCATGGAAGAGGAGGAATTAACTGGAAATACCATGTGGCTTAAGAAAATAGTTCTGCTTCTCAGGTAGCTATTTATAAGAGCAAGAAGAGATGTTTTAGTTGATGCATAAGCTGTCACTAACACACTACCATATTATTTTCATGCTTGTTTGGGTACACGCTGAAACCATTTTAAGGTAGTGAAAACAGTGTGATAAAAAGGAAGCGGTTTGGGTTGAGTAGCAAAATTAAACTGCAAGACTGGGGTACATTCAAATTAGTGATTTTAAATAAGCCATCTGAATAAGCAAGCCAGAGCTGAGAAACATGGATTATGGTGGAAGTGGAGAACTGGAGCTGGATCCAAATATTGTGAGCGAGGAGGCGGGGAAACTGTACTCGGAGCTGCAGGTAACCAATCAAGAGTATGCATCTTTATTCACCCACCAATCAAAATAAGTTTAAAGCGTTAAGGCCTGTTCACACCAAGGATGATAAGTAACACGATTAATGTTTCTAATTCTATGAGATTAGGGAAGTTCACAGTTGACATCATGGCACTCAAGCATTTAAAGTGGCAGATGACATAACATAGCACTTATAATAAACAGAACTTTATCATCTGTTGGTGCAGAAGGTAATAAAGTTATCATAATAGTTACCTTTATAGTTATCGTTTTTGATGTGAATGGGCCTTTAGAGGCATTTTTATAATTTCCCATTTACTCAAGCTTACAGTGCAGTAAATTCAGAGAGCAGATGTTTAGCTGACTTTTCATAAGGGAAGTGAACTGTAGTATTTTTTCCCCCTTTATAAGCACAAGTCATATGTATTGCTCTTCCTGTAAGTGCAGCTGCCCAGAAAGATAAGAGCGTTACATGTGATGGGGGAACACCACTAAAACATCACAAGGCAACAAATACAATTGAAAGTTTTTCTTTGTAGTTGGTGGTGGAGACTCATGGGGCTGGTGTGGTGGAGTCCCTGCTGCCCATCCTCGTCTGGGTTCTGGAAGGACTGGCGAGCTGCCGGGCTCAGCTGAGGGAGAGAGAGGAAGAGGCAGAAAAAGAGAAAGGAGAGAGAGAAGAACTGATGGAGAGGTATCAGAATGAGAAAACACTGAGGAGAGAGAGCCAAGAGGTGAGAGACAACTGTGTGATGAATTGAAGGTCGATGAATTTGAATTTCAAGCATTTTAAATGTAATTATCTAAAAAATAATTTACAATTTAAACATTTAAATTTTGGTTCTTCTTCGAATTGCCACTGCTGACTTCTGTCAATGTGTATGCATATGCTTAAGCAAAATTTACCTATGCCATTGTTTAAAAAAAAAAAAACTATTTGCAGTCAGCCATGAATGATATATGAAGAGTTAATTTGCAGATAACTCAGTTTTTATGTTCATAAATCATGTTTTTTTAAATTGTTTTATCATGTTTTTATTGTGTTAGTTAGCTGTATTTTTTGAGTTATTATTTAAACAAAACAACCCAACTGCAGTTTGATTGATATTACTTGGAATGCAGATAAAAAAACATGATCTCATGCGAGTTTGCATGATTTAAAACATATTTCGTATTTATTTCTTTGTGTAAAACTTTTGTAATGAAGAATGAAAGTACTAAGTTGCAATGTATAAATGTACAAAACTTTAAAAATTAAACATTTCTACTTACCATCAGCGCTATTTGGAGTTGGATGACCAGTTTGAGCAAGAAAGAAGGGCAATGCGTGCAAGAGAAAAGGAGAAAGAAAAGAGAGAAAGAGAACTGGAGAAAAAAGCCAGGGAACAAGCTGATCAGTGTGAGTCTCTCTGAATAAAACCATCCACATTTCTGCCATCTCACTGGCTGTCTAGACCAGGGGTGTCAAGCCCTGCAGAGCTTAGATGCAACCGTAGTTAAACACACCTGATTCAACTAATCAAGTCCTTCTGGCTTAATTGAAAACTGCATAGTATGTGTGTTGGAGCAAGTTTGGAACAAAACTCTGCAGGGCTGCAGCCCTCCAGGAACTGAGTTTGACACCCCTGGTCTAGACTGTCAAAAGTTTGCATCCCCCTTTCAGAATCATTAAAAATCAAATTATTTGACCAAAATAAGCATCATCATGCAAAATGTATGTTATTGTGTGTTTAGTACTGACCTGAATAAGATGTTGCACATAAAAGATATTTACATATAGTTCACAAGAGAAAATAATAGTTGAATTTATGAAAATGACCCTGTTCAAAAGTTTACATCCCCTTGATTTTTAATACTGTGCTGTTACCTGAATGATCCACAGCTGTTTTATTTGTTTAGTGGTAGTTTGTACACGAGTCCCTTGTTTGTCCTGAATGTCTCACAAATTATTTGGTTTTCCAGCATTTTTGTGTATTTGAACCCTTTCCAACAATGACTGTGTGATTTTGAGGTCCATCTTTTCACACTGAGGACAACTGAGGGACTCATATGCAACTATTACAGAAGGTTCAAACACTCACTGAATCTTCAGAAGGATAAACGGTGCATTAAGAGCCAGGGATAAAAACTTTTGAACAGAATGGAGATGTGTACATTTTTCTTATTTTGCCTAAATATAATATTTTTTCATTTAGTGCTGCCCTTCAGTGTCTACAGAAGATACTTACATGTTTCCCAGAAGACAAAATAAGTTAAATTTACCCTGATTCAAAAGTAAATTCTCTTCATTGCATTGTGTTTTATTCTGGAGCATCAGTGAGCGTAAGAACCTGCTGTAATAGTTACATATGAGTCCCTCAGTTGTCCTCTGTGTGAAAAGATGGATTTCAAAATCATGCAGTCATTGATGGAAAGAGTTCAAATACAGAAAAATGCTGGAAAACCAAAGAATTTGAGGGACCTGAAGGATTTTTCTGAAAAACAACAGGCAGTTTAACTGTTCAGGACAAACAAGGGAATGACTCATGAACAACTTTTGAAGTTGTTCATGAATAACCCATGAAGGAAACTTTTGACCTCAACTGTAAATGTATATTTTAAATGTACAGTCATCGTCTGTTTTTTTTGCAGTGATGGCCTTGGAGGAGCAGAAAGCAAATTTGACACGAGAGCTAAACTCAATCAAAAACACACATAACAAGGTCTGTCACATGTTTTAGTTTTAGCTTGTTGGTTACTTTTTACTTTTCTATTTCTGAAAATAATTTTTAATCCTTTCTTAAAATCCAGTTAGTGCTGACTCATCGAGATCTGCTGGAAAAGAAAAAGGAGTGGGAGAGTGAAGCTTTCACTTTGAGGTAACACACACGTCCCTTTTTCGAGTTCATCTGAGAGGTACACATTTCTTGCTTAACAACTTAAAAAAAGAAGTTGTGGGGAAAAAAAATCACAGTGTTGTAAATGTGTCAGCAGAAAATTCTCTTTGTTTGCAGGAATCATGTGCACAGCAAACATTCAGAAGCTGTTTCTACCCGAGGTCAAACAGAATCTACCAGCACTGAAGAGGTGAATTCATTTGTAATTCAGACAAACTATGCTCTTTCCAAACATTACTTTGCATATTTTTGCATTGATGCGTAGTATAAAACAGTACATATCTGTATTTTCACAACAGCATCTCTTCCCCCTCATTTGTTTCTGCAGCATGATCCAAAAGGTGGCAGTGCCCCTGATTCAGCTGCGTCAGAAATGACCTTTACCAACAACAGCGAAGCAACTGATGCTAAAGTTCACCATAATAATGATCAGTCCTTTATTAGTGACATCATAAGCTCCACCCCTGAGCTTGCTCATTTGAAGAGCTTTGTTGAAGCAAGGTACAGAAATTTATTTGGAGGGACTGTAATATCTCATTGGTTTGTCTGAGACCAATTGTTGCAGTTTTGGCAACGTTGAATATGAAAACTGTAAATGAACATTTAGCGTTATCACAGGAAAAATGCATTCCAAAATATATTAACATAGAAAACACTTGCTATTTGTTTTTTATTTAGTTGTTTTTCATACTGTAGAAGTACTTTATGCCTTAAGTATTTACATATCAAAAGCTTTTTTGACTTTTTCTTTTTTTTTGCATCTTATCTTCCAAGTCCAAGAAGTGAGTGGGTGTTTGAATCTCTTAATGTGTGTAACATCCTGTTGTTCTATTATTTTCGTTTATTTTGAAGTCATGTTAGATGATTCATTGTCATTTTTTTTCTTCACTAAAAAAAGGGAAGAATGCAATCTGAGTTATATTTGATTGTATTTCTCCTAAACAAATAATTAATCTGTTTCCCATAAACATTTGTTATCTTTCTGTTGTCTTTTCCATTCATCTATCTTTGTTTTACTCTCTCCAGCTCTCCCGTTTGTTCAAAGACAGTGACCTCTGAATTAAACTCGAGTTTGTTTGATGAAATGAAAGAAACCCAGGAGGATAAGAGAGAGGTAGATGAAGAACAGAAGGTGAAAGATGAAGAAAAAACAAAGGAGGAGGAGGAAGAGATGGACAATGACTCTGATTCCTTGGAATGGGAGTTGCGGAATACCGACTCTGTGTTTTCAGAGTTATCTGAGCTCAGCAGGGAATATGTGGAAAATGTCGACCAGGGGGCCTGTGTCAGAGGTACAATTGTGTTTAAAGGAGAAGTTCATTTCCAGAACAAGAATTTACAGATAATTTACTCACCCCCTTGTCATCCAAGATGTTTATGTCTTTCTGTCTTCAGTCGATAAGAAATTATGTTTCATGAGGGAAAAAATTCAGGAATTATCTCCATATAAAGTGATGCTCCCAAGTTCGAACTTGCAGTTTAAATGCAGCTTCAGATGGCTCTAAATGATCCCAGCTGAAGAAGAATGGTCTTATCTAGCAAAACGATCAGTCATTTTCAAAACAAATTGACAATTTATATACTTTTTAACCTCAAACACTTGTCTTGTCTAAGTCTGCGTGAACTTTTTTTTTTTTTTTCCTCCTGTTTTTTCTTCGTTTTTTTGTCGAAAAACTCCCATCTCGTTTTCTTCCCCAACTTCAAAATCATCCTACATTGCTGCAGAAGTACTAACCCAGTGTTTACAAAGTGAACATGCAAAGAAGATCAAACGCCCTTTACAAAAAAATGGTAAAACAGCGATGTAGGGCGATTTTGACGTTGAAGAAGAAAACGAGAATGGAGCTTTTCAACAACTGTATTGACCCGGATTACACAGACTACGCATGCGCATCGCAGAGACCAGACAAGACAAGCATTTGAGGTTAAAAAGTATAAAAATTGTCAATTTATTTAGAAAGTGACTAATTACTTCGCTAGATAAGACTCTTCTTTCCTTAGCTGGAATTCCATTTGAAGCTGCATTTAAACTGCATTTTGGAAGTTCAAACTTGGGGTCACCATTAAAGTCCACTATATGGAGAAAATTTCCTGAAATGTTTTCCTCAAGAAACATAATTTCTTATTGACTGAAGAAAGAAAGACATGAACACCTTGGATGACAAGGGGGTCAGTAAATTATCTGTAAATTGTTCTTCTGGAAGTGGACTTTTCCTATAACACCAGACAAACTGATTATCAAATCGTTGCTCTGATGCTAAATGCATTTATTATGCAGCTTTTTAGAACACTTGATTGTCATTAGTCAAATGCAGCAGTCTGTGATCAAATATTTTTGTATAGTGTGACCGTTCCTCTCCTACACTGTACTAGTTTCATGTATCACTCCGTTGTCCCTTTCTTGTCCTATTATAAAATAATTTTACCTTAAGCTAATATTTTAATTCATTTTATAATAAATATATATATATATATATATATATATATATATATATATATATATATATAGCTGGTCATTTGTAAAATAAACCATTTATGGATCATTTCAAGACTCCTTGTTTATTTTAATGGGTTTATTTAGCACTAATAACCAACTGTCTATATATTATGCTTTACTTAAAGGGATAGTTCACCAAAAAAAGAAAATTACCCCATGATTTACTTACCCTCAAGCCATCCTAGGTGTATATGAATTTCTTCTCCCGGACGAATACAATCAGAGTTATATTAAAAAATATCCATGCTTAAAACTTTAATAATCGTAATCTCTAGCTTCCGCTAACTGTTGAGAGTGGCGTTCCAGTGGATGATGTAGAACGTAGATGTGGTGTAAGCGCCGATGAGAAGTGACAAACGTGGAAGTGCAGAAGAGAGAGCAAAATAAAACACCGGTCACAAATTAGAAGTACAAAACGAGGCTTTGTGGAGAGAAAAAATGTAGGAGGATTTCAGTATAAAGTCTAAATAATGGCTGGCATGTGTGTGGTTAAATCTTTGTGTTTTTGTTTCATTTGCAGATAGCACAGACCAGTTCGAGCAGATTCTTTCTCAGTATGAAGAGCTAAAACACACTCAGTAAGATTGAATACAGTTTTATATATCAGTGTGTTTGTAGTCAAAGTTGAGCCTTGAATGAGGATCTGAGCATGACCCATATTATGTGTTAACCATTAACCATACTTATGTCTCTGTCCATGTGTGTAACCCCTGTTTCTTTGTCTTGGTCTCAGTGAAATGGTGGATACTGCTCGTAAGGCCCTAATATCCCGTGTCGAAGAGCTGACCAGTGAGAGATCTGCTCTGAATATGGAGCTTGATTCTTGCCGTGAAACAATCAGCCGACTGGAAGGAAAAACCAAAGAGATGGAGGATGAAATCAAGCGGTAAATGTGAATTACAGATTTTTATGTGAAACCCGGAACTTTACCCCAACTACTTTATTTCAGTTTCTGCTGTTCACTAAATAAAGGAGAAGTCCACTTCCAGAACAAAAATATACAGATAATGTACTCATTCCCTTGTCATCCAAGATGTTCATGTCTTTCTTTCTTCAGTCACAAAGAAATTTTTGAGGAAAACATTTCAGGATTTTTCTCCATATAATGGACTTCTATGGTGCCTGTGAGTTTGAACTTCCAAAATGCAGTTTAAATGCAGCTTCAAACGATCCCAAATGCTGTTGTAAACGATCCCAGCAGAGGAAGAAGCTCCTTATCTAGCGAAACGATCAGTTATTTTCATAAAAATAATACAATTTATATACTTTTTAATGTCAAACGCTTGTCTTATCTTACTCTGCCTGAACTCTGTTTTTGTTCCGGTTCGTGACAGTTAGGGTATGTCGAAAAACTCCCATCTCATGTTCTCCCTCAACTTCAAATCATCCTATATCGCTGTTTTACCTTTTTTGTTAAGGGTGTTTGATCTCTTTTGCATGTTCACTTTGCAAAGACTGAGTCGGTACTTCTGTAGTGATGTAGGATGATTTTGAAATGATTTTTGAAGTTGAGGGAGAAAATACGATTGGAGTTTTTCGACATACCCTAACTGTATTGAGCCAGAATACACAGAGTTCAATGAGAGCAAGGCAAGATGAGCGTTTGAGATTAAAAAATATTTAAATTGTATTATTTTTATGAAAATAACTGATCGTTACGTTAGATAAGACCCTTCTTCCTCGGCTGGAATCGTTTACAACCTCATTTGGGATCGTTTGTAGCCGCATTTAAACTGCATTTTGGAAGTTCAAAATCGGGGCACCACATCAGTCCATTATATGGAGAAAAATGCTGAAATGTTTTCCTCAAGAAACATAATTTCTTTACAACTGAAGAAAGAAAGACATGAACATGACAAGGCGGTGAGTACGTTATCTGGAAATTTTTGTTCTGGAAGTGAACTACTTCTTTAAAGTCAAACTCGCATACATAAAATGACACTGCTTAGTATTTTCAAGAACAAAGAATGACATTTTATAGGATTAAGATTAAGAAAAATATGTACACTGCCATTCAAAAGTCTGGGATTGGTATTGGTATATGCTCAAAAATATAGTAAAAAACAGTAAAATTATGAAATATTACAATTTGAAAATGAAATATTTCTAATTTATTTTTATTTTTCATTTTATTTTTATTTTTAGTTATTTTCTATTTTAGTACATTTTAAAATAAAATCTATTCCTCTGACGTAAAGGCTGCATTTTCAGCATCATTACGTCAGTCTTTGGTGTCACATGATCTGTCAGAAATCATTCTAATATGCTGATTTGGTGCTAAAGAAACATTGATTTTTATTACCATCATGTTGAATATATATTTATAATGATTAAGATTTTTGTGGAATGTTATTTTTGTTTCATTCCTTGCTGAATAGAAAGTTCAGAAGAAACAGCATTTATTTAAAATGGAAATCTTTTGTATCATTATAAATGTCTTTACTTTCATTTTTGATGATTTTAATGATAATTTTCCTCTGTTTTAATTCTTTTAATGGTTCAAATTAATAGGCAGCAGTCTGTGTTTTGCTTGTTTGGTTATATCAGCTTTTTATATTTTAAAACAGGTTACGAAAAGAGCTTGAGACACTCCAGTCAGAGGACCCTGATGTAAGTCTTTATGATCGATTTATGACAGAAATGTTTATGGATATCAGTATTCCGGAAACTCTACTGTCCCCTACAGTACTTCCTATAAACACTGAAATTAGTCTGTAATTCCTTCGTCCTTCTCTCTTGTTCTCTCCAGGCCTCGCTGCCTATCTCCCTTCGTCGCTTCTCTCGTTCTGAAATGGCCCGGGTCGTCATGGAGAAGAATCAGTACAAAGAGCGACTGTTTGAACTGCAGGAAGCTATGCGGCGTACTCAACTTCAGAGGTGTGTTAAACTACCTACTCAGGATGCAATACTTAGTCTTTATCAGAAATGTTCAGAACGGTATACTGACTAATGTGTTAACCTTCATTGTAAGTGGTGTGCTATGGGTATTGCAAAACTATGATGCAACATGTCGTCGCCAATAGCCTTGTGGTTGTACATGTAGCACAACTGTGCTTGTGGCGATCCGAGTTCGATCTTGAGGTCCTTTGCCGATCCCACTCCCCTCTCTCTGCCCAGTCCTTTCCTGTCATCTCTCTACTGTCCTGTCCATTAGGCACAGGCACCAAAAAGCCCCAAAAAAAACTATGATGCAACAAATCATGTGGCTTGTCTGTGTATTTGCTGTTTTGATTTAAGCCAGTAAATAACTTCCCAGAGCTTTTCAGAGAAATCTAATAACAGTGCACTAAAAATCACAATATAGCAACCACATTGTGGCACATACCCACAACACCCTAGGATTGTGGCAGCGACTTCTGCATAGACCAGCACCATATTTTTACGCAGAACATGTAAAAAACTAGTACATGCTGATCGATGTATTCTGTCCTCTAGTGTTACAAAAGAAGAGCGCCCTCGTGTGGAAGAGAAGGGTAGTGTCTGGAGAAGGTGAGGTTACTGTATAGACCTGTACAACCAGTCTCTAACAACCAGTCCGTTTGTGCATGGTATTTCCTAGTGTGAACCTCTTTTTTTTTTTTTTTCCCTGTAGGTTTAATCGTTTTCTGGGTTTGACAAAGGGTCAGTTAGCTCCAGCCACAGCTGTAGCATTAACCATCTCTCCCACACCTGTTTCTGCACAAACACCAGCGGGGTCTCCAAAGCAACTCTCCACAAAATTACCCCAAACAGAGTGAGTCCTTTTGCATTAGCAGTTTCAAATACCTGCTAAGTGATAGTCTGCCTGCTAATTTTCTTTTGTATTATAGTGTTACATTTTTGCATCCACAATAAGAAAAAGTCTAGTTTAAATATGTGCCAAGTTCTTAGAAATGTACTCTTTGTATTCATATTGGTTTTATTAGGGCTGCACGATTAATCGCATGAGATTGTGAGGCGCGCTTAGTCAATGAAGCCGGTACTTTGATTAGTAGTAAAGCTCCATCACGTGCGTTCAGCTGGAGCGGTAATTAATAGACAGAGCCGTAAATCACTGACAAGCTACGCAAAATCGCGCTCATAATCGAATGCGATTCATCTGCGATTATGAGTGCGATTTTGCGTAGCTTGTCAGTGATTTACGGATCTGTGTATTAATTGCCGCTCCAGCTGAAAGCACGTGATGGAGCTTTACTACTAATCAAAGTACCGGCTTCATTAACTAAGCGCGCCTCACAATCTCATGCGATTAATCGTGCAGCACTAGGTTTTATATGGTTCCTAAAGGAGAAGTCCACTTCCAGAACAACAATTTACAAATAATTTACTCACCCCCTTGTCATCCAAGATGTCCATGTCTTTCTGTCTTCAGTCGTGAAGAAATTGTTTTTTGAGGAAAACATTTTTCTCCATATAATGGACTTCATTGGTGCCATGATTTTCAATTTCCAAAATGTAGTTTATATGCAGCTTCAGAGGACTCTAAATGATCCCAGCCGAGGAAGAAGGGTCTTATCTAGCGAAACGATCGGTCATTATTTTCGTAAAATAAAAATTTGTATACTTTTTAAGCACAAAAGCTTGTGTAGCACAGGCTCTGGGATGTGGTTCAGAGTCACTTAACTTTTTGAGCCGGAGTACACAGACGATGAACTTAGACGTGATTCGTTCACGTCTAAGTTCATCGTCTGTGTACTCCGGCTCAAAAAGTTAATGTTAGAGTATGGCAAAAAACTCCATCTCATTTTCTCCTACAACTTCAGAATCATCTGACATTGTTGTATCTTTTTGTTTGTAAACAGCGTTTGACGTACTTGCACTTCCTTAGTCTTTGCGCATTGGCTTTGTGAACACTGGGTCTGTATTTCCGCCTACATTCCGTGTGACCTTTCACCGTGATTCAATAGTACATAGTGTCCTGGACACGCATCCCAGAGCCTGTGCTAAACTACATTTTGGAGGTTCAAAATCAGGGCACCAATGTCCATTATATGGAGAAAAATTCTGAAATGCTTTCCTCAAAAAACATAATTTCTTCAGGACTGAAGACAAAAAGACATGAACATCTTGGATGACAAGGGGGTGAGTAAATGTTTTGTAAATTGTTGTTCTGAAAGTGGAGTTCTCCTTTTATTTGATTATTTTTTTTATTTTTTTATTTTTTTCTTAAAAGTTCTTTAATGAACAAATTGTTTAAGGAACAGCATGAAATATTCAAATTCTTTTTTTAACATTATAAAAGTCTTTACTGTCATTTTTAACCAGTGTAAGAGTGAGTGTGTTGTTCAAATAATTATTATTTTTTTTCTTGTGCAGAGGTTCCCCTTCTCCCAGGTTAAGGAAAAGAGAGTTGTACAGGGACATCCGTTCTCATGTGTGGGGTACTCTGGGTAAAAAACAGCTTTATGGCTGGAGCATGCCTCTTGCTGTTACAAACATGAAGGTAAAGACATCTGTAGCAACAGGTGTAGAGCCATCTACACCTCAAAGTGCATGTGAAACATAGATTGTCCCAGTGTGCTTATAAACAATATCTATAAATGTCTATGACATATGCACATTTAAAGGAGAAGTCCACTTCCAAAGCAAAGATTCAGATATAATGTACTCACTCCCTTGTCATCCAAAATGTTCATGTCTTTCTTTTTTCAGTCGTAAAGAAATTATTTTTTTTTAAGGAAAACATTTCACCATTTTTCTCCATATAATGGACTGATGTGGTGCCCTGAGTTTGAACTTCCAAAATGTAGTTTAAATGCAGCTTCAAATGCGGTTGTAAACGATCCCAGTCGAGGAAGAAGGGTCTTATCTAGTGAAACAGTCAGTTGTTTTCATTTTTTTTAAAAAATACAGTTTAAATATTTTTAATCTCAAACGCTCGTCTTGTCTTGCTCTCCCTGAACTCTGTGTATTCTGACTCAAGATAGTTAGATTATGTCGAAAAACTGGTATAAAACAATCGTATTTCAAAAATAATTTCAAAATCATCCTACATCGTTGCAGAAGTACTGACCCAGTCTTTGCAAAGTGAACACGCAAAGAAGATCAAACACCCTTAACAAAAAAGGTAAAACAGCGATATAGGATGACTTTGAAGATGAGGGAGAACACGAGATGGGAGTTTTTCGACATACCCTAACTGTCATGAACCGGAACAAAAACAGTCCAGACAGAGTAACACAAGATGAGCGTTTGACATTAAAAGTATATAATTGTATTATTTTTATGAAAATAACCAATCGTTACGCTAGATAAGACCCTTCTTTCTCGGCTGGGATCGTTTACAACTGCATTTGGGATCGTTTGAAGCCGCATTTAAACTGCATTTTGGAAGTTCAAACTCGGGGCACCATATCAGTCCATCAAGGAGAAAAATGTAGAAATGTTTTCCTTAAAAAAAAAAACATAATTTCTTTACGACTGAAAAAAGACAGACATGAACATCTTGGATGACAAAGGGTGAGTACATTATATCTAAATCTTTGTTTTGTTTCTCCTTTAATTTTGCTTAACTAAAATCTGGAAAAGTGGATTTCTAAATCTGTTTGTTAGTTGATTCTATAAGTGTGTGTGTTTGTGTGGAACAGGACTCTGAACTCCCTCCTGAGCCCAAAGACGTGCCAGTTCTCATCCAGTTAAGACTGCTGGACCAGAGAGATGCTACAGCGAAGGTGAGAGTCCCTGACCAGTCATTTAGTGTTATTTTAGTATTATTTATGTATTGTTAGTGCATTCGTTATTATTTTGAATTTCCCTTTTTTATTTCTATATTTTTATTTTTAATGTTTTTCAGTTTTCCTTAGTTTTTATTTGTTTTCAGAAAAACCCTAGTAAAAAAAGCAATATATTTAAAATATATTTATTTTATGCTAAGTATAGTTCAAATCTGTTAACATATTTACTGACATTTTGAAACTTGAAACTTCCTGATGTAAAAACTATAATTAAACTTTATTTTGGAGTAGCACTTGTGCTCAATACACATATCTTAATATCAAGCCTAAAATATGTTTTAATGTCACTATTGATGAGGAGTGTGTGATATTTGAATAATATCAGTCTCTAAATGCAAGATATTTAAAGTGTATTTGGACCATTTTTGAACATAGACGTAAAAGTCCACTATCTAAACTTAAATTGTTATAATTCATGAAGTACATTTTCATATATATTTTGAGGAACCATTTCCATGGTAATGGAATGTCAGATTTGAAAATGGGTTTCAAAGGATGAATTTTGAGGTTTTAAACTTTCAATTGACTTATAATTTATGATAATTTCTAAAACATGATATGGAAGGAAGCAAAAAAAGACTTTGGTGATAAAGGTCAGAACTCCTGTTATGTCAATTTTCGAAGTGCACTCATGAATTAATTAATTACTGTTCCTACATATTTTGCAACAATAAATAGTGGTAAAATATCTATTTAGGAATCTTTGATCTTTCCAAAGATACATAGTTTGTCATGATTAGAACAGGATTTAATTGTAATATAGTAAAGTAAACTTAGGCTGAGGGGACGGGTGACAGTTAAAGGGTTAAGTAATAAATATACAAATGTATTTATAGTGTACTTAGCATAAAATAAATGTATTTTTTACTAGGGCAGTTCTATTCAGCTTTTATTTATTTTAATTTTAGTTTTAGTCTTACTAATTTTAATATTTCAACTTTAAATGGATAGTTTACACAAACGTTAAAATTCTGTTATCATTTACTTGTTCCAAACCTGTTTATTTTTTTCTGATGAACACAAAAGAAGATATTCAAATTAAAATTTTTATTTGTCACATACATAACCATACATAATATGACATGCAGTGAAATGCTTTTTACGACCACTCCGTTACTAAAATTTAAAATTAAGGGTATAAATGTTTTGTTTTGTTTCGTTTTTTAAAAAAAGGGAAAAAAGGGCATAAACTACAATGAACAGATAGACAAATTTACAATGTAAATGATTTACACATATATTTTGAAGGATGTTGGTAATCAAAATGTTGACTTTTTTTCCATACTATGAAAGTCAATGGCAACCATCAACTGTTAAAATTATCAAAATTCTTCTTTTATGTTCAGTAGAAGAAAGAAAGTTATACAGGTTTGAAAAAACTTCAGGGTGAGTAAATGATGACAGAATTTTCATTTTTGGTTGAGTTATCCTTACTTATTTCAGTTAGTTTCAGTTAATTTTCAGTTTCTGTGCCCCAATGAGAAAGGAGTAGAAGGTTAATTCAGGTTAGAATATGGTCAGTAATGCTAATTGTGTTTCAGGTTGAACATATAATAATAAGTACTTAATGTCTGACGTCACCATAATTTATCTTTCACTTTGAGTTCATTTCCCAAAAGTATATGTGTAACCTGAAGAGGAAGTGATCCGCATTCCTCTGCTATGTGTCTGCACTGGTTTTATCCAGTAGAGAAAAAAGGATCAGGGACTTGAAGGATGTTGATTAATAAATGTTTAATCTTTCACAGCTCACATGTGCCGTCGCAGTTCCTCCAGAGATATCAGGAGACCAGACGGTACGTTTAACAAACTTTCACAATCTTTTACAGATGATAGGGTTCCCACATTTTCTGACCAATGAATTTCTGTAATTTCCATAAGTCCTTTGTGATTACTGGTTTTTAAAAATAATTCCATACACATTACACAATAATCAGCGGTTTCTATCTGATTAAATATTTTAGAGCCAAGCATAAGTAGAATACATTTTTACTCACTGTAGAAATTTCCAGGACTGGAAATTTTGAATGTTTTCTCTGTGAATGTGGGAACCTTGTATTACAGAATAAGTTGTGTCCTTGTACAAAAATGAGTTTAACCACCACCACCATCTAATTACCATGTTGCACCATGTCATTCATTGTTGTAAACATTTCACACCCGCCTCCCATCCTTAGTGTTCTGTGTGGGCCGTCACTGGACCTGCTTCCAGCAGTGATGTCACAGTGATTGACCCAGCTCGCTCCAACACCATTCTGGATCAGTTCAGCCTTCCACCCACATCCCCTGCATTATGCATCTGTGCTGTGCCCCCTACTGGTCAGTCTGAGCACTGCAGAATTTAGACTGGTGTTCACACCTGGATCAGTAATGATTGTATAAGAGGTTGTCTACACTGGATGCGACAAAACGACTCTTGCAGACAATTTGAACTTTGTGTCAGTACATCATGAATAGAACGAGGCATCAGTTTACCATCAGGGATTTTGTTGTGTTGCGCCGCATCCACTGTAGACTGCATCACTGGACAGAATCCTTTAAATTTTAAATACATTTTAAGTAACTTAAATACTTTAAATTATGTCCTCAACTAGAAAAAGAAATCCTGCTTTTTTTTTAGTTTCAAAGTACTCTACCATTCAAAAGTGTGGGGTTGGTAAAATTTTTTTAAAAAGTATTTGAAATATTGCTAGGTTAGAATATGGTCAGTAATGCTAATTGTGTTTCAGGTTGAACATTTTATAATAAGTACTTAATGTCTGATGTCACCATAATTTATCTTTCACTTTGAGTTGATTTCCCAAAAGTGTATGTGTAACCTGAAGAGGAAGTGATCCGCATTCCTCTGCCATGCTGCACTGATTTTATCCAGTAGAAATCAAGGGTCAGGTACTTCAGTATATTTGAAAATGTAGTTTATTCCTGTGAAAGCTTGATTTCTTTAAAGAATCTTACTGACCCCAACTTTTTTAACAACCGTACAAATTTTCCAGGTGATTTGTGACTTTAATCAAAAAAACATTTTTGGTCCATCTTAATGTGTTGAACCAGTTAAATCTTTTTTTTTATGTAAAGCCAACAAATTTGTACATTTCTTGTATGTAATTGACCACAGCTTGGGTCAGTGGTCCTCGATCATGAAGAGACCCCCTCATCACACTCTGCAACATAGTATTTAACCTCAAATAGTGGCTTTATATAATTAAATCTATATTTATTTTGAAACAAAAAATGAAACAATTAAATATGGAGTATTTATTTATCTGTCGTCATTTTATAATTGAATCTAAAGTATCATAGCAAGGTCCTTCTTTTGCATTTTCTACACTTTACCCATATTATTACTCCTCAAAACTTAAGTTAATAGTTTAATATTTTCTTTGACGTTTAGCTGCATTATTAACCTTTCATGGCATGTTGCTTAAAATTCTAGTCATATCAACTGGTCTTTCTAAGATTTACTAAGTGTTAATGTGTTGTACTGAATGGTGTTTCAATGATGTCTTTGCTTGTTTTAGGAGATACTGCAGGAACTGTGTGGATTGGAACACAGGATGGAGGGTGAGGGCATGTCATTCTCATTTATTTTTATTTCGTTTTGTTTAAATTGCTAACATTAAGGGCCAGTTTTACTAACAGTATGTACCAGCACAAACTGTCCTTTGGTGTTAAAATCATACTGTCATGTTACGCGTACTAAAGACGCGCAGTGATGAATTAGCGCTGAAAAGGAGCGGACAAAGTTATTTTTGCACCTGATCTTATTGAATATGCATTTGTAGGAGCTTCCCTTTCAGACACAAAATTTATGGGAGGAGAGTGTTCAAATGAATCACGCAATGCATTTTACTAACGTTTGCGTTCGTCAAATTACTGCCATTTGCGCCATTATTTAACACCCAGAAAAAGCATGTCTTAAACTAAATCAGGTTTGAAATGGATGCAATTTTTGTTGCCAGGAGGAGGCACTGCAGAGAACAGAGAGTGCATGCTAGAAGGGAGAGGATTTTTTCCACATGTATTAAATTTTTTGGAATGCCTAAAGAACACATTATCTGAACATATCGTTTTCAAGCCAAAATGTTATTTTGAATTTACTTCAGGAAATAAAAGATGACTTGGAACCCTCAACTAGGAATCATGCAATAACAGGTCTATCAAAACTTCTAGCAAACCTTCATTTTTTTTTTTTAGCATTTGGTTCTTTTCAACGTACTGTGGCTTCTTTATTTTTTATTCTTTATTTGCGATTACGTGAATTTGCGCTGTGCTTGGTATATTGCGTTGGTCGATATGCAAGTGAGATGTTGCGTCTGTGTTCTTTAATTTGCGCATTGTTAATAAATCACCCACAGAAATTTCCCCTCCCATCGTCGCTGTTTTGGAATTGCGCTCTCAGTGCTAATTTGCCCTGTTTAGTAAAACTGGCACTAAGTGTTAAACTTGCATGCATGCAAATTGTCTGGCTTGTTGTGGAGAGCTGTTATGTCCAAAGCAATTGGTCTTGGGGAAAATACATTTGGGAGTGGGCATACAGTATGTGTATCCGTGTACAACTAAACAATAATCTACCCATAAATAACCACTCAGAACACCCTAGCATTTTTTCTCACAAAAAAGTTGTTGATTTTAGGCAACATACAGTGGAGATATTTTTAATTTATAAATACTTTATTGTTTCTTAAATATTGTTAATCTTCATCGCTCAAAATATGAGAGAATATTAGCTGTGTATCACTGTTCTACTAACATGTTTGACAAAATAACCAAGGAATTTCAACAAAAACCTTGATTGTGATCACAATTAGAGAACAGCAACCACTATAGTACGAAAGTAGATTACAGCTAAAATTTTGGAGGTTTACAACTGTCAAAAATTGGTAGGAATTGTAGAGACCCTTGTTTTGAATGACTATAGCACATCTGTGGTCACAAGACATAACTAGTTTCTCAGACTGCTCTGGTGTGATCTTGGTCCACTCTTCTTCCACTCTCTTCCACTAGTTTTTTGATTCTCTCTGCTGATAAGATGCTTGGTCACTGCAGAATGCGCTTTCAGTCCGACTTCTTTTAAACGTGCCAATACAGATCCTTATTCTGTTCAGCACTGAATTGGCAAGCAATTCCAGCTGCAGTGCTGAACCAATTCCCCGTCGAGAGTCTCTGCATTATCCTGTCGTCTTGTGCATTTGTCTTACGTGGACGACCAGTCTTTTTGGGGGAATTGAATGAATTAGTGTCATTGTAAATCTGCAATATTCAAGAAATCACAGATTTGGCTCTTGCAATGGCTGATAGCGTCATTCCTTTGGCCTTCATCTGGACAACCTCCTGTCGCAGGGTTTCAGTCACCTTAGAGCGGTCCGCAATCTTGCAATCTCAGTGAAAATTAGAGGAATGCTGCCAGTTAAATAGGGTTTGTCATATAATTAAGGAAACACCAATAATTAACACCAATAATGTTTGTTTTTGTTTTTTTCAAATATCTCATTTAAGTTTTTTATACTGTGCTTCAGAACACAATTAATTTATTAAATATGCTTTAAAAACTGCCCTTCTGCTCCTGTTAGAATGATTTCAAATAGAACCAAGCAGTGACTTTAAGCAATGATTTAGGAAATTGTAAGTTGTTCGCTAATACTGGTCTCCACTGTATACATAGAGAGAGAAACATTGTCATGTGAATGTATTTTTTTGGATTGTAATATGTGTATACGGAGGGCAAAGTATACATTTTAAATGCTTTTCCAATATATATTTATATTTTAAAATATATATCTTTTAAAAAAAAATATGCATGGGTTTTCATTTGCTCATATTGTCTTTTTGCAGTGTGCTGATTCATTCATCCTCCAGCTCCAGACGGCGCTGTTTGCAGTCTGTCAGTCTTTCTGAGGGTGTTCACTCTCTGACGTAAGCGTCTTTTGAATTACTGGCAGCTGATGTCATCTTAAATGAAATAAGTTCCTGAGGTTTCTGATGAACTTCCTTGCGTATGTTAAGGTATTCTCAGGGCGAGGTGATTGCAGGCTTGGCTAATGGAACGCTTGCATTCTTCACCCACGATTCAGGTATGTGCTTGCTGTTAATCTGCTTGGGTGTGTCTTTTAGATATGAATTGTACTTATGGTTTGTAATTATTATTTTTCTAGGAATCTGGAATCTCCAGTCTCAAGAAGTGCTTTCACTCGGGACCCCACCTTTGCAGCCCATTCGCTGCTGCCTAGCAAAGGAGAGCTGTCTTTGGGTGGGATACTGGAATAAAGTTTACATGATCAGTGTAAAAATGCGGAAAGTAGAGGTTGGTCTCAGGATGGAAAATGTGTCATTGAATGTCCATCTTACATGTCACAACTCTCACCATCACTCGTTACATTTCTCTTTCTGTGTATTTAGAAATCGTTCACAGTGTCGGAGCGAAGTGAGCAGCAGGTGCGTTTTCTGTGCGCGGCAGGAAGCGGTGTTTGGGCTGCCTGCCGCTTGGATCCCATTCTTAGGCTTTTTGATTGGACAACAGGCTGCCCTCTACAGGAAGTAGATTTATCGTCCATAGTGTCTAAAGCTTTAGGTATTTGAATTATATTTATTCATTAATATGGATAACAAACAGAATTTTACATGCATTGGTGTGTGACATTCAAAAGCATTAGTGAGTTTTTTGGAAATAAATTTTTAAGCAAGGATGCATTAGAAGTGAATAAAAGTGACAGATGATTACATTGTGTTTTTATATTTATCTCTATGTCACAGGCTCTGCATTCCTGTCTCTCTCTCCTCTTCAGATCACAGCTTTGTCTGTGGTCAGTGGACGGCTATGGGTAGGAACAGGAAGTGGTGCAATTTTCTCAGTTCCCCTGTCTCTCAGTGAGTGTTTTTGCCACTAGTTTTGAATTACGAAACTTTCGCAATTTTGATGTACATTGTTTTGTTTTGTTTTGTTTGTTTGGCAGGTTCAGAGTCCTGCTCTATACCATACTGCTCTCTTGCTTCAGCTCAGCTCTGTTACCATGGCCATCGACAAGCAGTTAAATTCATTATTTCTGCTCCAGGTTCGAAACAAGTATTGTTTACCTTGAGTGAGAGTAGATGGAAGACCAGTATTGACAACAGTATTGGGAAGAATTTTTAAAATTGTTTTTTTAACTACTCTCTGAGTTTTTTTTTTAAATCAATGCAGGCTGCCGTAATTCTTCCAGTTCGCCAGATGGTGCTGTTACTACCTCTCAACTCATTCTCAGTGGTGGGGAAGGATACATCAACTTCCGAATTGGTGAGACTTTCCTCTCGGCACAATTGACCCTTCGTAAAGACCCGCCGTTACTGTTGCTGTTGCTGTGTCCGACAAGCCATTGTGCTCTCACGCCATCATGTGGCAAAAAATAAATTGCAGAGCAAAGAAGAAACTGACAACATGTAGACAAACAAGACAGAGCAGGTTACTTTAAGTCTCATTTATTGTTTGAATTTCTTTAAAGAAATTCAAACAATAATTGTCATTTTACATTACATTTACATTAAATACAAATGAATGCTATGTCCAAATGTGGACATTTTGGAACAACGAAAGGGTGGACATTGAGCTTCAATTAGCATATTAGCTTACAACAAACTGTCACTAGCTAAATATTTAGTCTGGTTGTTGAAGAGAATTTGGTATATTTAAACGTACATATTTTGAAAATACTGCCTTTTTGTAAAGGGGCGGATTCCCTGATACAACAGGGGACAACTGTTCAAGGGACATGGACAAACTCTTGTTATTTAATAATTAAAAATACTGTTTTTATTACTGTTTTTATGGTAAGTTCACTCAAATTAAGTAAGCTCTTATTTAACAAAATATTAAAATTCGAAATTTGACTGTTCTACTCTCATACAGATTTACTGAGCAGTGCATGGGACATAGCAAAATAACATGCATTCTCCTACATAAAACTTAAAAAAAATCTAGAAAATGTATCTGAAGAGCCAAGTAATGCTTTTGTTATGAATACAAAAACTTAGCCTAATATAACACACCCTTTCATAGTCATTTTTATGATAAGTTATCATGGCAAATGAGTTACTTATGCACAGGACACCAAAAGGCACCCTATAGAGATACTGACCCTCCCATTTAATGTAGTTGTAAAGACATTATGCGACTAAATGAACACACTTCTTGTCAAGGAAAAAATAAAGAAGCAGAAGTGTGAGTGGGGTGGCCAACCCTAGACCCACCTCATTAACTGCGTTAAATATTTTTAATGCCGTTAAACTGGAAAAAATTAATCGCCTGCAAATTTTGACAGCACTAGAATGAATACCAGAAGGTATCTTGTGTCAACTGCAGAAAGATGTCAATACACACCATTTGTCAAGTTAGGTGTTAGTCTACTCTTCTGTCTGGCTGGTTTGTCAGGCAAAAATGGTGGATTCAGCATTATGATTGGTCACATCGCCTGCCAATCAAATTCCCTGTGAAGGGTCAATTGTATACATATATATTTATCTTCCATTGAGAATGTTTTAAGAAGAGAAGAATATAATTCACTACTTTTTTTCCTCATTAGGAGATGATGGAAGTGATGGGGCCAGTGAGTCTGTCCTACAGCGATCAGAACGAAGTCACATGATTATTTGGCAGAGCCCCACCCCATCCGTCCCAAGCCCCGCCCTCTAAAAGCACTTCAGCTGTTTGCTTAAACAGTCTTTAAGTTCTATCAGGATAAGGTTGAGCGTACTACATAGCACAATGCTTTTGGTTTCTTATGTCCCCCTTCTATAGATGCTCCCAATGGGAAATAAAGTTAAAACAATAACAGTTCTAAGAAATTTTGGACCTACAATTTTTCATTTTGCACTTTCGTTTTATTTTGGGGTCAGCTGAGTTTAAATGATATTGTCGCTTTTTTAAAGTCCCATATCTGTTCAACAGGATCTCTCCAGTGTGCCTTAGTGTGTGTTTTCAAATTCTGCCTCATATTTGACCAGGTGTTTTTTTTACATAATTATCCTAAATACTGGAACAAAGACAGGTTGTGATTGTAATACTATGACAGGAATTATTCATATATTTTTATTTTATTTTTATTTCAAATCATGAGGAATAATGCATTTAAACTGATATGCTGCTGGTCATGACATGAAGTATTTTCAAACAGTCTGTTGGTTGCTTGTCGTGCATTAGATCAACTGGAAACTTGCACAAATAAACTTCAAAACGACAAGAAACTGATCAAGATTGACACACTACCAACATTTTTTGACTTTGGCATCTATAGTGCATATACTTCAATCTGAAGTTTGTTTGTTTTTTTTTAGGTTTGGTGTTTATGGTGAGATTTTATTTTAAATTTTATTACTATTGGTTGTTGGTTTCTAAGTTATTTGTTGTGAAATCAATGGAGGATTCTGTTTGGTGAATTTCTGCAGTATTTTTTGAATGGGGGAATGCATGGCTCTACCTATTTAATGAGTGAGAGAGAGAAAGTGACTGTTTTGTTAACTGGAAACTGTGTTATGAAAATGCATAACTTTGTAAATACATTTTCACTATAATTATAAATTGTGTGGAGTTTTATTCTGACAAGCGATTAAGTATTGTTCAAATAAAGCACCAAAGCTGCAAATCGTACATTATGAAAAATTTATAAGTGCTTGAACTTTAATCACCCATTGCACAACAGAAAATATATATAAAAAGTGTTGCTGCAAAAAGAAATACATAATTATGTGTACAAAAATATAAGTTCATATCAGCTCATAAGTACAACTCTTAAAATGTGTAACGCACTACAGTACATGTATTACCAGATAACTGCAATTTCATACTTTTGTAGTAGTAGTAGTAGTAAACACCACATGGTAACATCCGTCCACCTTCATCCTGTAAAACGTTCTTAATCGTTCCAATTCGAATTTCGGTCTTATTCTTGATTTCCCAAGCCTTTTGTGTGTGCTCTCAGCTGTGCCCCGAGTTCAGGATGTGCTGTGGCTGCGATGGGGTTTCCTTTTTATGCGGCGACTCAAGGTGCGAGCGAGTCGGTCCACGGCATTGCGTTTGTGAGTCATCTCATCCCCTGATATCAAGCCCTCAATATTCCCACTGTACCACATGACCCAGCCACCCATAGACATCAGCAGCAGCAGAGCTCCCGAATACAACAACAGATCACCAAAGTCGCGACCCCCGATTTCAAGCGGGACGAAGACGCCGACCAAAAGCGCAGACACACCCAAAACATCCATAAGGACTGCAAACACCAGGACAAACTTACAGTGGGTCAGTCCAACTCGGCCAGGTCTAGACATGGTGACGACCTTCTGACATGAGGAGGGAGAAGTATCAAAGATTAATAAAGAATAATCACTGTTCTAGTATGAACAAATTTGATTTTACTAATGTGTTGACCTATACACAAAGAGTTACTCTTTATTTTACAGCATTATTTATAGTCTTACGTAATGTAAAGCACAACATAGTAACGTTATAGTGCTACGTTTATTAAAACAAGATATCTTCAAGGTAAGGAAAAAAAATGCTTGGGGAAAAAACCTGTTTTGATTTACCAGTAAATAATCGAGCAGCTGCTTCCCAAAAAGAAAACCAAGTATACACTTAAAGAATATCAGTTTAGGCCTACTTACCTTTTATGTCAGACACTATATTCGTTTGCAAAACGGCCAGGAAATACTTTCATTTCGATAAAAAACGGTTTTTTTTTTCGTTTGTGTTTTTCCGGGAATTGCCACCTGTGCTGTAAACTGGTTGCGACATCACACAGGTGGTGTCACATGACATGACTCTCTCTCTCACGCACACACACAAATTGAGCGTCATTCATTAACCCGTTTTCCGGTATGTTTGCCCCAAACCATAAAAAGTCAAATGTGAATGGGCCGATGTGACGGTTTTTTATTTGTGGTTTTAATATCAACGCGAACTCTATTCATACCGATTTATAGATTTCCTGAAAACCTAGATAACGTTTCTTAAAACTAAAACCAAAACTATTAACGCAATTGTTCGAGGAACAACTGACAAAACGATCATTCGCTTATTCAAAAGTGTGGGAATCTGTCTAGTTGTAGTTTCGTGTCGGCTAGACTTGATAGTTTGAGGATTGAGTTGTATTTGTTAGGAAATCTATCACAGCCATTAAAAGAAACCACTTTTTGAAAAGCTTATATAAAAGAACACTTCAGAAAAATTAAGCCTGTCCCTGGTGAAAAAACCTGGTAGGTATGTTTTGATGCTGGAATGCTGGGTTAGGTAGGTTTTGATGCTGGTTTATGCTAGTCCTTAGCTGGTTTATGCTGGTCTTTTGCTGGTTCATGCTGGTCCTTGACCAGCAACATGACCAGCAAAAACCAGCTAAGGACCAGCATAAACCAGCAACGGACCAGCTTAAACCAGCTAAGGACCAGCATAAACGAGCAAAGGACCAGCTTAAACCAGCATCAAAACCTACCTAACCAGCATTCCAGCATCAAAACATACCTACCAGCATATGCTGGTTTTTTCACCAGGGGTATCACATTATTTTTCCCCATAAGAGTGGGTATATGTATTTGTAAATTTTTTGTGTCTGCCTTCTGGTCTCATCCACTTCCAGCTATTTTTAGCTGCACAAAAAGTTCGTTTTGCTGCTTGATATTGCAGACTGGTGTGTCTTACCATATTATTTTAATGTATTATCTTAATTATGAACACACTGGTTTGTAGTGCAAACTGTTTTACCGTTTACTGCACTTTGATATTTTTCTCGTTATTTCCCTATGGCGGAATATGAACTGGACGTCTAACACATTACCAGAAAACAACTTACTTTCGCACTGAAAAATAAGGTGGATTGTCTGATCATGTATTATTTGTCAGAAAATTATATTTTTTTCTTTAAATGGAAGTTTATTAAACCTTTACTAGATTTTTTTTAAAGAGTTCTCTTTCTTCTGCTCACCAAGTCTGCATTTATTTGATCCAAAATACAGCTAAAGCAGTAAAACTCTGAAATATTTTTACTATTTAAAATAAGTTTTCTATTTGAGTGTACAACATTATTTCTGATTTCAAAGCAGAATTTTTAGCATCATTATTTCAGTCATATGATCCTTCAGAAATCCTTCTAATATTCTAAGTTGCTGCTCAAAAAACACTTATTATTATCATGCTAAAAACAGCTAAGTTGAATTTTTTTCAGGTTTCTTTGATGAATAGAAAGTTCAGAAGAATTTTATTTTGTCTTTATTATCACTTTTGATCAATTTAAAGCATTCTAGCTAAATCTCTCTCTCTCTCTCTCTCTCTCTCTCTCTCTCTATATATATATATATATGCAGGCATCATGCCCATTGAAAGTGAGGGGGCACGTTCACTATAGCTTGTTGACTGAATTCTCTGGTGAATAATAATAGTTTGAATAAAAAGGACAAAAATAAATAAATATATACGCATTTGGGTGCTTGTAATGTAAATCAATGAGATCCTTAACAGTATAGCAAACTACTTACAAAAAATGCATGCAAATATGAGTTGTAACTCTTTATTTTAAAAAAATATGTATATGAGATGCCCAACAATGATGAGTGAGATATGTACAAAAGTTCTTCAAAAGCCTGTTGTAGGCTATCATATTTGATATATACATTTAACGTTTTTTTTTTCTTAAATTAAATTTAAATTTTCTTAAATTATATTATTTTGCTTCAGTCCAGTAAATCTTGAAATATTACAAGTTATTTTTAGATTTGCTTAATAAAAAGATTTCACAGTAAAAAGACACATACCATGACCTGTTATAATTATACTAAAAGGCATTTTACTCATAAAAAAGTATGAACTACCAGTCAAAAGCATACACAATAGGTTTTTCAGCCGAACGTTTGGCCATGTAACTCAATACATTGTGCTTTTTTAAGGTTACAACCTTACAAGGTTACAAAAATAAACAGAAAATAGTTCATTCTTATTTGGTATCTTGTCTCAGAATCACAACATGTTTGTCCGAGGTAATATTGCTGCTCATGCCAGACAGTGGCTGGAGGTAGACCTGTGTTGGCAATACTTCATTGTGTGAGGGGAAACTAATGCTGTGTTCGATTTGTCATTGGAGGTAAGAACAATTAAAAACACTTTGATTTTGGTTCATTTTCCATGTGCGTACATTCACATAAACGGTCCATAAGACCACAATACTAGCGAACGAGCTCAGCTTCAGCGCGGATAATGAAAAGAGAAGCTCCAGTTTGCACATACTTCTTCCTTCGTGAATCTGCCTTCAAAATACTCGGTAAAAGAATCACACCATAACTTGCGTCATCTCTATGACACATCCTTTTACTGCATTGGTCCTGCATTTAGTTTACACAGTACTCATACCAGGACTGTTACTGGGTCCCCATCCCGGAACGTGTTTGCGTGCACACAAAACGTACTTTGCAACTGTATGGCAATAAGCGCTCTGTGTGAAAGGGGCTATAATACAGAGACAAACTTTTTAAGAGGCAAACATTCCCATGAAATGCTATCATAGAACTTTTTGCGGTATCCTGACTGACATCCACAGACTGTGTTGTTTTGGGGTGTACATGGTGAAATCACCATTGCATCTGTCAGTCAAAGAAAAAAGAAAAGGTAAGAGTGAACAACTCAACAAAGCTGAGTTCATTACAAAAGTCATGAAAGAAAAATGAAACTGTATCAGGCCTACTTACTCGGCTTATTGCATTTCTCGCATCTGAAGCAGTTTGGGAAATAGTTCATCTTGTCTAGGTATGTCCCATCACAGCATCTCTCACATTGAGATGGCACACCATGAGAGCATTTCCTTGTCAACTTATACCCTAAAGAAAAATACATGACAGATGAAGAGATTGAACAGTCTGCTTCTATGAAAAACTGTTGTTCCTATGATATTGGTTTAATAGATGGTGTACCTGGAGCACATTTGTCACAGCAGAGCCCACTGCTCCCATCCCCGTTGCTCCAGTGGCTCCAGTATTCATTTTTAGAGCAATCCATTTTGCTGCTGACTCTGCGCTGCCCCATCACAACGCCTACAATCTGTGGTAGAAATTTAATAGTGCAGGCAGTTGAACTTATGACTTGGTATTGCTTAACTGTATGATGTCATCACTGGGCTAACCCTTGAAATTGTAGTTTGACTTCTCTGTTGTGTAAGTAATAACAGAATCATTCACATATTTGTGTAATGTAAAGTCTGCTCGCTAGTTTCCAATGACTCACCAATAATAACAAAACACAAGGCAGGAGTTTCCTCATATGTTGTCCTTGGATGTGAAACATGATCCTTATAATGTGTGCAAAAATCCTTTTGGAAAAAGACAAATATTTAATATAGTAGCTTACAGTATATATTTCAGAAGATAACTGGATTACTGAAATTCTTAAAGAATATAAAGACCAGTTAAGTATATGATATATTTTCATTTTCATGCAAAATGTCCAAAACACATATTCAGAGTGTACATAGTAGGCTACAAATGTTAAAAACATACATCTAGAATTATATATAATTTTTTTTTATCCAAATAAATGTTACATTTTATGAGATACAGTTGTATATAACTATATCTCAATATAATAATTATATTTGTAGAACTAGAGAACTGACATAAAAATATGACTGTACCTCTGTCCAGCAGGATCTAATGTAGAGTCTCTTTCCAACAATCTGAAAGAACGAATGGAATGAAAGTCCTTACAGGTTGTCTTATATAAGATGACAGTATTAGTCATCGTTTCACTTACTAATCACACAACTCTGCGGGATACAATAAATTTCGCAATAACACAACAAAACCAGCCCAGTCAGATCGCGTCATCACTAGCAAGGAACTCAGTGGAAAAATACCCTTCTGCTAAAAAAAGAGAAATTACGTGTCTCAGCTCTAGTAATTTAAACATTCAATGAAACACGCCAGGTTTGGAAATGAAGGCATGAACCATCAAAAGTTTCTTTGTAAACCTTGTGAGGTTTAATATTGTACAACACTGCTGGAGAATATTACATTTACATTTACACTACTGATTCACTAACATGTCTAACATGATATATGGTTGATGAATTATCAACAAATTAAATACCAATCATTAAATTACTAAATTATTTATTAATTATTAAATTATTTAATCCCCTGCTGATTTTGTACATTTGCTCATGGATAAAGAAGTGATTAGTCTGCCATTTTAATGGTAGGTTTATTTTAACAGTGAGAGACAGAATAACAACAATCAGCAAGATTTCTGGCTCCCAGTCTTTTATACAGGAACCAAGCTAAGATTAGGAGTACTCTCTTAAAGGGAGTGCTCCTAATCTCAGTTTGTTACCTGTATAAAAGACACCTGTCCACAGAAGCAATCAATCCATCAGATTGATTCTCAGCAAGATCTCACCTCATGGAGTTTCCATGATCATGGGAACGGTGAGGAATCAGCCCAGAACTACACTGGAGGATCTTGTCAATGATCTCAAGGCAGCTGGGACCATAGTTACCAAGAAAACAACTGGTAACACACTTGTACAGGCCTACAGCACATGTACAGGCCCGTCTGAAGTTTGCCATTGAACACTGAATGATTCAGAGGTGAACTGGGTGAAAATGTTGTAGTCAGATGAGACCAAAATCGAGCTCTTTGGCATCAACTCAACTGCGTGTTTGGAGGAGAACACCAAGAACACCATCCCCGCTGTAAAACATGGAAGTGGAAACATTATGCTTTGGGGATGTTTTACTGCTAAAGGGATGGGACAACTACACCACATCAACTGGACAATGGATGGGGCCATGTACCTTCAATGTACGCCAGCCCCAAAACCTTAATGACTTGATGTGTGCAAACCTGGTGGCTAACTACAAGAAACATCTGACCTCTGTGATTGCCAACAAGGGTTTTGCCACCAAATACTAAGTCATGATTTGCGAAGGGGTCAAATACTTATTTCACTCATTAAAATGCAAATCAATTTATAACTTTTTTGAAATGCATTGTTTTGTTTAAGTCTGTCTCTCACTGTTCAAATAAACCTACCATTAAAATTATAGACTGATCATTTCTTTGTCAGTGGGCAAACGTACAAAAGCTGGGGAACAAATAATTTTTCCATATATATATATATATATATATATATCTATATATATATATTTTTTTTTTGACCCCAATGATGGTTACTGGTAGCTGGCCTCAAAAGTTCCTGATGAGATTCCCAAAATGCTATACATTTGTTACATTTTTCGGACTAAAGGGAATGTACTGCATAAGACATAAATCAATTGTGATTTATTCCAGTAAACTAAAGGGAAGTTCTCCAGCGATACCACACAACTTCCTGCTCAGAAATGATGACTTTAAATAATAATTTGTTTTAAAACTAAAGCCACATTTTGAGATATTGTGGATCATTGGGATCATAATTTGAATGAAAATTTCAAAATACATAATTAAATGTCTTCCCTTTATTGTGTTGATGAGATCTTCATTGATAACGATGTACCTGCATCTTTTTATTCATTTGTGGACCTCAGACATACTTTATCCTTTATTTAATGATCTATCCTTTATTTTACTGTTCCATCAATATAACATAACTTATTACATAATAATATAACATAACTTATAAGTAACAGCTTATTTACTGACATTCATTTTTTTTAATAGTAAAGATAAAAGTATTGTGGCATGAATTTTAATCAAACTCTTGGTTAAACATCTAATGTGCTAAATGTGGAGTATAAAGCATTAAGATATTATAAACAATAACAGTATGGATTTCTGAAAAGCTGGTTTAAAACAATGTGAATTGGGAAAGGTGCTATTCAAATAAAATGGACATGACAAGATTAAATGAACAAAATTTTAATGAATTAAAACAATTTTATTATTGACTAATTTTCCAAGAACATAAAACTAAGAACATCTTTTAAATTTGCAGAAAAAAGAAAAGTTTTGGAACGTTTTGGAATGACCTGGGGGAGTGTTCATTTATTTCAAAACTGTATGACATCTAATTTTACTTTTTTTGGCTGAAATATCCCTTTACACACAATAGTAATCTTCTTTCTTTAAAATGTTTCATTATTTGCTTGTTTCTGAACTGTGCTGTTTGATAGACACTTCTCTTCTAGTTTTATATATATATATATATATATATATCTGTATTAGACTTTTTGTTTGGAGGAAAGAACTTAAAAAATGATGCTAATCTTTAAAAAAACATTAGAAGTTAAGAACTTGAACTCCTTTTGTACCCCTTGAAGAGCAACCTCATTCAAATCTGTAAAACTTACCAAGTCAGTAAAGATAATAAGTAAGCAAACAAGACAAACTAGTAATGATGACAAATGGAAAGAAACGGTGTATGCAGAGGCAGATTTATCGCCTTATCACTGTACAACCATTTGGGCTTGACTCAGTATCCTTTGTCTTAAAGGCCAAGTTGGTTACCATGACCATGCCAAAATACTTAACTAATTACCAGAATTATAATGCCACAAATCATTATTTGGATTATTTATTGCATCTAGACATCCTAAAAATAGCATCTGTACCTGTGTATTCTTTTGTTCAGTTGTCTCTTGAAAAGTAACGTTAACATCTAACAAAGCAAATTTTAAATACATGTTACAAATGACATCAACAAATGTGTGGTACGTGCGCATTCATGATGGCTGCACCCTTTAATTTCACAACGTGATGCTGTTCCCCCTTTTCATAATTAACTGTAATCTAAAACTCCTCATGGCCATGTCATCTTCATAATACCTTTTTGATTACGCACTGGAGTAGTACTAAATTGAAAGAAGGTACTGTTATACTGTTGTGTTTCTGTAATTTAAAAAATTCTCATATTACAAAATCTTACATTTTGAAACTATTGTTATGTGGACTGAAAATATTTGACCCAAACGATTCATCAGTTTTAATATTACTATACTAATTTACACAGTGTTGGGTTACAAGTTACTCTAAAAAACAATTAATTACTTGCTACTTCAACAATGTAATTAGATTACTGCACTACTTACTCATCCATTTCATAAATTATTCTTGAACTTACCAAAGTATTTAAAGGAAGAAGGTTATATTTACAATATACGTTTTCACATTAAATGTTACATTTTGATGTTAAATCCACTGTTTTATTTAGGATTGTTCTATAGTCTACAGTCTCTATAGTCTGTAGTCTATAGTCTCTAGTCTACATTAGATGTAACTGTAATTAAATATTAATTTTATAATATTCAAGCAAAAAGTAATTAAATTACAGTAATTAAATGCTTAATAATGCATTACACACTGTACACTGTAAAAAAAAACAACAAAAAAATTTGTTGAGTCAGCTTAAAATAATTTGTTTCCCTGCTGCCTTAAAATTTTAAGATCAGTCAACTCAAATAAGTTTAGTCAACTTAAATGTTAAGTTGACTAAACTTAAAAGCTGGGTAAGTAAAATTTTAAGTTGAATCAACTCAAATATCTAAGTTGTCACGTAGCATAACATTTCAAGTTAAATAAACTTTTTTGGAGTTGACTGAACTTAAAATTTTAAGGCAGCCAGGTAACAAATTATTTTAAGTTGACTCAACAAATTGTTTTTTACAGTGTATATAGAATATACTGTGTATGGGTAATTTCTGGGATTCTGTAATATTTTAGCTTAACTACATATGAATGATTCTCTAAATACCCCACATCATTAGGTAGCCTAAATACCTAACCTCCAACAAGTTAGATTTTCCCATCTTAGGCGTTTTGTTAGACCTTGTATTATTTTTAGATTCAGATTTAAATACCTTAACGGATAAAATGGGGTTGGCTTTAAAAACGATTTTACACAAAACTTGTCATAAAACAAACATGGACCTACTGCTCATGTGTATCTCATAACAATTTAATGACAACAAAGTAACATTTATGATCATTTGTATGGGACGGATAGATACATTGTGTGTCCATGGTGTTTATATTTTGAAAAAAAAAAAAGTTTTCAATTTGGATGTTTAACCAAAACCCCTATTATATTATGTTAGTCCTTAACATGTCAGGTGGTAATCAGCAAGAAATGGTGACGGGGTTAAAGTTTGAAGGGAAACGTCTGAAGGGAAACATAGCTTTCAGTATTAATTGTCAGTTTTGTTTCTCTGATATTATTACTCATCTCATATCACTTACATATTATTGCTCTTTTGTTGGTTTTGATTGCTTCTGTTGCCCTCGTTTGTAAGTCGCTTTGGACAAAGCGTCTGCTAAATGACTAAATGTAATTTAGATGTAATATTGTGTCCTTCTTTCTGAGTCAACATATCTGGATGTCTTTTTTCTGCTGTTGTGGGTGCCATTTATGACGTAGGATGCTTATGAACGTTAACTCTATTTATAACAAAAATATAACTTGTCATTATTGTGGTAAGCATATTTACTGAGAGCATCACTATTTTATAGTTTTATTTTAATTAAAATTATTGATAAATAAGCTGAATAACTCAACCCTGTCACACGTTTACAACCCTGAAACAATGAAATATACACACATGTGACAGGGTTGAATGTGATGGGGTTGTGAGTGTACCTTGATATTTATCATGTTATGGGGACCAAATGGTAATACCAGTAAATTTTGAAATTGTGGGGACATTTTTGACATTTCTTTCATCCCCATGAGGAAACAGGCTTATAAATCATGCAGAATGAATTCTTTTTCAGAAAGTAAAAGTTTGCACTGTCTCCTGTGAGGGCTAGGTTTAGGTGTAGGCCGATAGAATATACGGTTTGTACAGTATAAACCATTACACCTATGAAATGTCCCCATAAAACAAGAAAACAACGTATGTGTGTGTGTTTTAATCAAAATGTCAACTGCTCCTTGTAGTCATAAATTTTGAAAAACTGTCATGCTCTATCTTAATTTTATGGCGTTGTTAAGTTTAACAGTACCCTCCCTGACTTTAAAAAAATATGAATAAAAAGTATGATACTACTTAACATCTTCTGCACTGCACTATTAAATTGACCTGACCTAAATTTACCAGACCTGTGTTTCTGGTAAATGATGTCACACGTGGGTGTAGTCTAATAGATTATAGTTCTAGAATGGCTAGTGTGACGGGGTTCCGTTTGTATAAAAGATCTTGCATATTTTTAGCAAAATATTTTTCACAAGAAAGGAACACAAATAAATACTTACGTTATTGCCAAAAAGTATAGACACTGCGCACATTTTGCCTCAGGGACAAGATAAAATGCTTGGTGAAAGATAGAAATAAGGCATTATTTTATAATAACAATTATTTAAATGCAAGAATTATTTTTATTTATAATAATAGGCATACCAGTATTGCGAAAAGCTTTTAGCAATTCAGTTTGGTGAACCATCATTTTAAAATGTCTGGGAGACTAAAATATTACCGAATTGCAGGAATTTCCCACATTACTAATGTGCATTTTGTTTCTCAAAAAAATTCCTCAGGCTTTTATTTTGAACGTGCAGAATTGAAGGTGCCATAATAGTGCCTTCCTTCACGTTGTTTTTAGCGTTACTGCCTGGGGTGATTTAATTGTTATTGTTAGCGGGCTGATTTTTCAGCATACACGTAAACAAATGAAAGTGCATTGAGACACGCTTCAAATACGTGACAGGGAAGCACGTTCACAGGTAAAGTTACGGTTTGTACGTGTTTTGTCATCACGTGACAGAAATACCTCGTTTATTTGGGTACATTCTGTCTGGAACGGTCTAAAGATTAGCCAGTTTGCTAGTCATCTCAGTGTAGTTAAACAAACGGTGTATTATTCCTCAACCACTACACTAATCATGAAAATCTGCTTAGTATTTTTGCGTACAGCTCATGTCATAACATGCGTTGTTGTTGTTATAAATGTTTTGGTTGTGGATGGCTGATGCTGGGGTGATTGAAAGATAGTGACAGTCAGTTTGACTGTTTTACTATGTTGCGTACAAGAGAAGACACGGATGCTAATCACCTGACAGCCGGTTAGATTATGTTATTTTTAGGTACCTTTTGTTATGTGTTGTCGCATGCGTATCTGCATATGATGCTGGGCAGAAAAATAAAAGCAGGTGTTGTGAGAATTTTGGAGTGACAGTCGCTCTCTGTGTCATCCCAGAGCAAATCTGAACAGGCGGAAATATGAATGATGCGGATTCAGCCACGCGAAAGCATGCGAGTTCTCGAGAGCTACAGAGTGAGTGCACAGTTGTAAATGTTTATTGTGTGCTGATGACGTGAATACTAGTGAATTTCCTAGAAAAAGAAGATCCATCCTACGTGTGTTTAATCATCTTTCTTTAGCTCCCAAGAATGAGGATGCCTACGAAATCTCCATTCCTTTTGAAGACAGCAACTTTGATCAACAGGGAGGCTTTTACAACCAGAATGACCAGAACTTTGATGGTCAGTTTCATTTAGTGTCATACTTATCACTGTTTGTGTTTTAACGAATGTTAAAGTTTTATTTCACACAAAAATGAAAATTCTATCATACACTCACGTTGATGTCGTTCCAAACGCATTAAGGCCCGTTTACACTCAGTGACTACATATTAGCATCCACACCAACAGACTCAGTCGCGTCTTGCTCAAGCATTACAACAATCATTAAGATTTTATACTTTCCCACCTTATTCTTCAACACGGAAGTAAGTCTATGGGCGAGACTTCCGGTTTATTAGCGGCTATGGGGATTTAAGGAGAAGAATAACAACATGCAGTAAACTTTAAAAGTTTGGACTACAAAGCAGTGCGTTTATAATTAATATAACAACTTAAAATAACATGGTAAGACTCCAATTTGCAATAGCAAGAAGCAAAAGGAGGTTTTGGACAGCTAAAAATAGCTGGATGCCAGATCTATAGACCAGTTATCTGTTTGTAAACATTCGGGATGTGCTTAGATTTAAAAAGACTATAGATTATATTGATTGGATGTCATTTTCAAAATGTTATTCGCATATTACAAGAGCTTGTCACCCATCGATAAGCACTGTTATTCAAAGAAATTGGCATTAGATAGTGGGATAGTCTTACAGATCCGAAAATGGGATGACGTTTTTATGGGCGGTTCGATTGGCAGTCTATAGAGCCATGGAATAAAAGAATAAAAAAGGTAAATTTGATTTTATATTTCAAAATCCTCACTTTATTTTCGCAATTCCGAGATTATATCCCACAAATCTAGAGGAAAAAACAACTCAGCATGCTCTCTTTTCCCCTCAGCTTATATCCCACACTTCTGGCTTTTTCCCCTCAGAATTAACAAACTCATCAAGTTAGTTTTGTTAAATCGAGTTATAAAGTCCAAATTAGTAGATATAAACTTGCATTTGTGAGGAAAAAAAAAGGTTAATAGTAATAGGTTTAAATAATATGTCATGTTGTAACGGTAGGGCTAATACAGTACATCCCCTATGAACAGCATATGTGACCCTGGACCACAAAACCAGTCATTTTTCAAAATTGAGCTTTATACATCATCTGAAAGCTGAATAAATAAGCTTTCCATTGATGTATGGTTTGTTATGATAGGAACATATTCGGGCCGAGATACAATTGTTTGAATATCTGGAATCTGAGGATGCAAAAAAATCTAAATATTGAGAAAATCACCTTTAAAGTTGTCCAAATGAAGTTCTTAACAATGCATGTTACTAATCAAAAATTAAGTTTTGATAAATTTGCAGTAGGAAATTTACAAAATATCTTCATGGAACATGATATTTAACTTAATTTCCTAATGATTTTTGGTATAAAATAAAAATCAATAATTTTGAGTTGAGAGTAATCATAGCAGTTTTTATTCATAGTATGTCCATTTAAACGTCTGCGTTTAGCTTCAAATGGCGTCTTTGACTACAGTATTGTGTAAAAATTATTTGCATTCCGATTTGACATCAAAAGGCACAAAAATATTTTTTTTCTCTTATTCCATGGAGTTTACCCATTTACCTCCACTTGCTACCAGTGTTTTTCTGCAACCACTATGCGCGCACAGCTGCAAGTGACATCACTGTGACGTCTACTCGAAATTGGACTATAAAATTTGCATCCACACTTGTTAAATAAAATAAAGTGAATAGCTGTCGTCCATGGTGTGAAAAGCACTCAAGACTTCCCTTCATCTTGGAAGCACAATTAAGATATTATTAATATTATGTCATATTTATTCTTAATATTGAATGTCATCGGTTCTCTCAGATCAAGCATGCATAGTTGAGCTTCCATGTTTACCATATTTGTGACCCTAGCCATATTTGTAGCAATAGCCAATAAAACGTTGTATGGGTCAAAATGATCAATATTTCTTTAATGCCAAAAATCATTAGGATATTAACTAAAGATCATGTTTCATGAAGATATTTTGTAAATTTCCTAAAGTGAATATATCAAAACTTAAGTTTTGATTAGTAATATGCATTGCTAAGAACTTCATTTGGACAACTCTAAAGGCGATTTTCTCAGTATTTTGAGTTTTTTTTTGCACCCTCAGATTTTTAAATAGTTGTATCTCGGCTAAATATTGTCATATCCTAACAAACCATACATTAGTGGAACGCTTATTTTATTCAACTTTCAGATTATGTATATACAAATTGACACTTATAACTGGTTTTGTGGTCCAGGGTCACATTTGATGTCGATTAATGTTTACATATTTATAAAAGCTTAAATTATTCTTTATTTAAAGCAGCCGTGTCTCTTGGATTTCAAAGACTTATTTCCTGTGGATTACTTTTATGATTTGTACTTTTTGATGCCTGAAAGCTTCGGTTTTCATACATTTTGAGTGTATGTGCAACAATAAACAGAGAATATTAAACATATCTTCATTTTGGTTCCAAAGATTATATAATGAAGGAATTACATTATCATTTTAGGGTGAACTATCATTTAAGTGCCATTTATGTCAACGTGATGATATTTGCTTGTGTTGTGATACAGGTAGTGATCCGCCAGCACCGAGCAGCTCGTACCTGTTAATCACTAACTTGCGCACACAACTGCAGATCTCACTGGAGAAAAATTCATGGCTGCAGAAACGCATCGAGGACCTGGAGGAGGAGAGAGACTTCCTGCGCTGCCAGCTCGATCGGTTCATCTTCTCAACCAAGAGTCAGGAAAGCAACGGTGAGGCGAGGACAGAACCAGAGGGAGAGAAGAGACAGAGAGTGAGCGAACACTGTGCTAATAGAGGATATTTAGTGACACAAGAAAAAGTTAGTAGATGTGGTCAAAGGTCATTTGAGAAATAGTGGAATGTTTGGGAGAGCTCTGTCATGTTTTATCTTAATTTGTCATGTTTCATCTTAGTTTCGTCTTAGTTTCCCAAAAACGCTGTTTCATTTATGTAGTTTCATCAGTCATGCATACATGCTTTGAGTAGTGAAAGACAGGAAGTGGAATATCTAAATTTATAACATAAAATCACTACTGAATAAATCTTATGTGGGCAAATTCAGGAAGCGCTCTAATAATCTAAGTCCAATCTACAATCTACTTACATCATGCCCCATTTCTATGTGTATTAAGTGTATTCTAGACTATGCTGTTCCCGTCCACAAATAATGATGATAAACAGTTTTATTTTAAAAATACTGAAGAGTTTATTTGCAAAAATCATGTTTTCATTGTGTTACCTGTATTTTCTTTTTAGTTATTTTTACTTAATCAAACCCAACTGCAGTTTGATTGAGATTAATTGGAATGCACAATGAAAAAACATGATTTTTGAAAATGGTTAAAAAATGAGTTACCTGTTTTTGCAAATGAACTCTTCAATTATGTTTTTATACACTTTCTTGATCGTGGCTGCAGTAAATCATCATATGATGCAGAAGTCAGGCTGGGTATTAATGCAGATTTCCCAAAGACTAATGGGAAGACAAAAACTGAATTTTTCCTTTTTCCTGCAGGTAATGATTCTAGGAGTTTTTCTTGGAGAAGGAGAAGAGAAAATGATCGGGGTAATTATACTATTTATATTAGTATATACTAGATTAATTATTTATATTATTATAGTTTTGATTAATATTTTGAATAAGCTTTTATTTTTATATTTTCAACCTTCATTTTAGTTTAATTTAATTTTATGTTCTTTTGAAATTTTCTATTAGTTTTTTTTTATTACTACTTGGGTTTCATTTATTTTTATTTCAGTTTTAGCTCACATTAGCTTATTTATTTCCTTATACTTGTTTCATCTAATTTTCATTTATTTAAAATTTTCATCTAATATTTAAATTTAAGCTTTATTTTAATTAATAAAAATGTTAAATAGTTTTATTTAGTTATAATAAAATAACAATAACCCTGTGCAAATAAATCCTAACTATTAATAGTTCGAAGATGCTTCTTTTCACTTCTGGCCAAAGTCTGTGCTATGTTGTGGAAGCCCGTTTCCGCTACTGAATAAAAAAAATAAAAAAAGTTATTGAGACTATATAAACTCACAATTGCGAGTTACAGTCGCAATTCTGAGAAGTTAACAGTTATAAACTGGCAATTGCAAGTTAAGTCAGAATTGTGAGATATAAACTTGCAAATCTGTGAACATATCAGTCTTTTTTTCTCCTCATAACTGTACTTTATAACTCTCAATTGTGAGTATCTCATAATTCTGAGAAAAAAAAGTCACAATTGCGAGAAAACAGTCAGAATTTCAGAATTCTGACTTTTATTTCTTGCAATTGTGTTTATATCCTGCAATTCTGACTTTATAACTGGCAATTGTGCATTTATATCTCACAGTTCTGAGAAAAAAAAGTCAGAATTGCAAGTTTATGACAATTCTGAGGAAAAAAAAGTCAGCCTTGTGAGATGTACAGTACTGTGCAAAAGTCTTAGGCCACTAGTATTTTCATCAGCAAGAAATGGTTTAAAGTCAGTTAAAGTCAGTCTGTTGCTGTAGTGTGTCAGTAGGAAACATCAGTTTACATTTCTAAACATTCATTTTGCCATTAATTATAATAATCCAGTGAGATTTTTGTATGGAGCACAGGCTGTTGTCAGACTCCTTGTGCAAACAGAGATCTGATCTCTCCATCATTCAATCCAGTCTGTCTTAAGAAACAGAAAAAACGGAGACAGACTAAATCTAGAAGAACCGTGGCAACATCTCCGAGATGCTTTAAGAGACCTACACCTACAAAGCTACAGTACTGTTAAAATTTTTAGGTAGTTAGGCACATAAAATGAGGATGCTGTCAAATATAATGTCATAAATAGATTTTCTTTATCAATGAACTTCTATTAACTAAAATAAATCAGCATTTGATGTGACCATCCTTTGCATTTAAAGTAGCTTTTGCCCTATGTGCACTTGTGCAGAGTTTTTCAGGTAGCTTTGCAGGTAGGTTACTTGAAACATCTTGGAGATGTTGAAACAGTTCTTCTGGATTTAGTCTGTTTCAGTTTGTTCTGTTTCTTCATGTCATTCCAGAGACAGACTGGATGATGGTGAGATCAGATCTCTGTGTGGAGCACTGGCTGTTGTCAGACTCCTTGTGCAAACAAAAATCTCACTAGATTATTACAATTAATGGCAAACAGAATGTTTGGAAATGTAAACTGATGTTTCCTACTGAAACACTACAGCAACAGACTGACTTTAATTGACTTTAAACCATTTTTTAGCTGATGAAAATACTAGTGGCCTAAGACTTTTGCACAGTACAGTACATCTCACACTACAGCAAAAGATAGAAATAACTTACTTTAAACCATTTTTAGCTTGTGAAAATACTAGTGGCCTAAAACTTTTGCACAGTACTGTATACTCAAAATTGCGAGAAAAAAAGTCTTTGTGAATTGTGAGATAAAAAGTCGCAATTACCTTTTTTTTTATTTTTTATTTAGTGGCGGAAATGGGCTTCCATACTATGTTGTCCTAACATGGTACACTTTTTTCCTTGTTTCTAGTCAAAATATATATATATATATATATATATATATATATATATGTATAAAAAGAAAAAAAAAAAAACACAACTTAAATCAAGATGCATTTACTAGATGAGCAAAATGATAAAAGATATTTAGTCTTGTTTCCTGAGGGGAAAAAATCTAAAAAATAAGTAAATTTTGCTTAAAACAAGTAAAATCTACCAGTGGGGTAAGAAAATAATCTTGTTTTAAGAGTATATTCCATACCCCACTGGGAGATAATTTTTCTTGTTTTAAATTCCTGTTATTTAGATTTTTTTTTTTTCCCTTTAGGAAACAAGACTAAACATCTTGCAACATTGTGCTTATCTAGTAAATGCATCTTGAATTTGACTAGAAACAAGACAAAAATGCTAAGTATGTTAAGCCTTTTTTGCAGTGGTGAGAGTCCTTGCTGCAATATAAAGATCACAGGGGCTAGCTGCATAAACTATACCACTATGTTAAGACTGTGTCTGTAGAATTAGTCTGACCAAGGGTAATGAGTCTCATTTTTCAGATTAAAGTTAGATCAAGTCAAGTCAAGTCAAGTCTAGCTTTGTTGTCATTCCGCTACTTGTGTGGACATATGGTGGAATGAAATGTCGTGTCTCGCAGGACCACGGTGCTATATAAATAAACATAAATATGACCATACCTACACTAGACGTAGAAACAATTTTTTAAACCTTTACATCTAACTATACATATACTATAATTAATTGATTATACATACACATAACCTAAGACAGACTATACAAGTACTTTACATAATAACTGTGCATGATAATGTGCAGAAGAGGTATTTAAAGGTTAAGAAGCAAATAGTGCAATATGATTTGTGGTGCATTGATAAGTAAACATGTGTTAAGTACTTATTAGGTTCTTGTAACATGGGTTGTTAAAGGTTCATGAAACCCCAGACTACTTTTTCTGAGATTTGAGCAGAGGTGTTTGTGTTGCACATCATATATGACAATGTTAGCATCCATTAATTGTAATTGTTGGAGAAAACTGGTTAATTTTGAGCTTTTTTGCTGTATTTTCATCTTCTGGGTTTAAAATCTACATTGTGCTTACGTCACACTTTGTGACGTGGCAATGGACTATAGTACATCGATGACGCGTCGGTGTCTCGTTAATTTATTCATGAGGCTGCGCGTTCTTATCCTATGAGAAGACGCTTCGTCTAATTATTCACGACAACGCGTGTTGATTTGCTATGACTAAGCGACAACCTCCCGGTCTCCCTCTTGAAGCCAACGCGGAAGTGATTAAAACCGCAATTCATCGACTGGCCACTAGACTGGCTGCAAAAAGAAGTCAATCCCATAGTCTCCCCATGTTAAAATGCCCACCTTTACAGCAGAAAAAAAAAATGTTTACAGCCTGGTACAAAAAGTGGTTTTGGTCTATAGCTAATTTTGCCCTTCATGTCAACTGTGAGGGGGGTGAATTTTTTTATAACTCATCTGTTTAAATTATATTAAGCCTTAAAGTTCTGCATAATTTAGGGCGTGGCCACTTGAGTGACAGGTGGATTGCTGCTGCTGTCACCACCGTCGCGCTAGGCGGGTGTGGTTTCAGCAACCAGCTCCACCCACGTCCCGCCTCTTTACCCATTTTCGATTATCCGGGAGTGACGTGCAGTGACGCGATTCCAAGATGGCGACGGCCGACTTTTGCCCACTAAGAGCTTCAAAAATGCTCTTCAGAAACCTACGGGTGACGTCACGGACACTACGTCCATATTTTTTTTTACAGGCTATGGCTATGACAGACGCTTCAGACTGTGAGATTGCGTACAATAACTGAGAGAAACGTTAATGGATCGAAGGAGACTGTTTGTTCTTCTTTGCTTTGTAAGTAGAGTTCAGCACAAACACGATTCATTCATAAGGTGAGCGTAATAGCGCTTTTTACATTTTACAAGGATTATAAATGCCGCAAAATAAGCCTCAAAAGTTAATAGAGGTGCAACAGCATGTTCATATGTTTTCGATGCAGAGTGCAAATGCCTGTGCATTTATTTGTGTTATAAACTCAATGGGAGCGAAATGAAATAGTCTAAACCCGAAGTTGACTCTCTCCCCTCTTCCCCCACCGCTTCGCAGTGCACCACGCCCACTTTTACAGCATTTTTCAAAACTATGGTGAGAACTAACCAGTGCTGAAACAGGGGGGTTTCATGACCCTTTAATAAGGAAGTGTCTGGTGCGAATAGAGAGAAAAGAGTGTGTTTCTACAGGTGGTTTGTCTAGCCCACTCACCTGTATGTAGCACACTCAGAGGTGCACAGTGTTTTCTGTGTAACGTAGTGTTTATAGGAAAATGTCTGGTGCATATAGAGATGAAGAATGTGTTACTACAGGTGGTTTGTCCAGCCCACTCACCTATGTGTAGCACACTCAGAATTGCACTGTGTTTTGAGTTTTTCAACAGTTTACATTGTGGATAAGGTTTCTGAGGGGGGTGAGGTGGCTGGAATTGAGGGCTCTCACAGCCTGGGGGAAAAAGCTGTTGAGCAGTCTTGCAGAGTGGGCTCTGATGCTCCTGTAGTCTCTTCCTAAAGGCAGGAGCTGGAAGAGATGATGGGAGGGATGGGTGGGGTCCTTCACGATACTGGTGGCTTTACCGGAGCATCGTGCAAGGAAAGATCTTCAATAGTTTTAATGTAACTGACTTAAAAAAAAGTTATGACCAGACTTAGGCGACTAACTTATAAGACTTGTCTGTGCCACAGATTTAACTTAAATCATTAACATTTCAGATCAACAAGTGGAGAGTCAGCGTGCGGCCAACCGTCAGTCATTCCAGCAGAGGCCAACTCAACAGACGTCAGCCAATCCCAAGGCCCTGAGCTCTGTTCCTGGTCCAGTCGGTGCTCAGATAAATTCCATGTATGGATCTCCCCACCCTCAGCCTCTTCTGCAGGGCCACGGTGGCGGCAGCACCAGCAGCAGCTGCAGTAGTAACAACAGGTCTCTCAATGAACTGCAAGGTGGGTCTGAAATGTTTTAACCTGTATTTGCGCTACATCGACATTTTGGTTTAAATATTTACTGCATGTCTTTTATTTTTATATGCTGCCACAGAATCCCTCACTCTTCTGGGAGATGATGAAGAAGATGACTATCTTGAGGATAGCTACCTGGAGGAAGAGGAAATGATGTCAGGAGAGGATGTGATAACAGAAAACATGTCACTTCGGAATATCGGCACAGCTGGAAGACCCACCGGCAGTCATCCAGCTCTGAAGAGAAGGAGGGTTTTCAGAATCGCCAGAGGGAGAGAAAGACAGAGAGGTGAGCATGACAGTTCATATGACAGACAAGTGATTTTCTTCTCTTTCTGATCTCTGTCTTTCTCTTCTTTTTGCTGTTGTTCTAGTGAAAGATGCAGCAGGTGTGCTGTTCCGCTATAAAAAGATCCTGGTAACATACCAGAGGTTAAAGAACATGTCCAAGGCCTTCCAGATCCACGGTGTAGATCGTAATACAGTGGCCTCTACCACACCCATTGCTGAGCTTCTGCTGGTGGCTCCAGAGAAGGTGGCTGAGGTGGGCGAGTTTGACCCGTCTAAAGAAAAGCTTCTGGACTACGCCCGACGCTGCTATATCGCCCTCGACCCCCAGACTCTCAGCAAAGTGCAAGCTCTGAAGAAGAACAACCTCCTCCTGCCCATTTCATACAGGTATTAATACACACACACACACACACACACACACACATATACAGATACATACAGAACACTTAAATTCCTATTAAATTACTTTTCAAAGTTAGTTAAAATTACTTCTCAGATCCATTTAGCAAGTTTGTTTTCAAAAAAGTGCCTAGTGACAACTCTAGCGACTTATTGGACAAAACTTTTCTAGTTTGTGAGACTCGTCAGAACGGCCGCATAAACGTGAGGTCTTGATTTCTCGGGAGAGAAACATCTTGGAAAGGAGAGCAGGTTTTAGTCTTAATTAGTCAGATTGCCTGACTGTTTCATATTCATCTTGTTGTCTGACAACAGAAAATGTATAAATGAAAACTTATTATTGAGAATTTGGCTGCATTAAAATACATTATGTGAGCACAGAGAGGCAAAAAAATGTAAAAGGCAATACGACACAATGGTGTCATGAATATGATAAGCATGTATGACGTCATCTAGCAACATTTAGCAACTTTTCGAGCAGGCTTTAGCTACTGTTCTTCGAAAGAAGTTGGCAACAGTGTTTCCAGGACATTTTGCATCAGTCATTTCCATAATTAATAAACTAAAAAGTTTAAACTTACTTTGTGACTTGTTTACATGTACAGTTGGGGTCAAACGTTTACACCCCCTTTCAGAATCTGCAAAATGTTTACCAAAATAAGAGGGATCATACAAAATACATGTTATTGTTTGTTTAGTACTGACCTGAATAAGATATTTCACATAAAAGATGTTTACATATAGTCCACAGGAGAAAATAATAGTTGAATTTATAAAAATGACCCTGTTCAAAACTTTACATACACTTGACTCTTAATACTGTGTTGTTGAATGATCCACAACTGTGTTTTTTGTTTAGTGATAGTTGTTCATGAGTCCCTTGTTTGACCTGAACTGTTAAACTGCCTGCTGTTCTTCAGAAAAATCCTTCAGGTCCCACAAATTCTTTGGTTTTTCAGCATTTTTGTGTATTTGAACCTTTTCCATCAATGACTGTATGATTTTGAGATTCATCTTTTCACACTGAGGGACTCATATGGAGCTATTACAGAAGGTTCAAACACTCACTGATGCTTCAGAAGGAAGCCACTTCCAAAACAAAGATTCACATATAATGTACTCACCCCTTGTCATCCAAGATGTTCATGTTTTTTTATTCTTCAATCGTAAAGAAATTGTTTTTTGAGGAAAACATTTCTGCATTTTTCTCCATATAATGGACTGATATGGTGCCCCGATTTTGAACTTTCAAAATGTAGTTTAAATGTGGCTTCAAACGATCCCAGACGAAGAAGGGTCTTGTCTAGCGAAACAGGCAGTTATTTTCATTAAAAAAAATACAATTTAAATACTTTTTAATCTCAAATGCTCATCTTGCCTTTCTCTCCATGAACCCTGTGTATTCCGACCCAATACAGTTAGGGTATGTCGAAAAACTCTGATCGTATTTTCTCCCTCATCATTTCAAATCATTTCAAAATCATCCTACATTGCTGCAGAAGTACCGACCCAGTCTTTGCAACGTGAACATGCAAAGAAGATCAAACAACGTTAACAAAAATGAACAAAAACAGCGATTTAGGACGATTTCGAAGTTGAGGGAAAACATGAGATGAGAGTTTTTCGACATACCATAATTGTCATGAACCGGAACAGTCCAAGCAGAGTAAGACAAGATGAGCGTTTGGCATTAAAAAGTATATAAACTGTTTTTTTAAATGAAAATAACCGATCATTTCTCTAGATAAGACCCTTCGTCCTCGGCTGGGATCGTTTACAACCACATTTGGGATCGTTTGAAGTCGCATTTAAACTGCCTTTTGAAAGTTCAAAATCGGGGCACCATGTCAGTCCATTATATGAAGAAAAATGCTGAAATGTTTTCCTCAAAAAACATAATTTGTTTACGACTAAAGAAAGAAAGACATGAACATCTTGGATGGTGAGGGGAAGGGGGTGAGTACATTATTTGTAAATTGTTGTTCTGGAAGTGGAGCTCTCCTTTAAGAGCCGGAGGGTGAAAACTTTTGAACAGCATGGAGATGTATACATTTTTCTTACTTTGCCTAAATATCATATATTTCATCTAGTACTGCCTTTCAGTGGCTACAGATGATAGTTACATGTTTCCCAGAAGACAAAATAAGTTAAATTTACCCATCTTCAAATTCATTTTTTTAGCTCTTAATGCATGTTGTTTCCTTCTGGAGCATCAGTGAGTGTTTGAACCTTCTGTAATAGTTGCATATGAGTCGCTCATTTTTCCTGAAATAGCTTTATTTTTATCAGTGGGTTATAAACGATTCATGTAAACCATTCATAAACCCATTCTTACATAATCTATTGCATTTGATTCTATGTTGCAATTTAGATGAAAACTAATTTATGAATAATTCAAAACTACACATTCTTACATAAAGCACAAAATCTTGTATTGACAAACACACAAAAAAAAACCCTGACTGTTGAATTGTTTTTTTTTTATGCTTCTCCAGGTTGAAAGGAACGGATAATCGATAATTGGAAGAATAAGTGGGTTGATTCTTATCCTGCTGTACAGTGAAACCCCTTCACTGTATTTTAATGTACCATAGAACACACATCTCCCATCTCAACCTCCACATTGTGCTGTTCAGATCCGCTGTACTCTGAACCAAGTCGACTATTACCTCGGTTCACTCACTCATAGAGCTGGACGCTCAAAGCTGCGGGTGGGTTGCACAATTATGCTTTCAGGTTTGCCATTTTAAAAGAGAACTTAGTTCTCGAACTCATTTTACACCGTTCTTTCATAACGGACTTCTTAGTATCCTCTAATTGTTGCTCCGGTTAAAGCTTAAAAATTTACACTTCAGTTTAAATCAGTCTGAAATGTGCAGCAACTTTGTAACGTGTAGCTCTATAGCAATGTGTGTTGCTCAGAAGTTCTCTGTTGGGTCATTAGATCCTCTCAGTTGTCCCAAATGTCTGTCATTGTTCTCCGTATCCAATAGCACTTACTTGACAGACTGAAAGACTCTTAAAAATTAGGTTTTTCTAAAAAGTGGTGCACGCATAGACTCATGCACTCCTCCTGTTTTAACACTGTGCTCTTCTTCGCAAGCGGCACCTGTACGTTCTCACTAGAACCTCATTGGATTTGATTTGTGGAGTGTTTGTGCATGTGTCTCCCTTGATCATGGCCTGTCTCCTATTAGATGACACTGACTGTTCAGCATGTGCAAAGTTTCTATAGTGTAAATCAGTGATAATCAGTGATAATACATGTTAAAACAACTGGTAATAGTACTAGTCTAGTCTAGTACTGCATAGTGAAGATGATGTTATGTGAGGGAGTTCCTGTTCTACCTGGTGCTGAAGTTCTCATGAGTGTGTGCGTCTTTGAGATTGTACATCTGGATACATGTTGGGTGTTTGTTAGTGTGCAGCGTGCTTGAGATTAGACTATTCATGGCTCCTTCGAGCACATATTGAAACCTCCAAGTGGCTAATAAAAAACAGCAAGCTTCTTTTTACATCACAATCTTCTTCTTCCTTACCATCAGATAATGTTTGTGGGAATACTACAAAAAGTTTCAGTTTGTTGACATTAGTTGAAGGATTAGTTCACTTCCAGAACAAAAATGTATAGATCATTTACTCACCCCTTTGTCATCCAAAATGTTCATTTCTTTCTTTCTTCAGTTGTAAAGAAATTATTTTTTGAGGAAAACACTGCAGGAATTTTCTCCATATAGTGGACTTCAATGGTGCCTGTGAGTTTGAACGTCCAAAATGCAGTTTAAAGGCAGCTTGAAAGGGCTCTAAACAATCCCAGCCAAGGAAGAAGGGTCTTATCTAGCCAAACGATCGTCCATTTTCTTAAATAAATTAGTGTTTGTACACTTTTGAGGAGAAAATGTGATGGGAGTTTTTTTCGACATACCCTAACTGTTTTGAACCGGACTCATGCGCATCGCAGAGCTAGACAAGATGGGCGTTTGTGGTTGATACAAATTTATTAAAGAAAATGACTGATTGCTTCGCTAGGTAAAACCCTTCTTCCTTGGCTGGGATGGTTTAGAGCCCTTTGAAGCTGCATTTAAACTGCATTTTGGAAATTCAAACTCGCGGGCACCATAGAAGTCCACTATATGGAGAAAATTCCTGGAATGTTTTCCTCAAAAACGTTTGCGGCCAGTCACGAATCCAACTGCGGCCCGCCGAACATATTCCAAAATAACGTACAGTTTTACAATTCATTTTTGTTTTTACATTAATTAATAATGTACTAAAGACATATAAACTATAATGTTTTTATGTGCAATATTTTTGTTTTTCATATATTATTTTCAGACATGAGCAGACGTATGTATTCACGTAGGCCTAATTACACATTTAACAAAGTTAAATGGCAGAATTCAGTTCAAATAGTCATCATCAACAGCCGTTAGTTCGGTAAAATGAAGCATCAGAATGAACAAATTTGTTATTAAGGGAGAAAAACTAAATGTGGAAAATGCAAACAAAGGAATACATATAAACAAGAAAAGTCACCGTATCAACAGTGAAGGTAGGAGAGTGCTGTCTTTCGGCATCAACTTGCCCCGCCAATCACTTAGGCAAAAGGAAACACCCATACTACGCAGCAATCATCCTCAGATTAAGTTTGAAAGCGCGTTCCATATTTGGATCAACATAGACTACATTTGTGAACGCACATTTTCATAATATAGATATAATATTTATAATATTATAAATCTGGTTGGTTTGTACTGATAACGTAATATGTAAATGATATGCGGCCCAGAGACTTGCACTTAGATAGTGCGGCCCACTGGAAAAAAGGTTGAGAACCACTGCAGATGAACACTAAATTCTTACAATTTTTAGGTAATGAACCATTGTCAGTTCATGATACCCAATACATTAACTAATGTTAACAAACTGAACCTAATTGTGAAGGGATACTGAATTTGCATTATCTTGTACTTTTTAATGTAATTTTCCTGTCTGCTACTATTAATTACGGGTCAGGGCTCAAGTAGATTTCAGTTTCACCTCAGGAACCAATTATTTGTGGATATTTCAAGTACCGTTTAGAAGATCATAAAACCATTTTCCCCTGTTGTGTATTTCCATATATCCGTATTTTTGTCATACTGAAAGAAAAATTTATGAAATGTCTGAATGCAATGATTCTTCGTATTGTAAACCACACTAAAGCATTTGATTTCCTACTGAATCCTGTGCCACTTTACTCTTTCATTCTGATTCTTCTTTCTTACGTTCTTGCTACCTAATGCCCTTCCTGTAATTCTGTAAAAGTGCACTTGATAAGACTAAAAATCCCATTTGCTATACCATGAAATGTTCTTTTAGGAAACTGAATATCTGTTTATTTTGAAGGCATATTACAGTTATATGCTACACAGTTTGAACAGTAAGCAAAGATGGAATTATCCCATGAAAACATAACACTTTTAGCTTTTATGTTAAAAACCTATATTATGTACATTGTAGACAACCTTGGGTAATGTACATTTTTTGGTCTTAAAAAGTAGCCATCCATAATTCATGATCCTAAATAAAATTTGCACTTTGATTAATGTCCACCGTTTTTTACAATTACTAGTAATTTGTCCTTTTGCATTGTCCTTGAGCACAACAAAAACTCCACCAAGCTGCAGTCCCACAGCATTTATTTTCCACACTGAAGTGGATCTGATGTTTATAGAAAACAGAACAAGTAGTTTTGTTGCAGGTGTGCGGTTCAGCATTACACAATGATTTAGATCCTGCTTATGTCTTACATCCAGCTGTCATAGTTCCTCAGTGAGAGATGGCTTGCTCATAATGAGGACAACAAACTTTAGTTCAAACTTTTGCCCAAGAGTGATTCCCCAGTTCCAAATTATTAGACAGTCTTACATAAACACTATGGAAGCTGCATAGACACTCATTTGGGGCAAGTACTGCATATGGCTGCGTTTGCACCATCTCCAAGGTCCATCGAAGGAATTCAGTTTCTGTAATTCAGACCCTTTAGCAGGGTGTGGAGTAGTACCCTGACATGGGTGAGGCCCTATAACCCACATCACCCTTATCAGCTTGAGTGTATACCCAAAATAAATAGAAACTTCCCATGAAGTTGAGATATAAATCCTTAAAGTTGTTGAAGTTCTTTTTGCATAAGACTTTAAAGTAATACTAAAAAATTGCAGTTGAAAAGTCCACCTGAGAAGCTTGAAGGCTGTACATATTGCATTACATTGCAGCTGTAGCAATTTTCATGGTGTCCAGCAGGTTGCGCTTTCTTGCTTTGTCACTGACTATTGTCTCCAGATGAGACTCGGGGGCCCAACCACGTTGCCTGTCTGACAGACGAGTTCCTTCCACCCAGCCTGAATAAAAAAGAGAGAATTTAGAGAATTTAGAATGGGAGTTTGCCAGAACATCCATTAACAATATTTGTGTTCTGCTTGTAGCATAACATAAGAATCTACTAGGAACTTGCTGAACTGTTCCTGAGAACAGACATATAGAATATGCTCTGTTTTTCAGCATTTATCAGCATTATGAAGACACCTCATTCGTACTACAATCATAAACAGTGTGGAAAAATATGTCTGTTTACATAAACTGTGACAACTAGGAGTGAAATGCCCTAATCATGAAAGAATGTTTATCATTTGTAAAAATCTGTGTGCATTCTTAAGAATACTGGTTCAAATAAGGAATACAGAGTCTATCCAGGTGCAGCTGGAACAGCCATCCCAAATATTGCTCTTAACCTTGAAAGAGTCACATGAATTTCACATCTGATGACAGAAGAACCCTCTAGGGCAAGTGACAAAGCGTTTTGGTTTATAGCCAAATCCAACTGCTTCTGACCTTTACCATACATTCAACAATGGTTAGTGTCCAATACTGCCACCTTCCAGCAGAGTTTAGTTCCTGTCCTATTCAAACACTCAAGAACTAGCTAATCAAGGTCTTCAGGATCACAAGAACAATACAGGCAGGTGTGTTAGAGCTAGTCTCTGCATGAAGGTGGCCCTCCACAATCAGAATTGTACACCCTTGTTCTACAGCTGGGTTTATCAAATCTGGCCACTTTCCAGCAGAGTTTAGCTCAGGGGTGCCAGTGTCCTGCAGGGTTTAGCTTTAACTTGCCTCAGCTTACATACTGGTGAGTTTGTAGTATGCCTATTAATAGCTTAATAAACTGGTTCAGGTTTGTTTAATTGGGGTTGGAGCTAAACTCTTTGGGACACCGGCCATCAAGGACCGAGTTCAGGCACCCCTGGTTTAGCTGAACCCCTGATCAAACTCATTTAACTGTGATTTCTAGAGATCCTGAAGACCTTGCTCAGGTGTGTTTGATTAGGGTTGGAGCTAAACTCTGCAGGGCACTGGCCCTCCAGGGCAAAATTTGAGGAACCCTGTTCTACATTGACCTAGATCAGTGGTTCTCAACTCAAGACCTCAAGTTTTGTATGTTTCTGGATCTGACTAACTCAGTTCAGTTCATGGATAGTTTTCCTAATGAGCTGATGATCTGAATCAGGTGCCTTAAATGAAGGAGACATACAAAATGTGCAGAGCAGTGGGCCCCGAGGACTAGAGTTGAGAACCACTGACCTAGATCAGGGTTCCCAACGCTGGACCTAGAGAACCCCCAATACTAAATATTTTTTATGTCTCCCTAATCAAACACACCTGATTTAGCTCATTAGTGCATTAGTAGACGTCACAAGACCTGAAATGTGTCAGACAAGGAGATACCTAAGATATGTATTTTTGGGGTTACTCCAGGACTAAGGTAGATAAACACTGATTTAGGGTATGTTCACACGACAATTATACTAAAAATGGAAACGTTTTTCCTTTGGATTTTTGGATTCTTTTGAATTTGTAACATACAGCCAACTTTATCAAAACATTCCCCGTGTACACGGGTCCACTAACGTGGTGTATTATGCATTCCAGGCCAGTAGTTTGTGATGTCAGTTTACAACAGGGGTCATCAACTCTGGAACTCATAATCCACTTTCCTGCAGAGTTTAGCTCCAAACCGGATTAAACACTCCTACCTGCAACTTCATGGTAATCATGAAGACTTGATCAGTTTGTTCAGGTGTGTTTGATTAAGACTGAAGCTAAACTCTGCAGAAAGTATCCTGCAGAGTAAACTCCAACCCTAATCAAACACACCTGTGCAAGTTCATCAATGTCTTCAGGATCCCTAGAACAGTGGTTTTCAAACCTGTCCTGGAGTACCCCCAGCCCTGCACATTTTGTATGTCTCCATCTATCACACCTGATTTAACTTGTCAGCTCATTAGTGTATACTGCAAGACTTGAAGTGGGTGTGTCAGATATAGGGAGACATACAAAATGTGCAGTGCTGGGGGTACTTCATGGACAGGTTTGAAAACTACTGCCCTAGAACATGGGTCTTTAACCCTGCTCCTGGAGTTTTGCTCCAACCCTCAAACACACCTGAACCAGCCAATCAAGATTTTCAGGATCACCTAAAATCACAGGCCAGGTGTGCTGAAGCTAGTTGGAACGAACTTTGCAGGAAAGTGGGTCCCCAGGAGCAGGGTTGAAGACCTGTGCCCTAGAAAATCACAGGTAAGGCTGGCTGCACACTTGACCAGTGGTTCCCAACCACGTTTTTGGAGGCCCCCGAACACTGCACATTTTGCATCTCTCCTTTGTCTGACAGACCCATATCAGGTCTTAGAGTCCCTACTAATGAGCTGATGATCGGGATCAGGTGTGTTTGATTGAGGTGACATAGAAAACATGCAGTGTTGGGGGGCCTCCAGGAATTTGTTTGGGAACCACTGCACTAGATTTATCATCTTAACCGATTTTAAAACCATGGGAGACCACAGACATGAAGACGGTGTCAAACGATTCTTAGCCTTATAATCCTCTGAACGCGCACACTAGACTCTCTCGGAGACTCACGAGATCAAACGTGACTGGAAAAGAAAAAAAATGGAAGACAATCCACGTTGTCAGCTGGCTCTCCCAGTGCATGTTCTGTTCTACAGTTGTAAACAGAGTATATAAAAAAAAAAAAAAGAATATGGGTGATGTATGTTTTCGTGGCCTACTTTTTGGCCTAAGTTTCAGCTATAGAAGCATGCAACATCCGGTAAGTGGCGCTTGCTCGCTTTCATTTGCTATCCCAGGTATTACGTCAGAGGCACCCAGATCAAGAATCATAAATATCAAACATATCCGTCTCAATCAGGAGCAGTTAAATAATCATAATGACACCACACAATACAGGATTTTTCAGACCAAAAAAAACGCTTGAGACAAGCCCCGAATCGGGCCGTACTCCTGATTGTTCAGGGGTGCAAATCGAGCTTAAAATCCTCTAGTGTGCGGCCAGCTTAAGTGGGTTTGATCAGGGTTTGAGCTAAACTTTGCAGGAAAGTGGCCCTTCAGGACCAGATTTGAGGAACCCTGACTTAAAGCAACAAATTGTGCAATAATCTGCTGTAGAAAAAAATTCAATTGGTGGAGCAGGGAAACACAGACAAAGCTAATCAACAGAATTAGGTAATTCGTCTCTTAAACATACGAACAATATAACACTGACACAAAATCACCAGCTCCTGTGTGATGGACTGGGGCATTTCCTGATACGCCACTCATTCGCTACCTCTTTTAGAAGAACTTATCTACACGGTCTCAACTCTTCTCACCATTACTCATCTTCAATCGTCTGTTTTTGCCAGTCAGGTAAGGTAAGAAGCAGTGAACCTTTGCCAAAGCTGTGGGAACTAATGGAATCCTCTCAAGCGTTCAGAAACCATTCTCTAGAATGCAATCTTGAGATCTTTAGTAGATGTTCTAAGTATAACTAAGCCAAAAAAGTTGCTCTTATTTTGTGGACTGCAGGAGTACCCGTTGGTCTGACATGACACACTGGAGTTTGTCATGATTTACAGTACATGCAACACAGAACTCGCTTAAAAAAAGTTGTAGGAGGTTCCTGAATCAGACTACCAATAGCAATTCCGGGACTATTACAGACCTGGACTAGAGGTGGTAAGAGGACCTAAAAAAGAAAAACCTCCCTTTTTTTTTTTTACACTGCAGAATACCAGTACAACACTGTCTTGATCTACCTGCACAAGTTCTCCAAGAACTCATTTCATTGTATGTTGTATTAACAGTGGAGATGAGTCTCTTAAGCTGGGCGTTAACAGAACAAAACTTGTTGGTTATATTTCTATTCTATCACACATCCCTAAGATCTCTAAGTGAATGTGGGCTTGGTGCAGTCATGCAAGTTCCTAAACTAGTCAAACAATAAATGTACTATACAAAAAGGCCAACACCAGCTATACTTTATAAGGTGACAACTTTATTATATTGGCCAGGGCAATGTTTAGCTCAAACTCTGATCAAACACAACTGAACCAGCTAATTAAGATTTTTGGGAGCACTTGATAATTACAGACAGGTGTGCTGGATCAGAGTTGGTTCTGAACTCTGCAGGTAGGCAGATCCCAAGGAACAGGATTCAGCACCCTTGGGCATGGGTGACTCCTACCACATGAACAAACTTTGGCTTTCCTGGAAGCAGTGGCAGAGTTCTTAGCGATGTTCGTAAAATTTCCTGAGAATTTACTTATCCCCATGTCATCCAGGATGTTCACGTCTTTCTTTCTTCAGTTGAAAAGAAATGAAGGTTTTTGAGGAAAACATTCCAGGACATTTCTTCATATAGTGGACTTAAATGCGGATCAACGGGTTGAAGGTCCAAATTGCAGTTTCAACGCAGCTTCAAAGAGCTCTACATGATCTCAGCCGAGGAATATGAAAAATATTCTAAAAAAAGATCTAATTCAGAAAAATACATACATTTTAGGGGTGTAACGGTACACAGATGTCACGGTTCGGTACGTACGGTTCGAGGGTCACGGTTCGATACGATTTCGGTACAACAGAAAAAAAAATAGATCTACTATGCTAGGTTCGTTTTCATTTATTTTAAATAGACAGTAGTACAAATTACATTTTTTTCCACCTACATGTGAAAATAATGATTTTATTTATTTAAACTAATTTTTTACATTTTATTTTAACATATAAATATTATATGTGACCCTGGACCACAAAACCAGTTTTAAGTCGCTGGGGTATATTTGTAGCAATAGCCAAAAATACACTGTATGGGTCAAAATTATTGATCTTCCTTTTATGGCAAAAATCATTAGGAAATTACGTAAAGATCATGTTCCATGAAGATATTTTGTAAAATTCCTACTGTAAATATCTCAAAACTTAATTTTTTAATTAGTAATATGTTGTTAAGAACTTTATTTGGACAACTTTAAAGGTGATTTTCTCAATATTTTGATTTGTTTGCACCCTCAGATTCCAGGTTTTCAAATAGTTGTATATATTATATTGTATATTGTAATATTGTCCTATCATAACAAACCATACATCAATGGAAAGCTTATTTATTCGGCTTTCAGACGATGTATAAATGTATAATAGAATAGTATAAATAATAAAATAGATGTATAAATCTCAATTTTGAAAAATTGACCCTTATGACTGGTTTTGTGATCCAGGGTCACATATCAAATTAATGTCATATATGGGCTATAAAATCTGCAGTACATATATACATACAAGGAATAAATGATGTAGCCTATATTTGCTGAGTTTCAGTTCCGTTTTGTGACAGAAAGGAAACTCAAATGGCAAAAAGTGACATCCTATCTGTTTTTTGTTTAAGTTGATTTTGCTGGTATGAGGAAAGTTGAAGTAATCACACCGGCGCACACAAACACAAAACATATCAGTTCCTGGCTTCTAGCATTGCTAACTTGACGCAGTTAGTACTTTATCAAAATAAAACACAGTGAACCAAACATCAGCGCACCCACCTCACTGTGTCACCGTTAGAATGCGACTAAAGTACAAAGTCTGTAAGTTACATAATAAATAATAGTTTAGCATTTCGATGCATAGCAAATATGGAAATGTTAAGGAATATTTGGATTTGTACCGAATGACAGAGGTAGGATACAAGAGCACAAAGCTCTATTTCGCAGACTGTTGTGTGCGCAAGCCTTTAAAGTAACGTTATACTCCTGTGTCAGTGAGAGACGCGGTCAGAATTAGCATATGGTCACTGTCTAGTGGGCTTTGTTTTCAAGTGCGCAACTCCTGGCATTCGCTGTTCTTCTGCTGGCGATTATCAAACAGAGTTGCGTTAATGTGGGCGCCTCCTTCTGGATTGAGTGTGAATTGCCTGTATTTATTGTAAGGCCTCATGCACCGACCTGAGATGCCCGTACCGTGACGGTTCGGTATGAATACATGTATCTTTATACCCCTAATACATTTATATACTTCTTAACCACAAATCCACATCTTGCACTAGCTCTGCGTCTACGACTTACGTAGTCATGTTGGAAAGGTCACGTGTGACGTAGGCAGAATTTCTGACCCAGTGTTTACAAAGCAAATGTCCAAAGAAAGTCAAAAACCCTTTACAAGAAAAGGTAAAATAATTACATTAAACGATTTTGAAGTTGGAGGAGAAAATGAGATGGAGATTTTCACCCTACCCTACCTTTCTGAAGCGGAGTACACAGAAGAAGAACCAACCACGTGCGACCTTTCCAACATGATTACGTTATGCGTCGAGGACACGCATCGAAGAGCTGGTGCAAGATGAGCATTTGTGGTTATAAAGTATATTATTATTATTTTTTTGTTTTTGTTTTTAGAAAATGACCAATCGTTTCACTAGATAAGACCCTTTTTCCTTGGCTGGGATCGTGTAGAGGCCAAATTGAAACCGCAGTCTGCACCTTCAACCCGCTGATCCTCATTGAAGTTCACTATATGAAGAAAAATCCTGGATGTTTTCTTCAAAAACCTTAATTCCTTTTCGACTGAAGAAAGAAAGACGTTAACGTCTTAGATGACATGGAAGTTAATTTACAGGAAATGTTAATTCAGGAGTGAACTAATCCTTTGAAGATCTGAGCTTGTAACCAAAAGGTTGCAGGTTTCTTGAACTATCATCATTTAGGTTGTTCTCAAAGGACTGGTCCTATAACTGTACAGTGACTTAAAAAGTAGTTCAGTATTGACATTGTGCATGTGGTAGTTTTCTGTGGCAGAAACCAAACTGAAGTGGCCGATACAGCGATAGAAATAAACTCTAGAAATAAATTCTATTCATGACTAGGTATCTTTCCTTCATGTGTTCATGTGGTTAGTTTTAACTCACCATCACTACTCTGCTGGTGAACTAATAGGACATCAGCTTTCTCTAAACTTAGCTCATCTGGTTGCTGGGCAACATATGCTCTGATGCACTGCATTTGTGAAAAGTCTGCAAATGGAAAAAGAGGAAATTTTAAATGATTAGCATTGGAATATTAGTTATTATTAGTTATTAATAGGAAGTGCACATACCCTGAACTGCACCAAAGTCAATCTCAGGATAAGGACGTGAGAGTGCTGATATCCAGCGCAATTTATTGCCTCTGAAAGATAATGGAAAATGAGAGATGGGTACAGATTAACTCAACACAACATTCTGCACAACCAGACTGCAAAACACAAGACTGCCTGACTGAACTGAATTTATGCAGTCCGATATGCCTTTCCAAGTGACAACGTTTGCAAATGGCAGGTGTGTCTAAACTCGGTCCTTGAGGGCCACTGTCCTGCAGAGTTTAGCTCCAACCTCAATCAAACACGTTAAGCATTATTAACTAACTATGGTCGTTAGTTCCGCTGAACTCTGATGGAACGACGGAACTTGCGAACATAATTGCAACACACCCCTAATCAAGGTCTTACTAGGCATCTAGGAACTTTTAAGCAGGTGTGTTGAGGCAAGTTGGAGCTAAACTCAGGACAGTGGACCTTCAGGACCGAGTTTGGACACCCCTGGCAAATGGTGAAGCACTACAGCGGAGTTGTCCAATCCTGCTTCTGGAGGGCCAATTTTCTGCCTAGCTCCAACACATCTGTCTGGAATTATCTACTGGCATTCTATCGGCATTTTGTACAGATGGATCCGGCGTTTTGGGAGCCTGAAACTGCAATATTTTAAAACCAGGTCCCAGAGTTGATAAATTTGAAAAGACACCCTTGCATTTTTGTGTGTACAGCCAATCTGTATATTTTGTGAAACGATGATGTCATCATCCCACGTCTCGACCCTACTTAAGACACCAATACGCTACGTAACAGCAACAACAACAACGACCAATGGCAGACTACATGTTTACGGAAGACGAGGAAAAAAAGATTAGATAATTTTGACTTTCTTCCCAAAACATTTAAATTTTATTCTTGAAACATTTAAACTTTATTCCCGTAATTTCAACATTCTTCTTAACATTTCAGCTTTATTTTTGAAACATTTTGACTTTATTCTCAAAATATTTCGACTTTATTCTCATAATTTCGACTTTATTCTTGAAACATTTTGACTTTATTCTCAAACAACTTTATTGTCGTAATATGACTTTCTTCTTAACATTTCAACTTATTCTTGAAATGTTTTGACCTTATTTTCATAATTTCAACTTTCTTCCTGAAACATTTCAACTTTATTCTTGAAACATTTCGACTTTATTCTTGTAATTTCAACTTTCTTCTTTCGACTTTATTCTAGAAATATTTCGACTTTATTCTTGAAAAATTTCAACTTTATTCTTGAAACATTTCAACTTTATTCTCAAAACAATATTTCAACTTCTTGTAATTTTAACTTTCTTGTCATTTTGACTTTCTTTTCGAAACATTTCAACTTTATTTTTGAAACATTTTTACTTTCTTTTTATAATTTCAACATTATAAAATATTTCGACTTCATTTTCGTATTTTGACTTTATTCTTGAAACATTTTGACTTTATTCTCAAAATATTTAAAGTTTATTCTCGTAATTTCAACTTTCTTCTCAACATTTCAACTTTATTCTTGAAACATTTTGACTTTATTCTCATCATTTCAGCTTTATTCTTGAAATATTTCGACTTTATTCTAGAAAAATTTCAACTTCTTGTAATTTCAACTTTCTTCTCATAAATTCGACTTTATTCTTGCAAAATTTTGACTTCCTTCTCTAAACATTTAAACTTTATTCTCGAAACATTTCGACTTTATTCTCATAATTTTTACTTTATTCTCAAAATATTTTGACTTCATTCTTGAAACATTTTGACTTTATTCTCAAAACAACATTTCAACTTTATTCTCATAATTTCGACTTTATTTTATTAACATTTAAACATTTAACTTTATTCTATAATTTATAATTTCGACTTTATTCTCGAAACAACATTTGAACTTTATCTCATCATTTTGACTTTCTTCTCTAAAAATTTCAACTTTATTCTTGAAACATTTTGACTATTCTCATAATTTTGACTTTATCCTTGTAATTTTGACTTCCTTCTCTATACATTTCAATTTTATTCTTGAAACATTTTGACTTTATTCTCATAATTTCAAATTGATTCACAAAATATTATGACTTCAATCTCGTAATTTTAGATTTTTTTATTTTTAACATGGCAATAAATGCCATCATACTCGAGCTAGTTCATGTGTTTAATTAAGGCTAGAGCTGTAAGGTGGCCCTCTATGAGCAAGACTGGACACCCCTGCTCTACAGGTGTGTGGACTTCACAGGGATGCACACATGGCATCCAATGCATGTTTAAAAGATAGCAACAGCTTTTGACTCATTAATAAACATACACACTGACATACTTACTGGGTATCTGTCCGCAAGAGCAGAGCTTTTTGTGGCATGTGCAGACGGAACAGGTTTTTTTGTAAAGAATGCAGTTTGAACCTGCAGTTCTCAACCCGCAGCTCTGACACAGGTGCATGGTCGATAACTGTAAACCTACCCCCTCTGCACACAGGAAGTTAAGCTTTAGTTGCACCATAAAATATAAGGGATCATTTACATGAAAATAAACAAGGATTGTTTATCAAAGAATAACAGTGACAATTGAAATTATGTAAAGAAAGCCAAACATACTCTTTCCGCAAAGAGACCAGGAGATAGTCATTGAAAAGGTGCAAATAAACATTTCTCTCTTCTTCCCGGTCTTTCAGAGAAAAGTCTATCAGTTCAGTCACAGATCCCTCTCGTACCAGTCTGCGTGACTGACTGATCAATGGAAGAGTCTAAGAGACACAAAATAAGTCATTATTTTGATTATTAGTCAGGTGGCACACAGTACAAATTAGGTTCCCAAACATGTCTCATGCTCACCCTGCACTCAAAGTCAACTTTGGCATTGAGGGTCACAAGTGACTCGATGTTCTTCATTTGAGAGATACTTTCATTACTGTCCTGGATCATCTGTTTAGAAGCAAAGAAACATGGGACAGAGGTGAGAGAGAAAACTGATAAGAAATTCCAATGCAGATACTGTCTGTGGGTGACATAACATTGTTGCAAGTACATAAAGAAAAATCTCACCTTCTCAAGTAGTTTCATGGCCTTAATGGCTTGTGCTTCATCCTTGGTTTTTGGAGCGGTTCTCTTTACAATATTCTACCGACGAAGACGCGAAAAGAGAGCATTTAAAATGCAGCATGCCATATTCTTTGTAACAAGAGATGGATGACATCTAATATCATGTTAATATACAATTAGCCAAGAAGGCAGGGCACAAATTTTAGAGATCAATGTGAGAGGCAAAATAAAACAACAGTACCTGGACAAGCAGTTTGAGGCGAGTGATTCTTTGAAAAGGCAGAATGAGGAAAGACCGTAGAGGCAGTCGTTGACAAACCGGGTTACGCTCTAACTTTTCCACAACTCTACGGAATTCCTGACTCTCATCCCTATGGACAAAGAAACAAAGATATGGACAAAAATACAAAATAGGAAAAGCACAGTTTCCACTTAAGATCAGTGCAAACAAATACTCACATTAATCTTTGATAAGTCTTGTCCTGATATGATTGGTTGGTAAGGTATGGCACATACACATTTCGGAAACGTGGGCAGAGTTTGATAATGATGTCACAGACGGTAAAGCGCATTATGTTCTCTTCTACTGCTTCTTCCAGCTGAGACAAAAAGCTAAATGAAAAGAAGCATATATTATTGATGTAATTCATATTTCAAAGCAGACATTTTAGAACTGACTCAGAGTTAAACTGAAACATGATTAGCTAGAGTTGAAGATTTCATACATATTTAGGGAGTCTTAAAGGGATAGTTCAGCCAAAAATGAAAATTTGATGTTTATCTGCTTACCCCCAAGGCATCCAAGATGTAGGTGACTTTGTTTCTTCAGTAGAACACAAACAAAGATTTTTAATTCAAAACGTTGCAGTCTGTCAGTAATATATAAATATAAAAAATGTAAAAAAATATACACAGACAAAACCAAATTAAACCCTGCAGCCTGTGATGACACTTTAAGGTGTTAAGACACAAAACAATCGGTCTGTGCAAGAAACTGAACAGCATTTATATAATTTTTACCTCTGATTCACTGCAATGTCCAACTGTCCTGAGCGTGTATACAACAGTTGGCGAGTCACGCGTCAACATGCTCTGGCATAGTAGACGCATACGCAGAAGCGATCTGTCGCGCATATACATCACTCGTTTACACAGTGAGATTGTAGGTACGACAGCTACTCAAAATGGTAATTACTTGTGCTTATCCTGATTGTTGCAACCAATTAAAAATGAAAATATTACGTTACTTTTCACCAACTCCCAACTTTTGAGCCTGATCGACTGAAGTTATGGTTGCTTGCTCTTGTTGACGCGTCACGCGCCGGCTGGTGTAAATATGCTCAGAACAGTTGGAAATTGCGTTGGATCAAACGTAAAAAAAATGATATAAATACTGTTCAGTTTCTTGGACAGACTGATTGTTTTGTGTCTTAACACCTCAATGTATCATCACAATCCGCAGGGTTTAATTTGGTATTGTCTGTGTATGTTTTTTTTTACTCTCAAAGCTGTGGATCCCATTGATTGCCATTATATGACTGACAGACTGCAACGGTTTGAGTTAAAAATCTTTGTTTGTGTTCTACTGAAGAAACAAAGTCACCTACATCTTGGATGCTCTGGGGGTAAACAGATAAACATCAAATTTTCATTTTTGGGTGAACTATACCGTTAATTACTCACCCTCATGTCGTTCCAAACCCGTAAGACCTTTGTTCGTCTTAGAAACACAAATTAAGATATTTTTGATGAAATCCGACAGCTTTCTGACCCTGCTTAGACAGCAATGCAACTACTACATTCAAGGCTCCGAAAGGTAGTGAGGACATTGTTAAAATAGTCCACGTGACATCAGTTATTTTTGTTTTCTTTGTGCACAAAAAGTATTCTCGTAGCTTCATAAAAGCTAAAAGCTCATAAAAGCTAAAAATTCATAAAACTTCTTATGATTGAACCACTGATATCACATGGACTACTTTATCGATGTCCTCACTACCTTTCTGGGTCTTGAACATGTCAGTTGCATTGCTGTTTACAGAGGGTCAGAAAGTTTGCGTATTTTATCAGAAATATATTAATTTTTGTTACAAAGATGGATGAAGGTCTTACGGGTTTGGAACAACATGAGGGTGAGTAATTAATGACAAAATTGTATGTCTTATGTTGTCAGCAGCACACATAGTAGATTTTATAGAACTAAAACGTATTTTTTTGTTCAGTAATTCTGTTTGTTTAATGATATGATTCCAACCTGTGACTGACGGCTCTAACATCATTTAGCCTGGAGAACAGCCAGTTTTTGTCTTGTGAAGACAGGATGACGTTGAGTTGTTTCGACATGACAAAGTTCTCTACTACGATGTCCAAACTGCGGCAGTATGAGGCCTCAGAGGTCACAACCTCAAACCTCACCTGAAAAAGGCAGAGACTCTTCATCATGCTGTTCTTACTGATAAAAACAAATCTTTGGAAGCACAACATCTGTTTGCAAGATCATTTGTACCCATTAAGACTACAATGTACCATGGTCTGTTTCTCTCCCAGAGTTAAAATTAAAAAAATGGTAATTGTGACATTATGTACCAAAATTGTGACTTTTTCACATTTACAAACTAAATTGCAATTTTTTATTTCGAAATTAGACATTAAATCTTGCAGTGGAGACTTGAAATTGAGACATTGTATTTCTCTCAGTTGTGATCCTGGACCACAAAACCAGTCAAACCAGTCACCAATTTTTCAAAATCATACACTGAATAAATTACACTTTTACACTGATGTATGGTTTGTTAGGATAGGACAGTATTTGGCCAAGATACAACTATTTGAGAATCTAAGTGTGCAAAAATCAAAATACTGAGAAAATCGACTTTAAAGTTGTCCAAATGAAGTTCTTAGCAATGCATATTACTAATCAAAAATTAAGTTGAGATGCATTTATGGTAGGAAATTTACAAAATATCTTCATGGAACATGATCTTTACTTAATATACTAATTATCTTTGGCATAAAAGAAAAACTTATAATTTTGTCCCATACAATGTACTGCTGGCTACAAACATACTACTGGTTTTGTGGTCCAAGGCCACAGTTGTTGTTTTATATCTCACACTGTTACATCTCTGACTTTTTTTTAAATCTCAAAATGTGACTTTAAATCTCACATTTATGAATTTGTTTCTCTTAATTGTGACTTTACAGTGACTTTATAGCAAATATATTTAAATATGGCTGTGGGTTTTATATGTTGCAATGTGACTTTACAACCTATTGTTAAACTTTCTTAAACAATTACCATAATATGTACTGTAAATACAGCCATAATGCAATAATAAATAATATGTACTGTAAATACAGTGGACACTTAAGCCAAACTTAAAAAATATATACATTTCATTTCATTTGATAACAAAATATCAGTCAAAGTGGATTCAACATACTATTCTGTGCAGTGTTAGACCTTTTCTAACTTCACTTTTCACATTTTTACAATTACTTCCAGCCACCAAGATCCTTTTTAGTAGATGTATGATATGTTAGTTCCCCTCAAGTTCATTGTTTTGTCATTGTGAAATGTTTTGTTAAAAAAATGAGCTTGAGCTGTTTTCCTTTAACATAAATGACACTTGGTTGACATGTTATTATCAAGTTCAAGTACATTTTTAAGTTTATGACTTTGGACGCTGTCAGTATGCAGTGTTTGGTAGGGGATAATTGTACCTCCTGTAGACGTCTCTCATCCTCAGTAAGTTCCTCCAACTCTGAGCTGCTCCTCACTCCAGGCAGATCCTGCCACAGTGTGGGTGAGACAGCAGAGATGGACACGCGAGGGGACGAAGGCCTGTTTATGGATTGCTGAGGCACATTTAGACTTTTAAAAGAGTTGGTTTGGGACAGAGTGTGAGGGTGTAAGAGGACTTGAGGGAGAGGTGGGAGAGGTCTGCGTGATAGCTTAGGGGAATGATTTGGAGAGGAAGATGAACCTATTAATAGAGAATCAGAATGAGACAGCAGGATCTCTCTGTTCTGGACCACCTCATTGTACTCCTGATACAACTGAGAGTCTGCGAGAGAAAGAGAAAGAGAGATTACTGATATGATCGCGAGATTTTACACTAGAAAGCAAAATTGCTTATCCCACAAAACTAAACAAATGTCCTTGAAATCAAACAATGCCAATAATTAATATTAGCAGGAACTACATAAGCAAACAATAATATGCACAAAACACATTGTTTACTTTCACTGCAAGGGATCCCGTATTTAATGTAGGTCATATTTTCAGTTACCTTCAATGTTCTTGGTTTTTAAGAAAAAGTGCATAGCATGCAACTTGTCTATGGTGGTATCTGCCTAATTTGGCTAGATTGTACCAACAAAACAGCTGAATTTGTTTAAATTCATTGTTTTTCTTACTGTCGTCCATGACCCTCATTACAGCACAAAGTAAAACAATGCTAAATGCAAATAATCATATCTTATACACTTGTATAAATGGATTTGTAAAGCTAGGTACAGCAAAAACGGCTGAGATAAGGCTAAGTTTAGAAAAATCAGAAAGCAAACAAGTACAGCAGGTCAGTGAATCCACAGGGCAAAAAAGAAGTACACGCACGAACATCCACGAAAGCGGTTTTAATACTAAGTGAGCATTTGCAGCTGTTTATCTGCAGTTCCAAGTGATGTGCAAGCACAAACCTGTTCTTTGCCTGGAGGACTAGCAAAGTAGCATAGTCAGGAATGACAAAATTTTCCCTGTTCACATCTGAACTGTAATCACCCATGTATTAAGAACCATGTATTTCATATATTTTGTTTTAATGCATTTTGAAGAGATGTTTATTTGTAGTCTGTTATAGCCATGTAAAGATCAGCCATGTGGTACAGATGAACACATTTCAGTGACTTACTAAAGAATTTAGAATTCCTCTTTTTTGTCCTCCCAAGTTTCCTAAAAGTAAAAGAAAGAGAGAAAGAACAAATGAAAGCTGTGATATAATAGTCATATGTAAGACTGCATATAAAGTTATAAACATTACCAAGCCAAACCGAAAAGAAAAGGTTGCTGTTGTCATGCTATCATTTCAGTTTTTTTGTTCTTTGAGATACCCCCTTATCAGAATTACAACCCCAAAATTTAACCACAAACACTCCACCTAAAAATGTATAAATCCAGATATTAGCACATTTTAAATGGGAATCATAGAGCATAAATTAAGTTGTCTAATACGTCAGTCACTTTAAACTTGTACTGACACTTGTGGCTGCAACATTTTAGTTTTAAGTTACGCACACCATTGTAGAAATGCACTATTCATAGTCAGCCACAGTTAATTAATTCTTCCAAAAATATCACCTGTTCTATGTAAAATAAGAACAGCTTTTAAGCAGCTTGATACATCTGGTATCATCATCTCATGTGAGTGTACATGATTTTAAACTTTTATCAAAAATACAATTAATTCCTTTACATGGAAAACATTTTTAATGAGGAGACGAAATGTGACCCTGGACCACAAAACTTTCAAAAGGGTACCTTTTTTTAAAAACTTGAGATGTATACATCATCTGAAAGCTGAATAAATAAGCTTTCCATTGATGTATGGTTTGTTACAATAGGAATCTGAGGGTGCAAAAAAAATAAAATAAATAAAAATCAAAAATCGCCTTTAAAGTTGTCCAAATTAAGTTCTGAGCAAAGCATATCAAAGCTAATCAAAAATTAAGTTTTGATATATTTACGGTAGGAAATTTACTAAATATCTTCATGGAACGTGACCTTTACTTAATGTCCTAATGATTTTTGCCATAAAAGAAAAATTTATCATTTTGACCCATACAATGTATTGTTGGCTATTGCTATAAATATACCCATGCTACTTACGACTGGTTTGTGGTCCAAGGTCACAAATGTGGTAGTGTTTTATACATGCTGTAAAGTCTGGTTCTCCTACCTTAGATCCATTTCACTCCAGGTAAAAGATAATCCATCCTCTTCACCATCTATACAAACCAAAACACAGAAATCAGCACATATCACAATGTGTTTTTTTTAGCACCTTAAGCTTCCTTTAACCAAGATAAGATCAGAATTTAAGCAACCTAAATCTAGTAACACATCATTTCAAGCAAAACAGATGGGGGTGACTCTACATAGCCGTACACAAGCTGTACACATGGGAACCGCCTCAAGCTTTCCAGAGAATAAGTGAAAAGATAGAGTAACTGTAAGACCTCTGGGTATGGAACTCTGTAGCTCTAAAGAAAATGTGGCAATAAATAAAAATAACCCTAATGCAATGAAAAACATGAAGTGGAAAAAAAAAAACAGGAAAATGTACTGGGGGAGGACTTGTTATGAGAGAATAAGAATGGTTTAGTTTTGTGAAACAAAGGAAATCTGGTAGCTCAAAATTGTGTCGCTTCCAAGAAATGCTGCTGTTTAAGGAGTCTTCAGCGGTCGTGACTCCAGCCCCCACAAGAATCCTCAGGAGCCCTCTGGAGCTTCCAAGCTATTAAAATGAGACTACTAAAAAAAAAAGCTGGGGGAATACATTATTAGTTACTCTTGCGGTATGAGAACCTAAAGTCTACAGTTGTGTGGTTTCAGATTTCATTAAAGTGCTGAGAATGGGCCTTTTTAAAAAATAACTTTTTGATTGAAATATTTACTTACTGTAGTAAGGTAAATAAACTGATTAAACAATTTTAGGACTGTTTAGAATATCATTTATATCTTTCTGTTGGCATTAAATCCATCAAGCTGTGTCAGAATCAGTCAATATTAAAGAAAATGTGAAGCAAACAATAGAAATCGCTGGGATGTTTAACAATCAATCTTTAAAGTGTCTATAGTCAATCCATTTGAACATAAAACACCATTTGGAAACCAATTGTATCAGATTTAATAATAATAATAAAAAACTAGCACTGGATATAGCATAACCATATATAGTTGAGGTCAAAAGTTTACATACACTTTTGGAGAATCTGCAAAATGTTAATTATTTGATCATACAAAATGCATGTCATTTTTTTTTAGTACTGACCTGAATAAGATATTTCACATAAAAAAAAACATTTACATACAGTTCACAAGAAAATAGTAGTTGAATTGATAAAAATGGCTGCTCACTGATGGTCCAGAAGGAAACATGATGCATTAAGAGCCGGGGGTGAAAACTTTTGATCAGAGGAAGATGTGTACATTTTTTTTTTATTTTGCCTAAATATCATATTTTTTTATTTAGTACTGCCCTTAAGAAGCTACAGAAGATACTTACATGTTTCCCAGAAGACTACATAAGTTAAATTTACCCTGATCTTCTAATTCTAAAAGTTTTCACCCCACCCCCAGTGTTTGAACCTTCTGTAGTAGCTGCTTATGAGTCCCTCAGTTGTCCTGAGTATGAAAAATGGATCTCAAAATCATACAGTCATTGTTGAAAAGGGTTCAAATTCAAAAAAAATAATAATAATTTGTGGGACCTGAAGGATTTTTCTGAAGAACAGTGGGCAGTTTAACTGTTGAGGACAAACAAGGCACTCATGAACAAATATCACTAAACAAACAACAACAACACAGTATCAAGAATCAAGCATATGTAAACTTTTGAACAGGGTCATATTTATAAATTCAACTATTATTTTCTCTTGTGGACTAAATGTAAACATCCTTTATGTGAAATACCTTATTCAGGGCAATGCTAAATAAACAGTAACATGCATTTTGTATGATTGTATGAATTATTTTTGTATGAAATAATTAACATTTTACAGATTCTTTAAGGTGTTTGTAAATTTATTAACTTTTTAGTTAATAGTTTAGTTTGTAAACTTTGTTAACTCAACTGTAGGTTATAAAGCCTTGCTACTAGCCTGAAGGTCCTTGGTGTGGTAAAGAAAATTGTTATGAAGTAGAGTGAGCAACTGCATATTAATAAACATTATAATGACAAATATTTTTGATGTTATTCCATGGTTGAGATTAAAAATGAATGATCTCACAATCCCAAGGCTGTCAGTGATTAGTTTTAACTGCTTTTTAACTGTTCAAATGTTAGGAACACTCAATTATGTGACAGGAAAATAAACATTTTAACGCCCATATTGACACTTTTTTTTTAGGGGAAGATGACTCATGGAATTCTGTGTTACATTCTTGCGTAAGCACATTTCATTTCTCTACATGACATTACACCACTGGTATATTAAATTTGATAGAATAGGTTCAATAGACATCTTAAAACAGATTTAGTTCATATGTGTGGAACTTAGGGAGCAAGAGGGTCATTGAATGTCCGATTCAGCCTTTTTATGTTAATCTTCCTCTCACCTGATTTGGTGAATATTCTCGTCCTGCGGTCCCTTGCAACTCCCTCTTCTTCTTCCTCATCCTCTTCCTCTTCTTTGGATTTCTCCGCTGTCTTTCGGAACCCTCGCCTCCTCGTGCGAGCCTCATTCCCCAAATCTCTAAAACTACTGGAGCTTAGAACGACTTCCGCTATATCGTCTTTCTTGTTAGATACTACCTCTACCTTCCTGTCTGCCTCTCCTTTTGAGGAAACTAAGTGCTGGTTAGAACTAGGATCCAGCCAGTCACGGTTCTCATTCAACTCTCTCTCCATCCCTCCCTGTTGTTCTTCTCCTCCCTCTATTATTTCTTCCTCTTTTCTTGACTTGTCCATTTCTTTCTCACCCTCTATTTGTGTGTTGGTTTGCGTGTCTATGTGTGTCACACTACCTCTTGTATTTTCTGTGTCCACCGTCTTCGAACCCAGGATCTCTCTCACCACGTTCTTGGCCCATCTAAGGTGAGGAGCAGTAGAGCATCGCTTTCGTTCCTCAGATGCGCTCCATGTGTCATTGGAACCAAAATGCTCCACTGTGTCTCCGGTAGGTTCTTGTTCTCCTCTTTGTGTTGTCTCTTCACTATGAGTCTCTGTAGCCCCATGACCATTATTAGAATGTTCTGGTAGGGTGTCTTGTTCTGATTGCTCACTGGGATGAATCATTTGGCCTTCTAGTGATGTTACACCCTCTGTTACCTGGTCATTATTTTCTGCTCCCTTCTCTTTGTCCACATTAGGAGAAAGATTGAGGTCATCCATGGCTCTTTCGATGTCCTGTTCATAGCATTCAACCTTTTCAAATGCTTCACTGACATTTACAGTGCTCATTTCACCTTGGTTGTCCACGTTATGACCTGAATTCTGAATAGCTGCCTCTTCATCAGTAGGATGTACATTTGAATTCTCGTTGGTTTGTGATGGAAAGGTCTGACCTATCACACAAAAGACTGTTAGGGGTTCTTTCGGAGCCATACAATCTGCTCCCTCATTTACTCTTTGGTTTTCCAATTCTTCATTTGCCCCATTCTCTCTGTCCTGAGTCGCTCCTGAGTGTCCAGAGACAGCTTCAGGAACTCCACCTTCCCAGAATTCTTTGCAGTCTTCAAAGTCCTCTTCCTCTGCATCATCCCCTCCACTGGAGACAGTTACAAACCCATCATCCGCTGACGTCATTCTGTTTTTGTCTGTTTCCATTTCTCCCTCACTTCCTTCCTCATTCTCCAAGCAGTCGTAGCTATTGTTGCTTCTCTGTTCATCTCTGTCATTCTCTTCCATGTTATCAGCCACATTCTCTCTTTCCATCTGCCTCTCTGGTTCCATTGCTTCTTCATCATAAGCTATGTCCTCTTCCATCCTCTTCTCCTCCATTTCTACATCCCTAACAAACTCCCCGGCCCTTTCAAGTTCTCTATACTTGTCCTCAAGACTTTTGCTCTTTCTTGCTTTCCTTCTCTCAAGTTCTTCTTCTTTTCCAGTCATGATTTCTTGGTACCTTTGGATGTACCTCTCTCGTGCTCTCTCCCTCTCTATGTACTCCTCGTTTTCTTTTCTCTCACTCCGAGGTTCCAGCCACATTTTCCTAATCCTGTTCATGGGTTTCTTTGTAACTACTTCCACAGCAGCAACACTTTCACTCTTTTCTTCCTCCCTCTGTGTACTCCCTACTTCCTGCTCTACTCTCTCTTTATCAATCTCAGATGTGTTTTCGCTGTCCACAAGGTTCTCTCTCACTGCCCTTCTTTGTTCATTCTCAAGATCACTTCCTGAAATCATCTCTCCACTACTTTGTCCACTCTTCTCCATCTTACTTCTCCCTGTCTCTCTGTTCTCTTTCCTCCGCCTCTCCCTCTCTTCAATCTCTCTTTCAGTATACCGATCCCTTTCTCTTATCCTTTCTCCATCTCTATACCTTCCTCTTTCAGCTGTGTACAAGTAAGCATCTCTGTCCGTTCTTCTCTCTTTGGATTCTCTTATTCTATGTCTTGATTTATCTGTTTCTCTAAGTCGTTCCAAATTGTCCCTTTTTGGATCACGATAACCTGTCTCCCGGTAATCTCTTTCTCTAGGCATTGCTGTGTCACGCCATCTTTCGGGTTCTCGCTCCCTACGTCTGTCTCTCTCTCTAACTTTGTCTATCCTTCGGTCTGCATCGCTGTCTCCTTCACTCTTGTACAGTTTGTGTCTAAGTCTAGAATCTTCTTCTCTCATCCTTTCCTTACCCCTGTCTCCATCACTGTCTCCTTCGCTTTTTGTATCTCTTTTCCTAGATCTCTCTCCCTCTCTCGGTCTCTCAGTCCTCCTTTCCCTATCTGTGAAACTCTCTGTCTCTCTTTCCATATGTCGAGGATAATATCTGCCGTCTCTGTCTCTTTGTCGATGTCTGTCTCTGTCTGCCTCTCTTTCCTTCATGCCTGAAAGGTCACTGCCCCCTGGATAACTTCCTCTCCTTCTATCTCTCATTCCTGAGTCAGTCACCTTCTCTCGTTCCCTCTGTCTATCTGGCTCCTCCCTTACGGGCCTTATTTCGTTTCTCCTTAACTCCTCCCTGTATCTTGCAATTTCTCTTTCATTCTGCATGTCCAAGTCTCTGTATCTCCTCCTTTCCTTTTCTCTTTCATTTTCATACAGTATGTCCTGCGGTCTTCCCATGTGACGCTCTCTTTCATAGTCTGGAAGTGGTATCCTTCTGTCTCTCACTCTGGGCGGTTTTGACATCCTTGGAAAAGTGTCCCCTTTTCTCCTCTCATCGTCTTGGCCTCCATATTCACCCTGCTCTGACATTGATGAGCTTCCATTTGCACGTCGATCTCCATTTCTCCGCCTCTCTCTTTCTCTCCTGTCCATCTCTCCATCTCTTTTTCTGGTTGCAGGAAGTCTCTCCCTCTCCCTAATCCCATCGCACGAGTCTGGCTCCATTTCTTTTCCTTTTGTTTTGTCCATTTTTTGGTGTTTCCGAATCTCTTCTCCACCCAGGTCACCTTTGCCAATTAGCTCAAGGACTTGATTGACAACCTGTCTTAAGAGGACTGTATCTGCACAGTGTCTTGGATAGCCCAATTAATATACCTGGTTTCCATGGCAACATAGAGAACCTATAAAGGAAGCCAAAATTCAAATAAAAAAGTCAATAAATCAATCAACCATATAAAGTTGATATTCCAAAGAGGAATAGAGTCAAACATATTCAAAGAAATGTTTTAAACTTTAGAGTATCTTGTTGAAACATGTCCAGTATATGCCTTGGCAGCTTAAACAGTTGCAATTAACATTGGTTTTATTTTTAAAAAACTGTGTCAGGTCCAGTGACTAAATTAAATCAATTTGGCAGAGGATTATCTGAAGTGACTTGGATGGATTCAAAGTATACATTTTATTCCTAGACAACTGAAGCCATGACCTTAGTGTTTCTTGCACTATACTCCACCTGATAAGTTATAGCAACGCAACAACAATACTGTTCTTGTCAAACAAGTCACTTCAAATCAGTCTAACATCCTGTTAATATGCATAACACACGCTGCCATTTATATTTTATATTTATACGGTTTGTACAGCCTGTTTGTCAGTTCAGCAAATTAAAAGTTAAGTAATTTACAAAGAATGCAGTTCAACCAACCACTGCCCTATGTTATTCTTGTATCTTGTTCAGAGGCATTTCAAGTAATACATGCCTAGGAAGAGCCAAAGCACTGTTAAGAGGGGTTGAAGGAACAAGACTTCAACATAGCTGACTCATATCAAGATGTAGTGAATCATATGACACAAAAAAAAATAAATAAAAAAAAATAAATGAACATTAACAAATTTATTAGAAAACGACTGCAGTGACTAGCATAAACAGAGAAATGTTCTCAACCATGACAATGCAATATTTGCCCGTGGACATGTTTGTTGATAAGAACTGTTTGGTTTACTAAAGTTACAACAAAATGGAAAGAACGAAAAGTTTTGAAAATTATGCAAAGGACTCACCTGAGAAGTGTCTTGGAGGACGCTTCTCTGTCTCTCTCCAAGTTTTTCTTTGCTTTCTTGACAAAGTGAAGCTAGCAAGAATTGCACAACTCACAGACATTCCACATATCAGTGTTTGCCCATTGAGAGAACCAAAGTTGAGTGAGATAAATGCTCTACTAAGAACACTGATTTAATTATCCGGCCTGTCTCTGTCCTACTTAATGTGTTCATGTAAGTAAAAATAGTTTTCAACAAAGTAAAAAGATTCTCACAATGTTCCTCTCTCTCTCTCTCTCTCTCTCTCTCTCTCTCTGTTTCACTCTCTCACGTCCCCTCCTCCCGCCCTTCTCAAATTCCCAAACAAGTTTGAACAGATTGACACTTATCTTCCTCCCCTCCTTCTGTTTCTGTTTTCCTTATACTTTCCCCCTCCAGCCCTGTCTTAAAGAGGAGTCCAAAAGTTACCGTCTGTTCAAGCTCACACGCAGCTTTTCTTCACTTCTCATAAACTCAATAGACTCACAGTGATTGCGCTACAGCTTGTTCCAGTAATTCAGCCTTTCACTCACCTCACCCTCACTGGCACTGCATGCTTCTGTCTCACAGAAACAGGAAGTGCTGATTCTGTGCTGTGATTGGTAGGGTTGAAGATGATGGGTGTGACTGTTTTCTCAGGTAAAGACATGAGAAAGAGTGAGAGCAAAGGGGGAGGTGCGAAAAAGTATGAGTGTATCCATACACAGTAATGTCGTCTGCAGCTTACGTAATACAAAAGTTCTAAGAAAAAGCTGTTAAAGACACTAAAAAGCGCAGATGACACATTTGCACATACACTGAAAAACACACTAAGCGATGTACGTTTTTAAACTTTGTAAACCTGCACCTTGTAGACATCTTTGCTTTTTTTGTGCAAAGCCTTTCAAAGTATGTTTAGTTTTGTGTATTTCTGGTGTAAACTTTTAGTTAAAAAATCTTAAATGATGAGCAGTTTCAGATTTGAGATGCAGATTTTGAATATGAAGCCTTTTTTTGTCATCCAAAATGCTTTGATTGATCATTTTTTATTGTGTCTGCTGTTATAAATAGCCAAGTTTCCTGTCCTCATATTAAACCATCTGAACAAACTTAACTCCAGAGTGTGCTGTTATCTGAAGACAAACAAGTATAACATAATAATCTAAACAAAACTGACACAGTCAATGAAATGTCCTGGACAAAGGTTAGGAGAAATGATCAATCATCCACAAGCATTGTATGACAGGCAAGAAAGGACTTGGGAAGACTGGAATAAACTAATCAGATACTTTCAATGTAGTTACAAAGATAGTGGATATCCTAAGATCCTAAAAGGAGAAAGCACTAGCATCAAAAAATCTCATTGCAGTATATAAAACATATAAAAACGAGCGCACTTAAAGGAATAGTTCACCCCAAAATGAAAATTTTGTCATTTACTCACCCTCATGCCGTTCCAAACCTGTATATGTTTCTTTCTTATGTTGAACATAAAATAAGATATTTTGAAGAATTCTGATGAACCAAACAGTTGTTGAACCCCTTTGACTTCCATAGTAGGGAAAGAAATACTATGGAAGTCAATGGGGACAATCAACTGTTTGGTTCTTTAAAATATCTTCTTTTGTGTTTAACATAAGAAAGAAACTCATTCAGATTTGGAACGACGTGAGGGTGAGTAAATGGTGACAAAATGTGCATTTTTGGGTGAACTATCCCTTTAAATGATTTTGTTTGTAATACAAAACTAATGTAAGAACTGACTGAATTAAGATTGTCGCATCATGTGAAAACCAGAATTATAAAAAACAGAACATACTATGTAAAGAATCTCTGCTGGAGTTTCCAATAAATATGCACAAAATAGGGCCTAAAACACTCACAGTTTTTTCTTTTGATTTTTTCGACAATATAGAGTTTGCACTTACGTCACAGTTTGGTCAGTCACCCGGATGCATGGCCATATTGCAGATACTCGGATGTAAACAGCAGCATTGTTTGCATGGTTAATGTACTAATTTATGCTGTCTAAACCACAGAAAAAAACATGCAAAGGCTTCTAAATCATATATAGAAGGCCCTAATAAACAGGAAAGTTTGACAAATCAAAGATAATAGAAGGTAAAGATACGTATGAGCAGTATTAATTAGGATATTAGCCTACCTGACCAAAACTGCTAAGAACAAACATGTTGCCAAGATTCTTGTCCTGGAAATCCTGGTTCAGTTTAAATTAAAGAATTTAAAAAAATAATAATTAAATCTCTGCAAACTCTGCAATACATATGCACAAAATAGAGCATTCAACTCTTACAAACAGATTTTCTTTTGTCTTTTTCAACAATTTAAAAAGACAACTGTCTAAAATAAAAAAGGTGGGATTTTTAAAATGTTATATTTTAATAGATTACCAAACATATCTAATAGTTATCACGACAAAAACATCATTTGTGCATCTAACGCTTTAGATATATACAGTAATAGGTATAAAACATATTGCCTTTGTGGTTTTCAAATGATCTGTGATCAGCAACTAAGCTTTTAATGTTCAGTCTGAGAGGTAACAGTGAAACCACTGACTAAACATTTGCCGTTTAGTCGTGCAGTTTACTTCCAAGATAACCTCAGCGTCAAACAGGACAGTTGACTGAGGCTCATCAGAAAAAAAAAACACGTCTGTTTGATGATAAACTAGATCTACAGAACTAGAACTCACACTTGTTTGAGCAGCACTCAATATCCCATGTTCACGTGAGGCACCTCAGCTTCCGCCTTATCCACAGTCACATGTGGCGCCTGTTTAGTTTCACTTCCGCGTTTGAACAGAAACCAGTAAATCCTTTAAATAATGCAAGCGTTTTAACGCGAATATAGTCTGAAGTTTGTTTATTCAATGTATGATAATTGATACCAGCGCTATATTTTGACGTGATGTCGTTAAGTGTTGTTTAAAGACATTAGGGCGACAGTTTGAGAAAGAGAAGATCCCCAGGCTGGGTGGACACAACTAGACAGCTAATTAACACCTTCACTTTTATTTATCTACAGTAAACACGGTCACAGGAATTTCGAAAGGTGCGTTTATCATCAACTTTGTGCATTTCTTTCATTTTATGCATTTTAAAGATGACAGCTTATGCTAACAGCATGTTTATCTGATTTCCTAACTAAAGTTCTTCATTACCGTTTGCTTCATTGCTTCCTTGAACTTGGATGCATGCAGTAACGTTACAACTTTTGTGTTGTGTTGTGTTGTGTTGTGTTGTCTTTTTCGGTATTGTTTTCAGTCATACAAAATAAACATCAAACCGTTTTTAGCATTACAGCCAGGCTTTTGTATAGTTTTGGCAACAATTTGTAAACATGCACAATAACAGTATTTTCAGCGAGTTTTATAAAATTTTATTTTCAACATAACATTTTCCGTCTGTTATCTTTACAAATTTGTTCGACTTTTCACCTTTCAACTTTCAACGTAAGTTATGAAATACCAAAAGTGATAGGAATTAACCAGAAAAAGGGACACAGTTTGTCTTTTTTATATCCCAGAGATCCCCAAGTTGTATTCCAGACTTATCATAAAATATTATGCATGCTGAGTCTGTATGGTGAAATGTGTATTTAATGCATATATTGTGTCAAGCTACTGTTGTACTTGCCACATTTTCGTTGTGGAAGTCATTGCAGCCAGTCATCATAGGATAAATTCATTTGTCCTTTTCCCATCAGGTGTCACCTCTGAAAGCCATGTTGCTGTCTCTGAGAATAATCACTCCTCTTTTCGTACTACTTGCTGGAGTGCAAGCGGAGTTCATCACAGACAACTGCAAGCTGATTGCAATTAGCAAGTCTCAGCAAGATGCGCTCCATTTACTAGAGCCTCTCACCAATCGATCGTAAGCCAGGTTTTTTCATCTTAATCTAGCATTTATTCGGTTTGCTGGTCTTGTTAACGTTAATAACTGTCTTCGTATTCACTCTGAACAGCTTCACTGTGCCAGGAGAGGAATATTCCTATATTTTTCAGGTATGTGGAGATGCTGGCGGAGTGAAGGGTGCAGGTCTTGTGCAGCAAGAAAAAAAAACTGGAAAGCAGGTTCGAGTTGGATACTACAACCAAACACGAGCTATAAAAGGAAGTATGTAACATTGCTTGACCTTTAAAAGTGACATTTCATCATTTGTTTTATTTTTGCTACAGGTGGACAGTATTTCTTTGAATTAATATAAAAAAACAGTTAACTCAGTTATCTGTGTTAATTTATAATAATGACTACTGAATTTTTCTTTTATTGTCTGCTGATTCTTCTGTGTAATTGTGGCTTTTGTGTAGTTTAGTTGGCAGGGATGCATTGCAAGAGAATATTGTAAATACAACCCACATAAACACATCAAATTTCCCTAAATTACAGAACTTTTTCCAGGTGTCCAAGGAAGCCTTGTTAACTCATTTTTGACTGTAGTTCTCCTTTTGTTCTTGGCGCAGGTGACTGGATTCTGCTCTTCTACGAGGGAGGAGAAAGATACGACAGCCACTGTTCAAAAGAGGCAAGAAGAGCCATGATTATGATTTCATGCACAACAAGTACTAAGGTATGAACTTTTTACTTTCTACCTCTACAATAATTAAATAAAAATGCATCTGTTCATTTCATTCATTCATGTGAATACATTAATAGATCTGGATAAAAAAGAATTAAGTTATCATTGATCCTCATAACCAGTGTTGGGGGTAACGCATTACAAGTAACGCGAGTAACTGTGTGCTGGCCAAGGATCAGCACGTAAAACTGATCGGGAAGACCAAACCGTAAGTCGTAGAGACTTGAAACTTGGAGGGATGATAGTACTCACACCGCCTAAAACATGGCCAAAGCTCGCCGCAGTCGGCCCTACAGGGGGTGCTACAGCGATCAAAAGTACAAAATCGCTCATACCTCTTAAACCGTGCAAAATTTTGCATTTTAGGAATCAAACCAGTGCAGGAAGATTCTCTGGAGAGTGAATATCAATAATTATCAAAAAAAAGTCGAACTTTCGCCAAACTTTTGCCAATATGGTCCCCATTGACTTCCATTGTATTTCTTTCCCGACTATGAAAAAAAAAAAGTTGAACTTTCGCCAAAACATTTGAAAGCGGAAGGGCCTCTTTTACTAAAATGCCTATAACTTTTAAATGGAATGAGACATCTTCACCAAACTCACAATACGTATGTAAGAGCTCAATCTGAGTCACTTGGTGGCGCTATTAGAGGGAAAATAAAACGTATAAATGGCCATAACTACAAAACCTTTGGTCCTGTCAACATGAAAATCGGTACGCACAGTCTTGGTTGATAGTACCACAAATGGCTGTAAGCAGTCTAAACAAAACCTCGTGAACAAATGCGACAGGTGATTCTAAACAAGCATGCAAAGTTTTAAGGAGATCGGACCACAGCTGGCACTATAACAGTCATAAATGTTAAAAAAACATATTTTTATGGTACATTAACTGGATTTGCCAAAAATGCTGTTTTTAATAATTGATTTAAGTGGTTACAGTCTTGTTGAATAATATGTAATCTCTTTTTTTCATATGTGCTTAAATGCCTTATTTTTTGTGTCTGTGTGTGTGTGTGTTTTGTTAGGAGACATTTTCAGTGGTTTTGGAGGACAATGAGAAGCAACAGGACTGTTATTACCTGTTTGAGCTGGACTCTAAAGCAGTCTGTCCTGTAATCCCATCCAAACTCAGTGCCGGCTCCATACTCCTTATTGTGTGAGTGCTTTACAATTCTTAAAGGGGTTTCAGGTTACACAATTAGAGACAATTAAGGAGAACCATTAATGTATTTTGCTCCTACTTTACATGCAATCATGTTCCTGTTTGTTGTCCATAGTGTATTCTGCTGCCTAGCTGTGTATCTTACTGGTGGATTCCTCTATCAGCGACTAGTAGTTGGAGCCAAGGGAGTTGAACAGTTCCCCAACTATTCCTTTTGGTCAGAGATCGGCAACTTATCTGCTGTAAGTGTAATTACATATGCATTTGTCTCAGTTTATCATCTGTTTTGGTGTTAATGAACCAAATGTTATTTTTTTTTATCCTTACAGGACGGATGTGATTTTGTTTGTCGTTCCCGTGGCAACAGAGAAGAACCACCCACATATAGAGGCGTGGCTACTGAACCTCTAGGGGAGGAGCCAGAGGAAAGGGATGACCATTTACTTCCCATGTGACCAAATCATAACAACCAATGAGAAAAGAGGCTGGACAGTTATTACGGTTTTGTAACCCAAAGAGCGATGTTCAGTTCAGCAGGCGTGTTGCTAGTTAAGAAGTGCTGCTGTTTATTTTATTATGGCTTTTTTTTTTGTCCCAATAGCACTTATTCTCTATTTATCCCTTACAATGTTAATTTGGTGTTTGTTAAATGTAAAAGTTTGCTAGTTTTCAAAATTCCAAAGACCCACAAGTATATTTGATCATTTAATATATGATCATAATCAACATGCAACACTGTCCCTGCTTTCTCTCTTTATAGGAAGTAAAAGACATCAACGCTGCTTGACTGCATTACTTGTAGTTTGGTACAAGTACTATTTGTTTAGAACGGTTAATTCAAGTTTTACTTGTAGGATGAACCTATGTTTGATAAAACTGAAATGAATTAAGCTTATGCTCCACCCGCTTATTCCCAAATTTTCAAAAATTAACTAATATTGATTATTTAACAAATTAAACTAACAAATATGCTCTGCTTTACATTCCAAATTAGCTGTTTGTTGTGGAATATTGTGCTAGTATGAAGAAGTTACAAAGATCTGATGAGGCCTACCTCTTCAGCCTGTTACAGTCTGTAGGCGACGTTTCCTAACGATGTTATTAATATCATAAAGTTTAGATACATTTCTAGAATATACAAAGGTGTTCTGGGAGAGCCCCAGTCTGCAACATTACTGTTGATAACAATTAACAGTTAAAGTGAAACAACATGAAAGAAAAGGAGTTTTTGTTTGTTTTTACATGATATTGCAAATGTTTGATTCTTTGACGGTGGGATCTATTTCACATGGTATAAATGACTGTAAATCGTCAATGGAAACCACAGGACAAATTCCAGACTATGACAGAGCAGCATTGTTTTTTTTTTCACCGCTTTTAAGTAATATGTGTTTAAATGCACTGAAGCTTTTTTTTCGTTTTTAGTGAGTCCTACAGTCCTACATTTTCCTTACACATAACCATGTTCTTGAGGAGCCAAGATTATGGTTGAGCATAAACACTCCTGTTTTTGAGGTACATAGATCATAGCCTTATAACACTTTATAGAATCAGGATGAAGAGAGCTGATGGTTATAAACCCAAGCCATATAAGGTGCTCCGTTATTATGTATCACTGAAATTTTGGTCTGTGTATAAAAGAGAGTTGGAGCGTCATTGAAAAGCACTTGTATTCATCAGACTGATAATACTAGTGCATTTGGCTTCCTGAGATACAAGCCTGTGCAAAGAGGTGACTTCATTGTTCTTGCTACTGCTTTATTGTTCTTTACAATTTTAGTGTGAAAATATTAATTTTGTTTGCTTTGGAATTATTGAGGAGAAAGTGTGAATAAAGTGTTTGATTACTGGTGTGTGTATGCACTTGTCCTTCACAAAGTTAAAATTTTGCTGGACATTTTGGTGTCCGAGAGAAAAATAGTGGCTTCTGGCTGGCATTAAAGTTAGTTAAAACTAACAAAAACAGGTTAATTAAACATTGTCAATAATTTCTTCACACTCTACTATTATCGGCATAAAATTGCCAAAAACGCGTACATCAAATGACATGTCTTTGACAAATCGATAATTAATTTGAATTTAATGAAGTTAAATTGAATTTAATGAAGTTAATATTGAATTTATTGAAATTAATTTGAATTTAATGAAGTTAATATAACAAAAAAATCTAACAGTGTTTGTATACATTTAAAACAATTTAACAGAAAATTTGTATTGAAAAAACGGAAGAATTTTACAGCCCTCAACAAATTGTATCTTTAAAGTTGGGATTAAAGTATTACAATTAGGCCTGGCAAACGATTAATCGCTTCCAAAATAAAAGTTTGAGTTTGCCTAATATATGTATGTGTGTACTGTGTGTAATTATGTACATATAAATACAAGCACATTCAGGTACATATTTAAGAAATATTTACAATTATATGTATTTATTATAATTTTTCTGGAATTTATATTATACATAAATAAAATATTTTGTACATAACATTTCTCTCAAATATATACATTAATTTGTGTGTGTATATATATATATATATATATATACACATGATAATTACACACAGTACACACACATATATTAGGCAAACTCAAACTTTTATTTTGGATGCGATTAATCGTTTTCCAGCCCTAATTACAATACATAAAATTAGTGTTGTTGTTTTTCTAATTAATTTTTATTTAATGTGTTGCATTGCTCTGCATTCCTGTGGGAAATGGTGAAACAGTACATCTTTTATTTTTATTTTCAACTTAAAAATCATTTTCAACTTAAACAGTGAGGAAAGGTATACAACATCATATAATAACAGTGTGAGATCTTGTGTTTAGTATGGTTACTGTAGCTAATCTGAATTTAATCGAAAATCGCTTTTCCTGTGAAATCTTAGCTTCTAAGACAAAGGTTACAGAGCAGAGCACAAATGGATGTAGACTGATGATGCAATAAATCCACCTCTGTGTGTGCCGTTTCTTTCCTTTTGTCATCTTGTCTAGTTGGCTTGCTTACTTCACTATCTTTACTGGCTTGGCAACTAAATTTTGTCATCATTTACACAGCCTCATGTCATTCCAAATCTGTGGGACTGTGGAATTTATAAGATATTCTGAGATGCTTTTCTGTCCCTTTAAAAACTCAACCCTTTTCATTTTAAAATTGTAATTTCAGTAAATATTAAATTTAGTCTTCTAGTGTGCAAGCCACAATATATATGTAAATAACCAAACTATTTGACATTGGATAATGGAGATTTGTTTTTTTTTTTATTATTAATGTCAGTTAATAAACTGTGTTGACTGAACCGTAAAATAAGGATAAGTGCCTTTGAGATCCATACACAAATGAATGAAAAATGCAGGTACGTGTGATTTCGTCCATCATTATCAATGAAGACCTGGACATCTCATTTACAGAATGATGGAAAAACAATTAAATATGAATTTCAAAATTTTCATGAAAATGCTCAGATGATCCACAATGCCTCAATATTTAGTTTAAAAGGGATGAGTATTTACTAACTTTGAGTTTCAACCTATAAACATACACTATATTGCCAAAAGTATTTGCTCACCTGCCTTGACTCGCATATGAAGTCACATCCCATTCCTAATCCATAGGGTTCAATATGACATCGGTCCACCCTTTGCAGCTATAACAGCTTCAACTCTTCTGGGAAGGCTGTCCACAAGGTTTAGGAGTGTGTTTATGGGAATTTTTGACCATTCTTTCAGAAGCGCATTTGTGAGGTCACACACTGATGTTGGATGAGAAGGCCTGGCTCTCAGTCTCCGCTCTAATTCATCCCAAAGGTGTTCTGTCGGGTTGAAGGCAGGACTCAGTGCAGGCCAGTCAAGTTCATCCACACCAGACTCTGTCATTCATGTCTTTATGGAGTGCACAGTCATGTTGGAAGAGGAAGGGGCCAGCTCCAAAATGTTCCCACAAAGTTGGGAGCATGGAATTGTCCAAAATGTCTTGGTATGCTGAAGCATTCAGAGTTTCTTTAACTGGAACTAAGGGGCCAACCCCAGCTCCTGAAAAACAACCCCACACCATAATCCCCCCTCCACCAAACTTTACACTTGGCACAATGCTATCAGACAAGTACCGTTCCCCTGGCAACCGCCAAACCCAGACTCGTCCATCAGATTGCCAGATGGAGAAGCGCCAGAGAACGCGTCTCCACTGCTCTAGAGTCCAGTGGCGGTGTGCTTTACACCACTGCATCCAACACTTTGCATTGCACTTGGTGATGTGTGGCTTGGATGCAGCTGCTCAGCCATGGAAACCCATTCCATGAAGCTCTCTGCGCACTGTTCTTGAGCTAATCTGAAGGCCACATGAAGTTTGGAGGTCTGTAGCGACTGACTCTGCAGAAAGTTGGTGACCTCTTCGCACTATGCGCCTCAGCATCCGCTGACCCCGCTCCGTCAGTTTACATGGCCTACCACTTCGTGGCTGAGTTGCTGTTGTTCCCAAACACTTCCACGTTCTTATAATACAGCTGACAGTCGACTGTGGAATATTTAGGAGCGAGGAAATTTCATGACTGGACTCGTTGCACAGGTGGCATCCTATCACAGTTCCACACTGGAATTCACTGAGCTCCTGAGAGCGACCCATTCTTTCACAAATGTTTGTAAAAACAGTCTGCATGCCTAGGTACTTGATTTTATACACATGTGGCCATGGAAGTGATTGGAACACCTGATTCCGATTATTTGGATGGGTGAGCGAATACTTTTGGCAATATAGTGTATCTCTTCTATCTTTATTTGACCTTCTAACTCTGGCACTCTCCATTCTAACTGTTTTATCCATTTGTTTTCTTTTTTATTTATATAAAAAAATGCCTGACCCTCTAACAGTTTCACAATCAATTATATTTCTATTCTAACTACTTGTTTTTGTATTCATTATAAAAAATTACCCTCTAACACTAGCATTCTCTATTTTTTTCTATCCTTTGACTTTGTCTTTGACAAAATAGTGCTGTCAAATGATTAATCGCAATTAATTGCATCCAAAATAAAAGTGTTTGTTTACATCTGTGTGTGTGTGTTGTACATTTAGTATTTATATAGACACACATTTACAGTATATTTCGAAAATATTTACATGTAGGACAATTTATTATCACGATTAATCGTTTGACAGCACTAAAAAAAAACCTTGTGTACTGGATCAGGCTAACTGAGACTTGCCACAACATTTAGCTTGCATATTATTTCTATTTTCTTGCTTCTGTTGTCCTCATTTGTAAATCAATAGTCAAAAAGTCATCATTTCTGAGCAGAAACTTGTGTCGTATCGCTGGAGAAATTAACTTCCATTGAACTTGCTGGAATAGGGATCGCGGGGCACAACCTTTGAACTTTTCAGTTTGTGTAAATCCACATGGGGTTCAGAGTATATTTTCTTTTTATCCACGTTAATTTCACACTTGTCTAGTACAAATATGTCGCTTTGTTTCATAATTACAGTGTTTCGTTATTTACCTCAAAAGAAAGGAAGTGAAAAGTGACCACAGGTCAATGCGATTAGAAAAATGAGAATTGAGGGTGTTGTCTGTGAGGATAAAAATCTTGTCTCATCCCATATTACCAATTTTTTTAGTAAGTTATATAAAATGGACTCCAGTGTTATTGACCCTTTTCCTATTCTAAATTCTGTTACTTCAAAGAGAACTGTTAGTAATTATTTTAATTTGATTTGTTAAAAAAAAAAATATCGTTGGAAGAAGTTAAAAAGGCCATAGATAGTTTAAAAAATAACAAATCACCAGGGAGTGACGGGTTGACTTCAGAACTATATAAAACCTTTTGTGACCACTTATCTAAATTTTTATTGGCAGTTATGAAGAATCGTTTGTCAACGGATGTCTTCCACCGTCAATGAGAGAGGGTGTTATTACTTTAGTTCCAAAATCTCAAATAGATACTCTTTTGGTCAACAATTGGCGCCCAATCGCATTATTAAACAACGACTATAAAATTTTTGCATCTATTCTTGCAGAACGGCTTAAATATGGTCTGGATGACTTCACTGATGAGTGCCAGTCTGGGTTTCTAAAGGGTCGCCACATTTCAAATAATTTAAGGTTAGTTCTTGATTTGATTGATTATCGTGATTTAGTTTCAGATCCTGCTCTGATTATGTTTTTAGACTTCCAAAAAGCCTTCGATACTGTTAGTCACAACTTCATTTTTAGTGTTTTGCAGTACTTTGACTTTAATAATTATTTTATCAATGCAGTAAAAACGTTGTATGTAGGAGGAAATAGTTGTGTTAAACTTATTTCTGGAACAACACCTAAATTTTCAATCCACAGAGGAATAAGACAGGGCTGCCCCGTTTCCCCCTTTCTCTTTCTGTTAGTTACTCAAATTTTAAATTTAATGGTAAACCGAAACAATGTGTTTGAAGGTATTAGAATCCATGATAAAGAAATAAAAATCTCCCAATACGCAGATGACACCACACTTTTTTTAAAAGATCAATCAGAAGTCCCTAAAGCATTAGAGATCATTAAAGATTTTTCAGAGATATCTGGCCTATCTCTTAATATTTCAAAATGTGAGATATTGTCTTTAAAAAATGTAGATATAACAGCAATTTGTGGGATACAGCTTAAAGATGTAATTAATTATTTGGGTGTAAAAATATCTTTAAATTCAAATATGGGTCTTACAGAACTTAATTTCAATCCCGTTAAAGACTTGATTAGAAAGAAGTTCAATTCTTGGCTAGCAAGAGACTTGTCTCTTGCTGGTCGAGTTTTGTTGTCAAAGGCAGAGGGTCTATCAAGTGTGTCTTATCTCTTCTCTGTATTGGATTGTCCTAAGTCATCATGTACCTCGTTGGATAAGTTATTATATAATTTTATATGGAAAAACAAATCACACAAAATTAAAAAGGAGGTTTTAAGAAATAAGATTAGTGATGGAGGTCTTGAAGTTGTTGACTTCACCCTCTTTAACCATGTGTTAAAAGTAAATTGGTTGAAAAGATTTGTTAAAAAAACTGATTCTATATGGAACACATTTCCTAATTTTATTTTTAAAAAAATTGGAATTGAATTTTTGTTACAGTGCCCCTTCTCACTTGGTAAATTACCCATCAAATTAGCAAAATTTCACCAACAGGCTCTATTAGCGTGGTTACTGGTTTACAAACATAATTTTTCACCTCACCGTTGTTTTATTTGGAATAATCAGAGCATTGTTTACAGAAATAAATCATTATTTTTTGAGAGATGGTATTTAAATAACATATACTTTGTTAATCAGTTGATGGATGACAATGGTCAGCTATATTCTTTTCCAGAATTTTCCAGGAAATTTGATTTTGGGGCTTCGTTAAAAGAATATAACATTGTATTTAATGCCATTCCTAGTGGTATAAAAACACTATTGAAAGGAGAGCAGACCTTTAATCCTGTTCCCATATATAACAATTCTGTGTCAGTAGAAGGGATTTTGGTTGTTGAGGACAAATTCAATAACCGCTTTGTTTGAAATCATATCAATAGAAAATCTATTCCAGCGTCGTCTTTTAAATGGATGGCATTATACAATGTTAATTGGAATGTCGTTTGGTCTCTTTCACACAAAAGTAAAAGAAGTCACATTTAAAATATGACATAGATGCTATCCCTGTAATAGTGTACTTAATAAGTATATGCAAAATATTGAAGAAAAATGTACTTTCTGTGATTTAGAAGAAACCATTGAACATCTTTTTTGTGAATGTGTTTGTGTTCATTTTTTTTGGAATGAGTTAAGTACCTATCTCTCAGAAAAAACAAATGTTAGAATATGTATAAACACATTTGATATTATTTTCTGTTATTTTAATTCTAACTCTTGTATTCAATATATTGTTAATCTTTTTATTATACTTGGCAAGTTTTTTTATTCACAAATGTAAATTTTTGGGTAAGAGCCCAGTACTGTCAGTTTTTTTGGTTGACTATAATTCTTACACTTTGTCCTTGATGGGCATAAAAAACTAAAAATCAATCAAAAGCCAAAAATTGCTTTCAGTGTTTAACCTTGTTTATTTTTCCTCCTCTGGTTTATGTTATTTAATTTCTTTGTAATTATTTATTTTAGTTTATTTTAGTTTATTTTAGTTTATTCTACTTTCTATCTGGTATTATTTTTTGCATTTGTCCTTTACTGTTTTTGAGACTGTTGTGGTTTTGTATTTGTTCTGCAGTGTTATGGCATCAATAAAAAAACAAAAAATGTCTGCAGCCAGAACTTACTGGGGCGTATAACTTGGACCTTATAACTTGGACGTTATAACGAATGCACGTTAATGGTCACAACCACCCACATTTCCCACGTTTCCGACGACCGTGGTTTCATTTGAATATTTAAATTACTAGATCTGAGACACATGAACACCCACTTTTGGCAGAAGGGTTTTTTTTCAGTTTCTAGTGATGAGTGTATAGGTAGATGCATCGATTACTCGCAGCCAGTCGTTTGGGCCTATATAAGAAAATCTGCGAGGACTTACATTCCAATTGTTTTTTCAGTCGGATGGAATTAGATCCTGGTGCAGGTAATGTCATTTGCTCTTCTTTATGTCAGTCCTAGTTCTACAGTTGTATTCATGTTGTTTAGTTAGGCTATATAGAACTGTAACTGTTACAAAAATATAACATTTAACTGGATAAAAAAAAAGAATAATTCTACACAGTAAAAAATAATACACTATATATACGCAATAAAATTGTGGCAACAGATTACAAGCGCAGGGGCTGCCAACTTTTGAGTTCAACTTGGGAGTGTGAATTCCCACAGCGGGAAATGAATCCAGCATTCATGAGGGATATGTCACTCCCGAAATTTTGTTGCTTGTACGGACTCGATGGCAGTTAGCAGCACGAAAAATTCTGAACGGATTATATTTAGCCTAAAAAGTGCGCAAATAACACTGCAGGGGGGAAAAAATCAAGAAAGATGTGTCTGTGATTCGCTACATTGCTCAGCGCTACGAAAACATGTTGCAAGCAATATTAATTAAAATCAGCGATTGAGTTGGAATTAATCAAATAACCTCCTTAAAAATCATCAATTTAAAATTTTTATCCGCAAATAGCGCGCGTACACACCAAATAATCCTAAAATATTTACAAAATACTGTGTTCAATGGACAAAAAGAAATACTACTATGCTAATGAATACCGCCTAATCAAATTATTTGTGACCCAGGACCATAAAACCAGTCATAAGGTTAAACTGTCTGAAATTGGGATTTATACATCATCTGAAAGCTGGATAAATAAGCTTTTCATTGACGTATGGTATGTATGCATGTATATTTGTTATGACAGGACAATATTTGGCCGAGATACAACTATTTGAAAATCTGGAATCCAGGGGTGCAAAAATATCAAAATATTGAGAAAATCGCCTTTAAAGTTGTTTAAATGAAGTTCTTAGCAATGCATATTACTAACCAAAAACTAAGTTCTGATATATTTACGGTAGGAAATTTACAAAATATCTTCATGGAACATGATTTTTACTTAATATCCTAATGATTTTTGGCATAAAAGAAAAATCAATAATTTTGACCCATACAATGTATTTTCGGCTATTGCTAAAATATACTCGTGCTACTTAAGACTGGTTTTGTGGTCCAGGGTCACATTTTAAAATAACAAAAGTTAATATTATTAACAGCTTCGAGTGAATAATTAAAATAATATATTACATTTAATTAATTTAATCTTATTTTAGGTAAGCTTTATGAAATACACATCAAAAGAACTCTTGATTTATTATTGCCAACAACAGTCACAGATGTTTAGACAATCCAAATGCATACAAAGCACCGATTATCCAGTTCCAGATTACCGGTGCTGGTTATGTAGATCACCACTGTGGATTGCGTTCGCCAGGCCTATATATGCAGATTTTAACATTTGGTTTGTTGTGATGGTTTGCTAGATTGTTTTTTTTTTTTCTTTATAAGTGTATCCAGTCTATTCGAGTATTCTGCTCTTTGTACTTTTAAAAATGTATGAAAAAACTTTATATTTACATATGCAGAATTAGATTAGAATTTAGATCAAATGTAGTTTATACAGTACAAGCGAACAGGGAAACAGGTCGTGTCTCATATAGTTTGAATGCATTGTTTGATGGAAAGATTCATGGCACTAAACAAAATCCACCTCTAAATTCTACATCATTTATTGCCATCTATATTACCATATATTTGTATATAATAATACAAATAGTAGAAAAAAATATGAATATAAAACTATGCTATTTTTCAATTACTGCAGTAAATGTAATTTACAAATAGGCAGATTATTGTTATTTGGCTGAAATAAATAAAAAAACAAACGTAATATCACAGTATAACCACTAGATGGCACGTATAACATGTATTTAAACGGTTGCGCAACCGTTTTTGCCATTTTTTAATAATGAATAAAAACAGAATAGAAAACACTAGTGTTAGAAGGTCAAGTTATTGTTGTTTATTTATTTATTTATTTATTTATTTATTTCGGACAGGTCATTCCACTTGCAAGGAACAGTTAATGTAAAAGTCTGTGAATGTGATTTTGTGCCTTTTCGGGATGGCACTTTAATGCGCTTGCAGAAGTTTGAAGTAGTGAATTTAGGTGAATGGTTGTTTTTGTAGGCAAACATCAATGCACTCAATTTTATGTGTGCAGCTATTGGTAGCCAGTGCAAAATCTAATGTGTGTGTGTTTTGTTTATTAAACATGTCTTCTGGCTCATCTAAATCATCTAACAGTCTTTAGTTGAGCTCTGCCTCCGTCTTTCCCCTCCAAAATGTTAACAGAAATTATCTTGTGCTGATATTTAATGATAATTTTAAATCATCGAACCACTAAATGAACTGTTTCTAACAATGATGTCTGTTACTGTTCGGTATTACACAAGTTTCACATTTCAAATAAGTGGATAAAACATATACACCCACCCCTTTTGTGGGCGGTCAGGGCTGCGATAGGCTGCTCCTCACGTCAATCATCTTCATACATAATGCCTATTGGCTGCCGAGCTCCATCATCACCCGCGGAAGTTTGTACAGAGGGAATCACAGTACTGTCAGTTATTTTAAAAAGATACATTTCTCGGCACAAATCCCGTTGGTCCGCGTGTTGCATCGAAAACGAAGACGAAAAAGAAAATGGATTTTAAAAGGAACAATTTTGCGTCGACAACAACAATGCTCGCATAAAGTGCTAGCACCTGACAGCTAATAGTATTGTGCAGCTCGTTGTTAATGCAGTTTATTTTTATCGGTCGCTTGATAAACAGCATAGAAAAGGATAAAAAAAACCCGATTTGAGCTGGAGTTTAGCAGCTGGCCTGCTTTTATGCTACAGTTGGTGTCAGTGGTGTTTTATACTGACAGCTGTGTTTATTTTTGTTTTGATTAGCATGCTAAGCTAGTCTGCAGCGCGAGGTGGCTTTCATCATTTTGGACATCAAATCCACAGCAACCTTCATACATCATCATCATAGTCTCATCTTCACACAACAAGGACTGAAACACAACAGGTAAAGTGAACCTTGTTGGCTTTACAACTCGTTAACACTTAACAGGACACTGTGTGGAGGCATGCGGATCACTTGACCCTCCTTGCCTGTCTTTGTTAGTGTGATTATGGTAAAAGTTTTGATTTCATGGGCGTAGACTCGTTTTCAAAATAATACGAAAACCGTAATACATTCTATTTCATAAACTAATATACATATATGTGTGTGTACATATGTACAAGTTTCTATGTACACTACCAGTCAAAAGTTTTTGACCAGTAAGATTTTTGTTTTGATTGATGTTTTCTAAAGAAGTATCTTCTGTTCACCATGGCTGCGATTGTTTTATCAAAAGTACAGCAAAAACAGTAATATTTTGAAATATTTTACTATTTAAAATAACTGTTTTCTATTTGAAAATATTTTAAAATGTAATTTATTCCTGTGATTTCAAAGCAGAATTTTTAGCATCATTACTCCAGTCACATGATCCTTCAGAAATTATTTTAGTATTCTGATTTACATTTATGAGGTTAAAAACAGCGGAGTATATTTTTTTCAGGTTTCTTTGATGAATAGAAAGTTCAGAAGTACAGCATTTATCTGAAATAAAAATCTTTTGTAAGACATTTTGATAAATGTCTTTATCATCACTTTTCAATTTAAAGTATCCTTGCTAAATAAAAAGTATTCATTTGAATGGTATGATGTTACTGATCTTTTGATCTTTCTATTCATTAAAGAATCCTGAAAAAACTACTCAACTGTTTTAAATATTGATGATAATAATAATAATTTAAAAAAAGTTTCTTGAACAGCAAATCAGCATATTAGAATAATTTCTGAAGGATCATGTGACACTGAAGACTGGACTAGAGTAATAATGCTGAAAATGTATAATGTATAATATATATATTTATATATATAATATGCAAGTAGAAAGCAGTTATTTTAAATAGTAAAAATATTTAAAAATTTCTTTGGATCAAATAAATGCAGGCTTGGTGAGCAGAAGACGCTTTTAAAATCTAAAAAAATATTTAAAATCTAAAAAACCTTTTGACTGGTCCAATATGATATACGATACAAAATACCTTATTGGTAGTGTAAACATTTATTATTATATAATAGTAAATTATAATTTTCTTTGCCACTTATAATTTTTTAAAAGTTATTTTATTAAATTCTATACATTTTTCCTGTGTATGTATGTCATTTAAAATTTTAATAATAGTTATAGTTATATTAGCTGTTATAGTTTTTGATTGATAACGGTTTGTTACAATTGTTGTGTTTTATAACTGATATGCCTGTTATTTCTTTCCTTTTTAAAACTCAGAGGTTCATCATGCTGGGAGATTGTGGAATGAAAGAATGGGAGAGACTAGCGCTCAGGAAGAACTCTGTCACAATTATGCAGGACTTAGTGGTGGATGATCTGCTGATCCAGCATCTCCAACAAAATGGAATCCTTACTGAAAACATGGCAGAAACCATTATGGTATGTGTATTAGCTAAGCATTAGTTATATGCTAGATCTAGACGAAGTCTACATGTAATCTATGTTCAAAAAACATATTTTAGGTAGAAAATGTTGTTTTAACTGAATTTTTAAATGGAATGTATATGGAATGGCCTTTTCCTGATTAGTGACAGAATAAAAATTAATGTTGTTCTTTAAATTTAAAAATACCGTCGTAATAAGTGTGTGAAGCCTCATAAATATTGCTTTGGTTGTTTTTAACCATGGGAAAATTTGAATCCTTTCAGGCTAAACCAACATCCCAGGGCAAGAGTCGTCAGTTGTTGTTTCTTTTGCCTAAACGTGGCCCTCGAGCTTTTAGCAGTTTCTGTGCTGCTCTTATGGCGACAGAGCAACAGCACCTCAGCAGGCTGCTCATGGACTTCACAGAGAAAGACGTGAGTTGGTGCCTTCATTAAGAATCACACCCAGTTAGACTGACTTGACAGGTTTCTGTAAGAACATAATGCTTGGAGTGATCATGCAGTGAGGGACCGGAAAAGTCTTCTTAAGCAATGACAGCACAGCTGATGACAACGAGGGAGGTAGTGTTAACAGATGTGCAGTATACATTAAAAAAAACTGAATCGTTGTTTTAAATCATTGTCTCATGAAGCAGTTTACTTGATGCTCTGCACTTAATGAAAGGAGAATAAAGCGTATTTTTTTTCTTTTCTTTTTTTTTTTTACACTGAAAGTCTTATGTTGTTTTCCTAAATACTATATATTATCAACTATATTAAGAATTTTCTCATCCAAAATACAACATTTTCTCCAGGCACTAAGTGGCAGGAAGAGTTGTGGGATCAGTCTTATGACCATAGAGATGTATATAAGTCACGCCAACCACAGAAGTCAAAGCTGGGTCAGTGGAATAAAAGAGAGGGAGAGAGAGTAGGACTAAAGGGGAAGTTACAATGCAGCAACGTCAATATAATGCACTAGTTTACCACGCCCAAACTGCACTGATTCTTTCAAAAAAACAAAACAAAACAAAACAAAAAAACTAAGGACAAGTTTAAACTCTCCTTTCCTTTGGAATAGTGGGTAATGAACTGACTGTAACTGTCAGTGTGGTGTATATTCTCACATGAAGTTGTAGTCAGTGTAGAAGAGTGATTTTTGTGTTGTTTTTTATCTTTACAGAAAAGCTTTTCAGAGCCTTCGCTGTCTCTTCCAACTCAGGAATGTGTTATACCTGCGAAAAGAGCCCGGACTCATGGTGAGTGCTTCAAAAAATAAAATAGTCCTAGTTTTAGTTGGCAATAACAACACTATGTTTAACTTTGTTACAACATTTTAGTGCTTTTGGCCAGTCAAATTAAAGTACAATACATACAGGGCTCAACAGTGTGACCATTTGAGTGAAAACTACTGTGCGAATATGAAAAAATATTTAGGAGCACCAGTGCAACTGACCCGATCAGCATATTTGTGTTTGCGCTGAGGGGAGCTTCAAATGTTTCTACGTGTTTTTGCAACATTGAGTAAGGTATCACAGACATATCTCACAAATCCTTTCATAAACAAAGTGTAAAGAGTGTAAGTAAGAGATTCATTGTGCAGTGTAGAGAGCTTTATTGATTATAGTGGAACTTTGTGAGATCGCAATGAGCTAAGATGAGTCACAGCTTTTAATGATTATTGACGGAGTTTGTAAATGTGATATTGATTTAATAGAACAGTTCAATAAACAAGAAGTTACTATTAAAGAAGTCCACTTCCAAAACAAAGATTCACATATAATGTACTCACCCCCCCTTCCAAAATGCAGTTTAAATGCGGTTTCAATCAATCCCAAATGCGGTTGTAAACAATCCCAGCCGAGGAAGAAGGGTCTTATGTAGTGAAACGATCGGTTATTTTCATTAAAAAAAAATTCAATTTAAATACTTTTTAATCTCAAATTATATGTGAATCTTTGTTTTGGAAGTGGACTTCTCCTTTAAGTGACTTACATTGTCTGACTATTAGGGCTGTGACGATGGCAGATTCTTTCCACCGTGGTGGTAATGGACCAGCTACCGCCGGTGGCGCGGTGTTGATATATAATTTTGAAACATAGCAAACGTGAGTGTTCATTTCAGCCTACAAAACATTAAAGTAAATATCAAAGTCATTATACATTTAAATAAGAAAGTAGACAAAATAAGAACGGTAAATATCAAACAAACATTTGTTGCATAAATTCGTAACAACCTCGCCCAAACCTTGTCCGATGGCTCATCAAAATTACTGTCCCGAGTCCGATTAGAGCACGAGTCTTTTCTAGCTCTTTCCCATTACACTGTTGCATCCATTAAAATAGCTCAGTTTTGTTTTTAATAGGAACGTGGTTATATTTCTTTTTGTTTCTTTATAAAGGTAAATTAGAAATGTGTTTGGAACATTTTTGTTTGTTAAATTAAGATTTTTGCCCTAACGAAATTAGGATTGTAACGTAACGACCAAGCGGCCAGAGACAGGCAGTGAGTTGATCACAGTCTGTTTGATCAATTTTGCCTTCTTAAATCATCACGACTTGCCTAAAATAAAATCTTCAAGCATATCACAATGTTATTTTAAACATTTCACTTAGATAAATGCACGCTATTATGCATATACAATCGTTTGTTGGAGAGGGGAAGCTAAATGCGCTTTGCAGGACATGGAGGCACCAGCGCAATCACTTGCAAAAAAAAAAAATGTAAATACGCCGTAATCTTTGCTCATAAAGGGAGCGTAATATATCATCCGGAACTGTAAAGGGTGTAATATTATTTGCGTGCACTCACAATAGTAACAAAATGTTGTGCTTTTGTAAAAATAAAGAAAACTAACAAGATGCGCTTTCTGATGTCTCGGTGTTGAACAGGAGCGCTGCACAAAAATTAAACGAAAGTCAGCTAATACTTGCCTTACAGATAAATATATCTATAGAAAGCTTTAAATTATTACTATGCTACTTTAAAACTAAAAAATTCAAATCGAAAACAAAAACTCTTTCATTATAAAATCCGTAGAGATGCATTTCTCTCTAAAGGCACGTCCAATGAGCAGATGGCGAGTCGAGATCGTCATCTTAGCGACACTGGCTCAGAAAACACTAGTTTATTAATAATTAATTCAAGTATGTCCTTATTTCCCTCCGACACATTCATAGTAATTACTTTTCCCGGAGTTTTGCAAGCTTTAGTCTATTGCGTGCGTATGAACGCAGATCTCTTCCAGCAACTGCGAAGGCACTTGCGCTCGCTGCTGCTGCCGGCGGGGACACTAAACACGGCCATGGCAGAATAATTGTTTTAGAAACACTGGATGTTATTCTTGTTATAGATTGTGTGACATTACGTGCAGTACCGCCGGTGGCGCGGTTGTCATTGCAACCGTCATAGCCCTACCGACTATAACGCTATTGCCAGATTTTGCTCTATTTCGTTGTCAAAAATAGTTTGAAACAAGTCACAACTGAGCCACTGCACATCATTCAAACACAGCGGTGTTTTGTTAATGAATGAACGTGCATTTTTAAACGAATCTAGTGAGTCAATGGTTCAATTTCCCATTTTGTAAAGACAGTCACTTGCTTTATTCCTGAATGAATCAGCCGTTGGAATGAATCATATGAATGAATGATTCAGTAATTAAATCAGTGACTTGCCGCCACCTACTGGCAGTTTTAGTTTCATTTTTATAGTATCTTTTTTGTTATTTAAATCATTTAATATTTCTATATTCAACATTGTAAATTTAAAACATTAATCTCAACATGAATTTATGAATTTGATTGGACTCATAGCTCATTAAACATATGAAAATCCACCTACAAGCCACTTTTGAGTTCTTCTGTGCCACCTCTGTAGTACAAATTAATTTTGTTAATACTGATTTCATTTGATTGGTAACTTATTCTTATTCTACTTGTTCTTATTCTGTTGTTTTAATTAGAAATATATATTTAAAAAATTTGACATAAAAGATGTCATACTTTTAATAAATGTGCTTGGTACCCACAAAAAACAAAATTCCCATGTAAATCACTTTGAGTCAAATATCACCTCGTAATGGGAAGGCTAAGTTTTGGTCATATTTTATTATTGATTAGAAGGTGCTCCTTAAATTTTGACTGTGCTCCTAAAGTTAGAAGCACAAGTGCTCCTAAAAAGAAAAGTAAGTGTAAAGCCCTGAGATAAAGAAAAATTGTTATGTGAGATGAGCCTAATATTTTAATTTTCATAAATGTGTTTTTTTTTTTTTTTTTTTTAGAGTCCATGGAGATGTGTTTGGATGCTGACTCTCCCGTGACCACAGCTGTTCTTCCCTGCACACCGGAATTTTACCAGTCCCATAGATCACAGGTACAAGGACACAAACTCTACTCCACTGCACACTCACACCCACTCATTTTATTTGCATATATTTTACGCTGTGTTAGCACAGTGTGTAACTTCTATGCAAATGTCTTTAAAGGCTTACCCGATGCGCTCCTGCCCGCGAGGACTGGCCCTGGTACTAAGTAACGTGAGGTTTGACTCAGCTAACACTGATTTAGACGTCCGGAGGGGGGGAGAGGTGGATGAGGAGACGCTAAGGAGACTTTTTATGGAGCTGGATTTCACAGTCAGCCTGCACAAAGACCTAACGGCAGAGGTGAGTTAGACACGCTGCTGAGTCTAACTGCTCTGCAAAGCAAAGCTATTTATTAAGTTTTTGATTTGTTTTTCAGGCAATGCGCAGGTGCCTAGAAGAGTTTGCCCAGCGGCAGGAGCATGCAGAGTATGACTGTACTGTTGTGTGTTTACTGTCACATGGAGTTGAGGGATCTGTCTACGGCACTGATGGACAGCTGCTGGAGGTGTGTTTGATTTTAATTGCTAATTCTTAGTGATGCACTCAAATTTTTGTAACTGAGAATATTGGAAAGGCCAAAATCATTTGTCAAAACGCTTGCATTTAATTGCCGTTTTACTGTTGGTGCATGTTTACTGCATTTATTTTGTGTACACAATGTGCATGAACTACAGCAGGTAAACAGGTCAGTTGTGTGGACACTAGTGTTAAAATAACAATCTAGATTTTTTCCCTTTTTTTCCCCTTTTTTTTTTTAAATCAATACTAATATGAATTCTTAAATCTCTAGATTAAGCCTTTACTCTATGCTGTTTTCTGTTGATGCATGAACTTCACTAAACATAATTTCTAGCTCACCTGCCATCCGATAATCACAATACGTTTTGCACTTTGTTACTTTTAATATGAAAGTCTCATATTTTAAATTATTATTGAAATTCAAATTAGATCATAAAATACAAACAAATGTGGTTTTGACTCTCTAATGTAGTGTGACCAATGGTTGTAACTGATCATCTTTTCCTATTTATTATTAGTCATAGCACAAAATAAACAAGAATAAACATCACACTGTATGTTGAAAGAAACAGTCCAACTTATTGAAATGTATCATGTAGTATCGTGATCTCATAATTGCTCAGTCCATGTTCCAAACGTTGAAGGACGTCAAATAGCCTGTAAACAATATTTCACGAAGTGTTACATTTACTTAGTAAAACATTTGATGTCCATAAATTGGATATTACTCTAGAGAAGAGTATTTTGTGACAAATATGTAGTATGTTACATAGTTATTGTGTTTTTACTTAACCTCTTTTTTGTTTTAATAAATCTGTAAGGAAAACTTTTCGTTACAGGCACCATTTAAATGTTTATATTTCAATGGCAAATTGGAGTAGAAACCTAACTCTGTTATTAATAGACATAAAAAATGTTATGTGCAGTTTAAATGTGTGTGCAACTTAATTTTTTAATGAAATTGATTAATTAAGTAAGGGATAATCAACGGTTTGCTGTGCATTAAAGGATTTTAATTGCAGGACGTGGGGGCAAAGAACCGCCCGACACGAAGCAGAAGTGCATTTAAAATCCTTTAATGCACGGCAAGCTATTGATTGTCCCGCTTATACCATGGTCATTTGCCAAATTATAGACAAGTTAAAACTAGTATTGTTCTTTGCAGTGCAACATTTGACCGAATGTGTAAAAAAGACAGTTATTTTCGGCAGGTCCGTTTTCATTAACTCTTGCATTCTGCCCTCTGCAAATCAGACAGAGATGAAATAGTGCTGTAAGGTCACATTTATTTGAATGAATTATAGCATTTTTTTTTTTCAGATAATTATTGAGAGAGAGAGAGAGAGAGAGAGAGAGAAAGGGAGAGATGACGGTTGTGTGTGCATATGTCTCTCCCTACAACTAATTAATTAGAAAAATGACAACAAGTTTATGTGCGCAGCACAATGCGATCTCCGAGCCTTCTCTCTCTCTCTCTCTCTCTCTCTTTCTCACTTTATAACTATATATCTCTCTCATAATTCTTTGGAAAGAAGTCAGAATTGCAAGATACAAACTCACATTTGCAAGAAGAAATTTAGAATTGCGAGTTTTTATCTCTTTATATATCAGTGTTTTAAATGTCTCTCTCTGTCTCTCAGTTGGACTGGGTGTTTGAGGTTTTTGATAACGCCCGCTGCCCTCTGCTCCAGAATAAGCCAAAGATGTTCTTCATTCAAGCTTGTCGAGGAGGTGAGTTACTGGTGATTAAAATAGTCATTTTTTTCTTACATATTTTGAAACATACACTACCGGTCAAACATGTGACTGCCTATTAAAATGAATGTTTTTGTTAACTGAAATAAAGCAGAAATAAATAGTACAATAGAAAGTGTAAATATTAGGTGGAAAAAGTTATACTTAACATTCTTCTTAAGATTTTTATCTTGATAACTAACTGAAGTAAAGTAAGTTTAAGTTGATGTGATGAAATTACTTAAATTAGAACTGAAATTTGAAAAAGTTTAAGGTAAGTAAAGTAGCAATTATAAAATGCCAAAAGCACACAACAAAATTACTAAAGCTTAAACTAAAATTAAAACGAAACCGACTGACTTTCTCCTTTCCTCCTCATTTCTCCTTTTAAAAAAATAAATAAATAAATAAATAATTTCATTGAAAGACTCCAGAGTTAGAAATTAGTTTTGTATACAAATAGAAACTGGTCCAATATACGAATATCTTTCCAAACTTTTTTTTTGTTTGTTAATACGTTTTGACTGGTAATGTATTTTATAAAATATTAAGTATGCATTGAGACACATTCATTGAATTCTTCGAAAGTGAAAAATGACAAATATCTGCCAATTAATTGAATGTTTCAGATGTTAATATGAGGTTAAGATGCACCATTGTGTGCCTCATGCCAAAATCAAATCTCTAAAGCATATTGTATGGAAATGTGCTTGTTTTAATTTACTGAAGAATGTGTTTTATTTAGCTCAATTGTTTAAATAAGTTTTTAATAGTCTTTTTTTTTAAAAAAAAAAAAAGGTTTTAAAAGCTTTTTTTATACCATTATTGTATTTTAAATTGACAGTGAAATATAAAATAGCCGCAGATGCATAGCATAGCATAGCATAGCATAATGTTAAATCACTACCAAACAAGCGAACAAACAAACAAACATTTTATTCTGTTTCAGAGGAGATGGACAACGGCGTGGACCAGTTGGATGGTCAGGAACGGACTCAATCTCCAGGCTGTGAACAGAGGGATGCTGGCAGAGAGGGGGAGAGAGACGACAAAGAGAGAGAGGAGAAAGACAGGGAGAGACTGAGGGTCAAACTGCCTCAGAGATCCGACATGATTTGCGGCTTTGCCACCCTCAAAGGTTTCAGTGTGTACATGTTGTTGTATCTTCGTCTGATTCTCTTACCATTCTCTATCATGTCGTATGTCAAAGGCCGTGCAGATTGCTGATGCTCTATGTTTTGTGCTTGTTTTGTGTCTCAGGCACTGCTGCAATGAGAAACACCAAAAAAGGGTCCTGGTTCATTCAGGAACTGAACAGCGCTATCAGACAGAGAGCCAATGACACACACATTGCAGACATACTGGTGCAGGTAAAACTGTCTTTTTTTTCGAATACACTGATTTATGGCTATTATGGTTTCCAAACAATGTTAACATTTTATTTTTTGGATCTGACACATTGATATTTAATTCAGTTGATATCCGTCGGATATAACTGTTTTATAAAAACACTTTATTCACAACTTGTAACAGCTGAATCATGTAAATCCTGAAATAATATAAATCCTGATATAATAGTAAATAATAGAAAAATAAAATTTTTTGACATTACAGTTTAACAGTTTATAAAATCTAAAACTGTGAATTTTGTTAAAGGAGAAGTCCACTTTCAAAACAAAAATGTACACATAATGTACTTACCCCGTTGTCATTCAAGATGTTCATGTCTTTCTTTCTTCAGTCATGAAGAAATTGTTTTTTGAGGAAAATATTTCAGCATTTTTCTCCATATAGTGGACTTCCAGAGTTTGAACTTCCAAAATGCAGTTTAAATGCGGCTTCAAACGATCCCAAATGCGTAAATGTAAATGTAAATGATACCAGCTGAGGAAGAAGGGTCTTATCTAGCAAAATGATCACTTCTTTTCATAAAAATAATATGATTTATATACTTTTTAATGTCAAACGCTGGTCTTGTCTTGCTTTGCCTGAACTTTGTTTTTTTCCGGTTCATGACAGTTAGGGTATGTCTCAAAACTCCCATCTCATGTTTAGGGCTGTCACGATTATGAAATTTGGCTGACGATTAATTGTCTAAGAAATAATTAATTAATTGTCTGGTTTAGGGCATTGATGATTATGATGATTATGGCAATTAATTTTCTGTTTTATGGCTTTGACATACTTTTTTTTTTTAATGCACTTTGTTCAATAACAGTACAGTGTTTTTTGCTATTGCGTCTAATCTGTCCTCTCTGCGACCGTTCTGGCCACATACACACTGCAGCTATAACGCTTCGGTTGTCAGTTCACCGTTTACTCATTAATAGCATTCTGTACACACATAATTCAGTAAAATACGTGAGTGTGATAATGAAAACAGAAGTCTCGCCCATAAGCTTACTTCCTTCTTAAGAATAAGGTGATTAAAATGTATTTTGCTTTCTCTGCTGTTCTCTATAGGTGAATGGTCGAATTAAAAGCAGAGAGGGATACGCACCTGGTTCAGCCCATCATCGCTGTAAAGAGATGTCAGAGTTCACCAGTTCCCTCTGTAAAGACCTCTACCTCTTCCCTAAGTACTACCCCAGCAACTAGACACACGCACACACTCCCCAGGCACGGAGCACACACAGAACACACTGCCCTCAGAACTGATTTTGATGCAGTAGCGGGAGCTCAGCGCACGTGTGTTCATCCATCACCTGCTGTGAGCTCGGCACACAACACACGGAGTCATGTAAATCTACTTACACCCATTCCATGTGTCATCTTTTTCATGTTCCTCAGCACAATGAAAGGGTGATTAGGATGCATGCGTTTATTATTTACAATGGATTTGCCATGATAGATCAGTTTTTAGATCAGAGGGTTTTTTTTTTGCCTTGCGGTTGTTTTAACCAATGAAATTGCTAAGGAAAGAGTGAAGACGTCATTTGTGAGTATATGTGAAAAAAATCCAGTTTTATAGGGGGAGATTGGTGTTAAAATTAAATATATTTTTTTATATTCCAATTTTTTTTTCTTTTATTCAACAGCTGTATAAAAGTTGCCACAGGATTACCCCTTTTTTAACCAAAGCCAACATTTTATTAGTCTTTTGTTTTATCAGATTTATTTTTGTTATTTGTTTTCAATTTTCTTTGTATAGTTTTTTGCTCAGTAATTCATGTTCTGTATGTTTTGTAATTGTGGAGCCTTTTTATAGCCAAACCGTACATTCAGAGCAGCTTATCGACATACCCTCTGGATCTGTCACACATACATGGTCGTATGCATAGAAGTGCATACTAACGTCGTGCCAGTACCATACAAAACTCCTCCGTACCATTTCACTCACTAGATTGAAGCAGAGCAGATCTGCTCTTACTATCTCATAGGTGTCCTCAGTGTAGCTTTACATGCATTGTATCAACATCAGTACAACTGTTTTCTGTAAGTACTGTGGCATGACATCTGTTAATTTTCTCCAGTTATCCCTGTATGCACCATGGCAGCTTTTTTGAACTCCGATAGGGCTCTAACAGGGCTTCCTGTCTTAGGTTAGGTTAAACTGTTTTTGACTTTATGGTTGGTATATAATAGGTAACTAAGATGCATGTCGCTAAATCATTCTGTGGATGATTGACCAATTCCAAAACTTCCAGATTCCAGTTGCATTCCACATGGTGTTTCCGCTCGTTTTTCAAAGTATTGTCAAAATGAAATGTATATATACTCCTAAAATGGTTTGTAATTATGCCTGTACATATGCATATTTCTCTTAATCTTGCACGTTAGTTTTCACTTTAGACATTCTGTGTGCCAACAAATGCACATTATGGAGACTGAAATTAAGCTGTCTTAAAACAAAAAGCCTGCAGGTGGCAGTAAAGAGCTTTTGCACTTTATCAGCTCACCTTGTTGTCCTTTAGAGGTTCCAGGGTTTAGACACAGTCTTCCTGTTCTGCACACACAACATTATTCCTCCTGGGAATGTAGAGTGTAAATTTGAGTGTGCTGTTTTCCATCGGTGTATGTGTCTTCCTGATCTGGTAGGCATGACCTTTAGGTTAATGGTTGCAACCTTTGATCTTTTGACACTGCCGTGGCATCCCTCTCAAATCCTCTTTCACACTCACATTTCACACTCGTCACCTTTAGCATAGGTTACCATGATTATTTTATTTTAGTGTATTTTATTTTATTTTTACTGTTTTAGCAGGCAAAATGTTTGATGTAGATTTACACTGTTCATATTGGTGTTGTTTTCTAGCAACTGTTGCTCTCTTGGGTTTTATTTTGATATTTTAACTAATAAGCTTCTTTAAACTGGCAGAATAATGTGGGCATACACACTCCCAATCAAAAGTTTGGGATCAGTAAGATTTTTTTTTTTTAATAAACAAGTCTCTTAGGCTCATCAAGGCTGCATTTTTTTGGTCAAAAATGCAGAAAAATACAGCAATATTTTGAAATATTATTGCAATTTAAGATATTTTTTTTTTCTATTTTAATATACTTTAAAATATTATTTATTCCTGTGATGCAAAGCTGCATTTTCAGCATCATTACGCCAGTCTTCAGTGTCACATGATCCTTCAGAAATTACTCTGATATGCTTATTTATTAATATTATCAATGTTTGAAACTGTTGTTCTGCTTAATATATATATATATAATAATATATAATAATATATATTATTTTTTATTTTTTTATTTTTTGGAATTTCCAGGATTCTTAAATGAATAAAAAATTTAAAAGAACAGCATTTTTTCAAAATCGAAATCTTTTCTGACAGTAGAAGTCTGCTATCACTTTTTTATCATTTAACACACCCTTGCTTTATTAAAGTGTAATTTGTTTCAAAAAAAGAAAGAATAAAATGTACTGACCCCAATTTTTTAAACTGTAGTTTATATTGTTACAAAAGATTTCTATTTTAAATGATTGCAGTTCTTTTTATTCAGCAAAGAATCCTGAAAAAATGTATCACAGATTCCAAAAAAAATATTAAGCAGCACAGCTGTCAAAATGTATTGAGAAAAAAAAAACATATTTATTTAACAAAAAAAGCATATTAGAATGATTTTTGAAGGATCATGTGACACTGAAAACTGGAGTAATGATCCTAAAAATTCAGCTTTGCATCACAGGAATGAATTACATTTTAAAATATATTCACATAGAAAACATTGCATGTTGCATTAAAATTATATTTCACAATATTACCTTTTTTCTGAATTTTTGATCAAATAAATGCAGCCTTGAAACTTTAAAAATCTAACATTAACAATCTTACTGATTCCCAACTTTTGAACAGCAGTGTAAGTTCATTTTACATAAGCATTTAAATCCTGAGTATAATAAAGAGGGTCTGGTGCAGATGAATAAAAGATTATTTCAATAATGAAAAAAGTGCCATAATAATTTAGAAGAAAATATTAAAGCATTTAAACAAATGACTGTCTACTTGTTGAAATACTAGAAGCTATTTTCATCAGTCATAAGTTGTTTTAAATGAAAAACAAGTTAAAGTAAGAAACAGAGAATTTATATACTAGGAAAATGTATTAATTTTAGACCCACAGTTACACTGTGTTTGCAAGTGTTTCTTTAATGCTGCTGAAGGAATACCAGCACATTTATCTTCTCCAAAACCAGCCTAACATGAAAAAGATGAGTTCATTTTTAACTCTGACTGTATTTATAGATAATCAATGTATTTCTCAGGCTGTGTTCACCTGTTTTTGAATGTGTGTTCAGAGTTGTAATGGTTAAAGCGTTGTGACACTGAACCATACAGGTTCTAGTTGTGGTAACAATGTTTAAAAGTTTCCCTATGAAGGTGTTAAAACCCACAATGGGCTTGTATACATATTATATAATCCAGTTTAGTTCCTTTCCTCCTGACTGTGCCAGATGAGTGCCTAGCAAACTTGATATTAAATGGTTTATTCACTGCCTTTGTCATCTGTACTAACCAGCTATGAATGGTGCTTAAAGAATCTATAGGGAAAGTGTCATTTTTGTATTTTTGTAATGCAAAAGCTGCCATGTAATAAAGAAATACTGTTCCAAAGACCCTTGTGTTGTGTTTCTTTCTACATGGATAAATGCATCAGTTGCTGTGCATTTGAGTTTGAGTGTATTGTCTGGTGGGTTATAATAGCCACGTTGGATGTTATGTTCTGTATTGCGTTGTTTAGTATTAGATGTCTCTCACTCCCTCTCCCTGTTTTTCAGAGTTGTCCTCGGCTTCCGTGGTGATGCATTTTTATCCGTGTGCTCGGGTTTCTCTGTCCTGCCGTGGCTGCAGGAACGGCCGTCATTGTACCGATCCCGTAACACCTACCCATCTGACCTGTTCATCTGAGCCTTCGCCGCAAGATCCAGATGGTATGTATATAAACGTGTGATAGATTACTTTAATCACTTTATTTATTTTTACACTTTTAGTTGTCCAAGACGTTCTTTGTATATATCCTGACCAATCGACTGCCAGGCCCCTGTTGTGACCACATACACAATGTATTTCAGATCCACTTGAAGCCATGTTGGATCCTCTGTGAAGTTTTGCAAATCAGATCAGTGGATGCTTCACCCGGACCTCTCTCTAGGGTAATGCCTGTAAACATTTCGGACTCTAGAAGCTATGAGTTGGCAGGGAGTTTACATATTCATCAGGCCGTTAATCAGAGCAGCGGTTGAATCAGAGAAAGAGTGTGTTGTATTTTAAGACTGTGTGGGGTAGCTGAGTTTCCTCGCTGCTGCATTGAAGCTGTTGTGTTGGGTCACGTTGCCCCCCCCCAACCCCTACCTCCCACCCCAGCTCCTTCCAAATCCAAATCGCATACTCACTCATCATGTTACAAGGGTGCCCCCGAGGGGGTGGTGTCCTGTCAAAAAACACCCAGGCTCGCCAGAAGGAACAAAAACAAGAAGAGGTGGAAGTAAAACGGAAATCCAGCTGGGAGGGGTTCGGCCCACAGATAGATGGGGAGGCATGTTGCCGCTAGTAACGGCTGAGAGTGGGGATGTCGTTAATGTGAGATGAGGCGGCGATTAGCCGTGTGCCGCAGCTAAGAAAAGACAAGCAAATCTGGACCTGTATTATCTATTTAACACAAAACACAAGTACGCTCATTTGGGCTCATCTGTTACAGTCACTCTCTTCGCCAGCTCTCTGGTTGAGGCTTTGAGTTTTTACTCACTACAGTATACTTTTACAGTGATTCTTCTTGTTTTTCTTGCCCTTTTCAAAAAATGTATATTATTTCCTATCACAACAGTGCTTATTTTAGGCTTTGGATTACACGTTTCATGTAGTTTTACTAACAAGGATTTACCATAGTTTCTTCTAAAATATCATAGATGCAAGTTATTGTTAACACTGCAAAACTATAATTCTGTTAATATTTCTAGGTTTTCCAGTCCTTTTATTAGGTGAAAGCAATCTTAGAATTTGATTTGTAAAAATATTTGTGCATTATTTGTGCACTAATGCATTATTAAGATCAATCAAATCTGTTAATTTTATTATTACAATTGTATTTTCATTAACTAACATTAACAAAGATGAATAAGTACTGTTACAAATATATTTGTTACAAATATATTGCTCATTGTTAAAGCATTCACAGTTGGGACCTTATTGTGAAGTGTTTCCAATATTTTTTTTAATATTAATATTTCTGTTTTTTTGTTTTGTTTTTTTGTGGGCGGAGCTTATCTGGTGGGAGAAAATGTTAGTTTTCAAGTAGCGGTCTGTGGAGGCCATGGAATTAAAGAATACATTTAAATTTATATTTAAAAATTCTGACTTTATTCTCACAATTCTGAGATTATATCTCAATTCTGATGGCTCAGAATCTTGAGTTTATATCCCAAACTTTTTTTTGGTTTTTTTTTGGATTGTGTGGGTTTTTTTTCACAGAATTGACAAACTTGGTATTGTTGAGTTAAATAGAATTATAAAATCCGAATTACAAGATATAAACTTAAAAAAGAAAAGAAAAGGTCAGAATTGTGAGATAGGTAAATGTGTGAATATGTAAGATGTTATAGGTTTAAATAGTATTTCATGCTGTAACTGTAATACAATATGTCTCCTATAATCTGCATATGTTAATATTATGTAGACAAATTGTTAAAATCAAATTTATGCTTTAAAAGTAGAGTAGTCATAGCCCGTTTCATCCATAGTCTGTCCATTTAAACATCTGCGTTTAGCTTAAAAAGTTCTGACGACAGTATTCTATGAAAATTATTTGCATTCCCAATCTGACATTCAAAGGCACAAAAATATTTTTTCCCCTCTTTTTCCATGGATTTTATCCATTTACCTCCACTTGTTACCAGTGTTTTTCTGCCCCCACAATTTTTTAAACTTTTTTCAAAAATGTGCAATTAAGTGCAATTAAAGTTGTTGTTTTTTTTTCCTCAAAGGTGTGATTTCTAGACCTGGAAAGGAAGAAAAATTAACCTAATTGAGATTCCTGCAAACTTAAGTTACAGAAAAGTCATGTACGTTTCCATATTATTATTTCTCCCAGCCTCTAAGGTTAACTTATTAAAAAACACTATCTATGTCGGCGCCGATAGCCTTGTGGGCAGTGCACCAACATACAGAGCCTTTGCGCTATGGCGTCCCGTGTTCGGATCCGAGGACCTTTCCCGAAAGTAAGTACATCGTTAAAATAGTCCATGTGACATCAGTGGTTTAACATTAATTTTGTGCTTGTAAACGAGGCACAGCGCACGTTCTACTTCAGAACGCAGCTCCTGCGTCAGCAGTACCACATGCATTTTTCGTGGGACTATTTCAACGATATCCTTACTACCTTTTTGGGCCTTGAAAGTGGTAGTTGCATTGCTGTCTATACAGGGTCAGAAAGCTCTTGGATTTCATCAAAAATATCATAATTTGTGTTTTGTGTTCCAAAGATGATCGGAGGTCTTACAGGTTTAGAACGGCATGAGGGTGAGTAATTAATCACAAAATTTTCATTTATGGGCGAATTTTAAGGTATACTTTTACAAGTTTTTCGTAGTCGTAAAACAAACAGTTAGAGATTTTAAAGTTTGGAATTCTTTTAATTATTCAAATATTAAAATTGAATGAAAATCTTTTAACTCTGGAGTATCCCATTGCTTTTTGAGTGTAATCTCTATAAAATGATTTAAAATCCTTATCTCGTACTCGAGGATGGAAAAAGTTCTGGAAACTCGTAGCTCAAAATGATTGAGAACCCTGACCTTTGTGTTACCAGCTTGCTAATATACCAAATTTGCCAGTACCAAGTATTGGACAGAAACTATGGATGCCATGGTAATGTTTTGTAAGAATTGTGAATATCTGCATGTTTCGTGATGTGTTTGCATTCTCTGCACCTCCGTAAGTGTTGTTGGCGCAGTGTATTACAGGTAGGCCAACACTTTGACAGTTTGTGGATGGTGTGTTCCAACATATCTAATTGAAGAATCACATGTCTCAGCATTTTTCCCGCAAGTGTGTGTTGCGGGTACTGTAACATAAGAGTGAGACAGCGTGTGTATCTCGCTCTTTGAGCGGGGTGGTGTGTAACTGAATAAACGGGTAAGAGTCGGTGAGTGTATGTGTTTCATATGCTGTAACACAGGAGTGAGACTGTGTGTGTTTATTTTTGGCTCAGTGCGAGCGTGTCGATGGCTGCCGATGCGTCGCAAAGGAAAGCTCTGAGATACCAGCAAACCCTGGTCAGTCACTGTCTTTATGTGCCTCTTTCTCTCTCCCGCTGTTTTGTTGTCTTGCGCCAAGGCGTTTCGCTGTCTTGCTTTTGGTGGGTGGCTTGCTGAGGTTTGTCGTGGTCAGTCTGGTCTGTTCTAACCTAGAAACGCTTGTCTGCCCAAAATATGACTCTTTAAATAATGGGTCTCAAAGTCTTTCACTTCACTAGCCTCGGCTTTAATTGATTTTCCGTTCTATTCTTAGTGGTGGCGACACACATGGAGCTCACTGGGCTGTTCTAGCACAACTCATGAATAGGTATGAGAATTGTCGTAACCTGTGTCAACACCCTGCTGATTAAAGACAATCTGTCTCGTAAACTTACATTAGAGTCAATGTAATGGATTTGTGCTTGCTGCCTTATCAGATGCTCATTGGGAGAAAACCATGTTTGCGTGTTTTGCTTTCCACCTGCTAGGTTTTTTAAATGCTTGTCAGTCATTTTACGATTACATCAGGCAGCTTCGCTTTGCAGCATTTTCTGTCCAAAATCTGTTTACTGGCTTCATTTAGAGTGCAAAGTGTTTCAGGTTTCTAAGTATTCTGTAAAACACCTCGAATGCCCTTGAGGATTATTTGACGTGCTGAACTAAGCAGATGTGTGGACCAAACCTCATGGTTTGTGTGTATTCGTGCTAACCTACGCACTCCACCTCGGCTGCTATATGCTAGCAGAAACCTGAGCATGCAGGTTAAATATACGCCTAGCCCTGCTGCTCTCGATGGCCGCTATATGGAACGTATGGTCAGCTGGTCAGGTGCATTGAGCTATTTGTTAGAGTTTGGTTCTGTTGGACAGCTTATTAGGAAGGCCCAAAGATTGTATTAAAGTAAAAGGAAATAGTTTGAACGCTAAAAGGTCAAGTGTCAAAAGAAAGCGCGAGAGAATAGTCATAAATTTGGTGTGTGAGAAAGTGTGACGAGGGGGCGAAAGAGCGTCAATTCTTTAGCTGTCAGTTTTGCACTGTCACAAGTCATTAAGTTCCCACACACAAGCTCCCCTCAACCTTCCATTTCTCCACCTGTCTTCCTCTCTTCTCTCGCTTGCGAGTTCCCACATCGATTTTCCTCTCCTGCCGCACAATATCGGAAGATCGCCAGGGCCGGGAGCTTTTTTTAACCTCTGTAAATTTTACGCATAAACGCATTACTGCCCCTGCCGTCCCCTTTCTGTCCGTCTCACACACGCAGGAGATTCCTGTAGGGAAAAGTATACAGTCAGAAAAAAATTTCTCATTCATAGTCTTTATGTGAATGTTTACCTCCTTGTAATCAGATTTAATACACTGTGTTGCTGCTGAAAGAGCTACTGTTTACTCAAGACATTATACAAGTGTGTGTGTGGTCAGAATTTGCCAACTTAAAGGGATAGTTCACCAAAAAATGAAAGTTTTGTCATTAATTACTCACCCTCATGTCGTTCCAACCCTGTAAGACCTTTGTTTCATCTTTGGTCCACAAATTAAGATGTTTTTGATGAAATCCGAAAGCTTTCTGACCCTGCATAGACAGCAACGCAACTACCACGTTCAAGACTAAGAAAGGTAGGACATTGTTTAAAATAGTGTGACATTAGTGGTTTAACCATCGTTTTATGAAACTGAGAATATTTTTGTGCACAAAGAAAACAACAGTAACAACTTTCCAGTGTCTCATGTGCGTGTGGTGCTGCTGTTTACAAGCAGAGTAAGAAACACACTGTACATAAAACAGTCTTTGTAAACATGTCTGAAGATTTTGAGTGAGAGGATGACTTGCAGTTTTTTGCCCAGTTACTTATTTATACCAGAATAAACAGACGATGAACTAAGAGTGGGGCTGCCCTCGAGTAAAGACTTTTCTGGTTGACTAGTAATCGTTCATTTTAAGAATTAGTCGACTATTAGTCACACATTTATTAATAAACCATAAAAATCATAATAATGAGCATTTAATTGCCTGCACGGTCTAATAAGTGATCAAGCGTGTGCACAAAAAAAAAGCTTGCCACAGTGCACTGGCAGATATAATTCTGTGTCTGGGAAAAACTGCAAGGAGACTGAATAAATGTTTTAATAATTTATTGATAAATTAAGCGCTTAAGAGATGAAGTTGGGCGACAATGACTGGTCATCTCTGCAGTAGTGATGTGTCTGTATACATGTTTCATCTGACAATAGGCCTATTTGTTTTCTATATGAATTAGTTAATTTAAAAGTAGACATTTCGCTCTCTATAGATATGTTTTTCACGCCTGTAAAGCAAGTAGGCTATACATGGAGTTTCGAAGTGATGCGCTCCAGTTCATAGAGACAGAGATGGCAGAGAGCGCATCCTGTTTGCTTTCATTATTTTACAAAAGCTCAACCTTTCGTTGTTATTCTGAGTGTATACAAATAAACGTAGAGTCTTTACAGATTTGAAAAATGTATTACTTTTATCTGTATAACCAAAAATGACGGAATATTTTAAGAGCAAGTGACCGCACCGACGTCTCAATTTGTCATGCAGTAAACGCGCTGTTACTATTCAGCTTTCACACGCCGCACAGACAGTTCAACAACACACATTTTTCTAAGTTAACATTAGATTGAGCGGTTGCTAGTTGCTACTATATACATCTTTCAGATGAAAAGACATTTTTGAGGTTGATGATTGATAGGTGAGCGTATGGATGTCCAGCCGATAACGATCCATCCATCACGGACTGCGTGACTTCGCCACCTCGTGTTGAATTTAGTTTTCCAGCGACTAATAACATTTTGGTTGACCAAGCCCCTTCTCATCGGTTAACGGTTAGTCGACTATGAGGGGGCGACCCTAACTAAGAGAGATGGACGTTCTACGTCAGAACGCAAGCTCCTGCGTCAGCAGCATCACACGTATGCGTCGTGGTACTGTTGTGAATGCTCATTGAAAATCCGTTTCCTCTCTGGAGAATCCGCCATGGTGCAAGCGCAACTGGCTTTTAAAGGGGTCATCGGATGCCCATTTTCCACAAGTTGACATGATTCTTTAGGGTCTTAATGAAAAGTCTATAATATACTTTGGTTAAAAATTCTCAATGGTAGTGTAAAACAACACCCTTTTTACCTTGTCAAAATCAGCTCTGCAAAAATCATCTCATTCTGGTCGAAGCTGCTTTAAATGCAAATAAGCTCTGCTCGCCCCGCCCCTCTCTTCTCTCTGTGATGTGACGAGCCTGTTAGCTTTAGCCGCTAAACTTGCTAACTAGCACATTATTAGGAAAGACGATCAGAAAGATACATAAAAAAGCCCTATACTCACTTCTGCTGTAAGTAAAGCTGGATCACGAATGATTCGTGTGAACATAGACGGGTATATGTAGATTGGGAGGCGCATTCCCTTCTCAAACAAACGTAATCAACTGCATCTTCAGCGGCTCAGATGTCGGAAGTAAATGACGACCACTACGTTCATTGTTACATCCAGCAACACAACACCTCAATCGCTCAATCGAGATATTCTTGTCTAACTTACATCTCTGCTCCGGCATTGAAACATGGAGGTTGGACTGTTACAGCTGATCTGAGGTAAAACGCTCATATTATTTTTGACCCCTTTAAAATGAATTGCACGTAACATCCAAAACACACCCATGATTCATTAAGAGTATAAGTATAACCCTTTTGGACCATGCACCTGGTGCTCTGACCGTGTTTCTTTTTCTGTCATTGAACTAGCAAAAGTGAATTCGGACACACCCTAAGTGCACCTGCGCCGCCATGTGCTTCAGACCATTCGCTTAGATTGATAAAATATGGCCCTTGTTGTCATTCTGTTCATTTCTTTTTTTCTTTGTCCACAAGAAGATAACTAAGGGGTGACAATGCCAGTGCCATTTGCAACTTAGCAGACATGATTGAAAAAAGCTACCACAAATCAGTCAGTAATGAGCACGGCTGGTGTAAACAATGGTAAAAGCAAGTGCTGCTTGCTTTGTATATTCACAGTTCTTGCTCTTCTGGTTGACCTGGTTGAATGCTGAATATAGACTACTGCCATCTCCTGGTGTGGGACAGTTATGTTCTCTCACTCAAGTGCAGACAGTACATGCTAGGGTTGTGGTGATAAATCTATGCATCGCAATTTGTGGATAATTTCTGAGATTTTCCGAATGCATCGCGATTCTCTGCAATCGATTCTGAGCTTAGCTTTTAAAGGGGTCATCGGATGCCCATTTTCCACAAGTTGATACTTTGGTTAAAAATTCTCGATGGTTGTGTAAAACAACATCCTTTTTACCCTGTCAAAATGAGCTTTGCAAAAATCATCCCATTCTGATGAATTGTTCCTTTAAATGCAAATGAGCTCTGCTCACCCCACCCCTCTCTTCTGTCTGTGGAGTGACGAGCCTGTTTACTTTAGCCGCATTTAGTCACGAAACTTGCTAACTAGCTCGTTTTTAGGAAAGGTGATTGCAGAGATTCATAAAAAAATACCTTTATACTCACTTCTGCTGTAGGTGAAGCTGGATCACGAATGATTAGCGCGAACATGGATGCATTTATGTAGATCGGGAGATGCATTCCCTTCACAAACAAACGTAATCCACTGCATCTTCAGCAGCTCAGGTGTTGGGAGTAAATGACGACCACTATTTTCATTATTACGTCCAGAAACACAACACCTCAATCGCTCAAATGAAGATATTCTTGTCTAACTTACATCCCTGCTCCAGCATCAAAACATGGAGGTCGGACTGTTACAGCTGATCTGAGGTAAGACGCTCATGTCAATCAAATATCATGGGAGCCATCTGAGAACGGCTCGATTTGAAAAAGGAAATATTATTTTTACAGATTAATTAAAAACAACTGCATGGATTTTTAGCATTATAGGGTAGATTTGTACATACACTGCCAACACACATTAATGTGCAAACAACATGTAAAAGTGAACTTTGCATCCGATGACCCCTTTAACAGCAGTTGGCTAATCTAGTTTTTTAATCTAGTTTTTAACCACACACTCAAATGACCATAAAGAAGAGTGCTGAAGAGCGTCATGTAATTACACTTAGGCTCAGAATGCTTTTCTGACGCAAAATTAATGTAAACAGCCCACTGTAAACATCCTTGTAATTCGCTTCAACCTTTTCAGACTTTATGTGATTATTTTAGGTTCAAGTGTATGTAAGGAATTGGAAGCAAGCAGAATACAGCTGTTTCTAAAGCATGCAGTGCCGTCTGCGGTTAAAAACTAAGCTCAAAATTTATTCGGTTCGAGAGAACATTCGGAAGATGCATTCGGAAAATCTCACCATTTCTCAGTTTACCATACATCAGTTTATCGGGACAACCCTGGTACACGTAGGTTGGCCAGTGACTGTTGTCTGTCTGGTGTGTTTTAGTGCAACGGTCGACTTTCCACAGTGCTATTTTTCTTGGCATCGGTTTGGTGTGTTTCTACCCAAAGATTAGTTAGTACCTAATTATAACCCAGTTATTGTAATTAAAATAATAAGTACATAATAAGTGTGCACAACCGGCACTGTAGGCTACTCTCCCAGGTTCAGGAAACAATCCTCAGTCAAATGTGCTGCACATACTCCACTTAACTTGACTTAACAATGATTTCTAGTTGTGTCCTCATTTGGAAGGCCAAACAAAGTTTTGCTTTCGCAACAAAACACAAAGCGTCTCCACAACATGGTGCCGGCTGCAACAATACTACAGCGAGTTGAAAGTTGCAGAACCGTTTATCAATTCACGATACATCAATTTATCAGCACAACCATAGTACACGCAGTTTGACCAACGACTGTAGTCTGTCTGGTGTGTTTCAGTGCATACTAAGTACATAGTATGTCCCACCATCATTTGTCAGAATTTCTTCTTTTATATTCCACAGAAGAAAGTAAGTCAAACAGTTTTGACATGAGTAAATGATGACAACATTTTTTGGGTGAACTACCCCTGAGGGAATATAAATATGAAAGTCATTTCCAACCTGTATGGCTTTCTTCTTTGGAGCAGAAAATACATTCAACCCCTGTGATTTTCATTGTGTGGACCAAAACCTCTTGTGATCCACAGAAGAAAGAAAGTCATAAAGGTTTGGAACGAACAAAGGTGAGTAAATCATTTTGTTTTTGAGCAGCCCATCCCAAAAAATGCTGAGTGCTTTCTGTGAGGGTCAGGTTTACAGCTGAAGGATGGAAATTATAATTGGCTTGGTGTGAAACAAAAAAGTCAGTGGAAAGTTTCCACCATGATGGAAAAACTAATGCATGTGTATGGTCTTAGAGGACCGATGTATTCATTCACAGCAGTGTTTGCTTATAGTAATGTTAAACAGCACCGCGTGTTGTTTTTAATGGTCACAGTTAAATGATTTCACTTCCAGGTCAGGCAGGTGCTGATGACCTCTTCTTTAACACAAAGGCCTCTGGGAGTCTGACTGCTGAATGACAGCAATGAACAGACTGAGATCCAAGTAGAGAGAGTGTGCAGGAGATAAAAGAGTTGTTGCGTTTGAACTTTCACTTCATTATTGGGCAGAAATGCAAATACTAATGTTTTGAGGATGAATTAGCATATTCCTGGGGTCTTGTGAACTGCAGACTGCTGAAATATCTAAATTCAAACAAGTTTGTTTACCAACTCCTTTTGCTTAAGGTTGTGTGTCCTGTTTTTCTTGGTTAACACTTTGTAGTAACTTTATATAATTATTGATAAATGGCAAATGCATAACTGATCAGTAGTTCATGTACTTTCACATATGGATATGCTGTGTGGAAATATGCAAAAACTAATTTTTTCTTTATAGAAATTTACATGATTAATTAGTCTGTTCAACATTTTATAGTATTGCGTAGCGTGATTTTTTTTTAACCATGGACAAAGTCTAGTTCACTTTGAAGAGATTTTTTTTTTTACATAGTGTTTAAAAGGTGGGTAAATTATGGATGTTGTTAATGTTATTGTGACTTTTTATCTCAACTCTGGCTTTTTGTCTGAGAATTTTGTGATACAAACTCTCAGTTCTGCCTTTTTTTTAGTTTGCGAGTTATAAAATAAGAATTGTGTGATTTATATTACAATTCTGAGAAATGAAGTCAGAATTGCAAGATATAAACTTTTTCTCAAATTTCCGTGATATAAACTCACAATTGCAAGAGAACTGTGAGATTCTGACTTTTTATATCCCAAATGCAAGTTTGTATCACGCAATTCTGAGAAAAAAAGTCAGAATTGTGAGATAAGTCACAACTTTTTTTTTTTTTTTTTTAAACTCAGTTTTAGAAATGGGCTTCCAATTACGAGTTATAAGTCAGAATTGTGAGATTTAAACTTGCAAGTCTGAGAAATGAAGTCAAAATTGTGAAATATAAACCTTTTCTCAAAATTATGAGATATAAACTCGCAATTGCAAGTCCAATTTTGAGGAAAAAAAAAATGGGGAAAAAAATATGTTCTCAGAATTGTGAGTTTATATCTCACAGTTCTGACTTAATTCGCCTAAATTGCGAGAAAAAAGATATATATATTCCAAGATATAACTGAGAAAAAGTCAGAATTGTGAGTTTCTCTCACAAATATTACTTTATTTCTCAGAATTGTGACTTTATTTCTCAGAATTGCAAGTGTCTCGCAATTCTGACTTTATCACTCGCAATTGTGTTTATATTATGCAATTCTGAGAAAAAAGTGAGAATTGCAAGTTTATATCTCGCAATTCTGAGAAAAAAGTGAGAATTGCTAGATGCAAACTCGCAATTGCAAGAAAAAAAGTCAGAATTGTTGGATAAAAATTCACAATTACCTTATATATATATATATATATATATATATATATATATATATATATATATATAGTACTGTGCAAAAGTCTTAGGCCACTAGTATTTTCATCAGCTAAAAATGGTTTAAAGTCAGTTAAAGTCGGTCTTTTGCTGTAGTGTGTCAGTAGGAAATATCAGATTACATTTCCAAACATTCATTTTGCCATTAATCGTAATAATCCAGTGAGATTTTTGTTTGCACAAGGAGTCTGACAACAGCCAGTGCTCCACACAGAGATCTGATCTCACCATCATCCAGTCTGTCTCTGGAATGACATGAAGAAACAGAAAAACTGAGACAGAGTAAATCCAGAAGCACCATGGCAACATCTCCAAGATGTTTCAAGTGACCTGCAAAGCTACCTGAAAAACTCTGCACAAGTGCACATAGGGCAAAAGCTACTTTAAATGCAAAGGATGGTCACATCAAATGCTGATTTATTTTAGTTAATCGAAATTTTTTGATAAAGAAAATCTATTTATGACATTGTTTTTGACAGCATCCTCATTTTATGTGCCTAACGGTCTAAAAATTTTAACAATACTGTAGCTTTGTAGGTGTAGGTCTCTTAAAGCATCTTGGAGATGTTGCCACAGTTCTTCTGGATTTAGTCTGTCTCCGTTTTTTCTGTTTCTTAGGACAGACTGGATTGAATGATGGAGAGATCACATCTCTGTTTGCACAAGGAGTCTGACAACAGCCTGTGCTCCATACAAAAATCTCACTGGATTATTATAATTAATGGCAAAATCAATGTTTAGAAATGTAATCTGATATTTCCTACTGACACACTACAGCAAAAGACCGACTTTAACTGACTTTAAACCATTTTTTAGCTGATGAAAATACTAGTGTCCTAAGACTTTTGCACAGTACTGTATATATATTTTATTTAGTGGTGTTAAAAAACTTAATAATCAGAATATGTGTTCAAAAGTAATAATAATAATAGTTTATTTCAAAGATTCAGGGAACATCTTAATGTGCAGTTTTAACCAGGCAAACTTTGGGAAATTTAGTAATTGGTTCTCCCTCAAAAGCACTTAAAATCTAAACCTAGTATCTTGTAAACATGAATTTGTTTCCACATAGATTGACAAAAACAAGTTTCTAACTCCTGGAGGTTGTATAAATCCAGGATTGTCCAATCAAATTACAGCTTTCTGATTTGAGAAAGTGCCATACACTCTCAGGAAATAAGGTACAAAAGCTGTCACTGAGGGTTTTCAAAAGGTACACTTTTGAACCTTTTAGGTACTAATATGTACACTTTAGATATTACTATGTGCATTTGAAGTATCAGTATGGACCCATTAGATACAAAGGTGTGCCTTTTGAAAAGATACCATTCCGGTGACAACTTTTGTACCTTTTCTGAGAGCCTGTAGACGAGCGTTCATCTGAGACTATGCATTATATATTTTAACAATTTATTAGCGATTTAGGTTATATATACTTTAATTAGCGTTCTTTCGTAATCATTTTTATTTTGGGACTTTTGCTACTTTTAATGAATTGACAGTGTCGAGGTGAACATGGAGATGCCACTTTACGTCACAAAGCTGATAAAAAACATAAAACACTCGACATCAGTCAACGCCATTAATGCAGGTTTAACTGAATTCAATACATGAAATCACACAGAAAACGTGGTCACATCCAGATACCTGCAGTGGACTTCAGCTGACTGCCAGACAGGATTAGGACGCCACAGTCCTTTGAATTAACAGCTGCTGACAGCCCACTGTCAACCACAGTCTGTAAATGAACTGCACTGCATTATGGGTAATGTGGTTTACTTAGGTGTTAACCTACAGGACACCCCCATAAGGCAGATACAGTTACTAATATCTGAATATTTGGTGAAGGTTAAAAGGAGGAGAAGAGGAACACAGGTACATAGCAGACAAAAAGGAAGACAGAAACAAACTGACAGAGGAAAGAGAACACAATGATAAGGGAGCCCATCAACACTTTTGAGACCGTTCTGAATTTTGATCAGATTCTGGTGAGATTAAATATTATAATATTTTCATTTTTTCTCGACTTGCTTTACTTTCATTAACTGGAACTGATGGATGTTAATAATGTTCTATTTTATGAAGGTCAATCTATATTCTAGTATTTTTTTTTTTAGAAATGAATTTATTTTATGATTATTAGATTTTTCTTAGTATTTTAAATTAAAGTTACTGCTTAAAAAAGAGCAACACTTGTCAACTACTAATACAAAATGTAAATGTCAACATTACATAATTTGTTATTGCATACTATTTCATAGTATTTTATAATTCATGTGTGACCAAGGGCCACAAAAACAGTCTTAAGTAGCACGGCATGTTTGTAGCAATAGCCAAAAACACATTATATGTGTAAAAATGATCAATTTTTCTTTTATGCCAAAAATCATTAGGATATTAAGTAAAGAAATGTTCCATGAAGACATTTTGTACATTTCCTACCATAAATATACCAAAACTTTACTTTTTATTAGTAATATGCATTGCTAAGAACTGCATTTGGACAACTTTAAAGGTGATTTTCTCAATTTACTTATTTTTTGCACCCTCGGATTCCAGATTTTATAATAGTTGTATCTCGGCCAAATATTGTCCTATTCTAAGAAACCAAACGTCAGTGGAAAGCTTATTTATTCAGGTTCACGTATGCATTAATTGATAATATTAATATTGTTTTGTAAATATAATTTGATATTATTAAGTTTGCATTTTTTTAAAAGAAAAAGATATGATCAGTCTTATTTGATCTCCTGATCAGTCTGTCAGTAAATGGGTCAGATTATATTATACTTTAACACACTGACCATTATATTTCTGTTTTTAATTAACTCTCAAAGTCACTATGTCCTTCAGTGCCTTATGTCTGTTAGCAACTTTCACTCTCTCTGCTCTGTCTTCCTGTCTCACTTGCTCTGTCATGTCTTTGAGCTTCTTTTTTTTTTTTAAGAATAATGTGTTATTCTACACATAGATCATATATTTTTGGGCTTATTATTAGTCTTATAATTTGTTGATTGATTTCAGTTGTTCAGAGAAGACATCTGATCCTTCAGAACTGAGCTGTGGGGTCAGGCCATGTGAGTTTTAGGCCGTGGTTGTAAATTTAAGCCTGCACTGTGAAAATCAGTTAGAGGAATGTGGAAAACAGGTGTTTGAGAAAGAGCAAGAGAGAGAACATGTCGTAAAGTAAATGTTTTTCTGTTACTGAACAGTCTCTCACGCTGTCATTCTGAATCAGTGTACTGACTTCAGAAGATTGAAGAGGCAATGATAGAAACAACCTTGGGTCTCTCTATCTGACACAAACTCTACTATCTTATCATGATAATTTGATAGATGAAAAAAGAATTATAAGAAAAAAGTCTTTTATTCTTTTACTCTCAGGGTTTTTGTTATATCTGTCATTCAAGGGTATTCGATGGTGTGTGTGCGTGCCAGTATTCAAGTGTAGTATATAAATTCTGTTGTATAGCTGGATCTCATAGTATGAGATGCTCTGTGGAGGAATGTAAAATCTTTATACAGTATGTTCAAGACTGCAGCTACACATGAGGTGGGTTTGTCTCTATTATGAATGTATGTCATAAAATTCAGCATTCTTGTTCTTTTTCATTCTAATTAAATTCTAAATGTAATCAATAAGACATCATTAACAATAATAGACATTAATAATCAATATTTTAATAATTGTGTATATATATATATATGTGTCTCATGCACATCAAAGTTCCATTTAATTGATCAAAAATACAGAAGAAGTAATATTATGAAATATTACTGCAATTTAAAATAAGTTTTTTATTTTAATATACTTTAAAATATGATTTATTTCTGTGATGCAAAGCTGAATTTTCAGCATCATTACTAAAATCTTCAGTGTCAAATGATCCTTCAGAAATCATTCTAATATGCTGATTTATTATCAATGTTGGAAACAGTTGTGCTGCCAAATATTTTTTTGGAACCTGTGATAGTTTTTTTTCAGGATTATTTGATGAATAAAATGTTTAAAAGAACAGCAAACCGATTTAACACATCCTTACTGAAAAAATGTATTCAATTATTTCAAAGAAAGAAAGAAAGAAAGATTTAATGACCCCAAACTTAGTGTATATCGTTACAAAAGATTTCTATTTTAAATAAATGCTGTTCTTTTTAACATCAAAGAATCCTGAAAAAAGTATCACTGGTTCCAAAAAAAAGAAGAAGAAGAAAAAAAAAAGAAGCAGCATAACTGTTTCTAACATTGATAATAAATCAGCATATTAAAATGATTTCTGAAGGTTCATGTGACACTGGAGATGAGTAACGATGCTAAATTGATGTAAATTCAGATTTGCATCACAGGAATAATTATATTTTAAAGTATATTTAAAACAGAAAACACTGTTTTAAATTGCTAAATATTATTTATAAATATTACTTTTTTTCTGTATTTTTAATCAAATAAACACAGCCTTGATGAGCAGAAAAGATTCCTTTAAAAACATTAAAAATCTTGAACGGCGGTGTATTTGTGTACGTGTCAATTAATTAGTCAATTAATACATAAGATTTTTAGTACATATTTATACTCGACAGATAATTATTTAATGCACTTTTGTTTTTTGATAGCCTTAGTGAATAATTCTTAGGACTATGAAATGTCTTACTGTAGATTGACTCATGGTCTTCTGTATAATAATTGTTCATTAATAAATTTATTTAAATAAATTGCCAATTATCAGAGAAAGACTGAGTTGAAATGTATATACATTTTTGCAAACAATGTAAACAATTTTTGGACTGCTTTTGGAAAACAAACCTACAGTAGATTTACATTTAAGTAACAAAGAACCCTCTCGCAATGTTTTAAATGTCATTTGTTAAGAAAGTCTCACTTATCTGAATGATACAACTGAGTTGATCTTTTTTAAAACTGTATAAAACTACCAAAAACACAGCTTATGTACTTTGTTTGGAAAAATAATTAGTGAAATGCAGGGTTACTACAAGGTGCTTGAAGTGCTTGAAGTACTTGAATTTGACTTTTTGAAATTTAAGGCCTGGAAAACCCTTGAAAACAGCAATATTTCTAAAGAGGTACTTGAAAAGTGCTTGAATTATTGAAAGACAATGTATCTATGAAATAAGCGTTTAATTTTTTCAATAAGCACATCTATCCATGCAGTTCAAAAAAGACCAGACCAGACCTTTTTTGCTTATTTCAGTTAATGTCAGAAAACAATCGAGCTAAGCAAGTAGCAGTACTGACAGTGTCTTGTAAACATGGCTGAAGATGCGAAAAAAGGAACAGATGAACCAAATCAACTGAGTCACTTACGCTGGAACCACTCTGATTGATTCAAAATCATGACTTTGATCATTTATTTAAAGCGCTTCACTAGCAAAAACCAGATCAAATTAAAAGATCCATTCATTTTCAAATTTCGACAAATTTGATTTTAAAAGCACATAGTGATGGGTGAAACAGAGCTTTTTGAAACTCAGAATAAGTTAAACCATTGTGTCACAAAATTATTCACAATTTCGAAGTGCTTCAATCAGATTGCATATCGTGAATCATTTGATTTAGATTGGAACTTTGCGTATTGCTAATCATTTGATTCAGGGTCGGACTTAGGAGCACATATCACGAATCATTTCATTTAGATTGGAACATGTTTGTGAATCATTTAGTGATTTGAATAATTCCAATCAAATGATTTGCCATGCGCGATTTGAAGTCCCAATCTAAATCAAATTCATCACGACTTCAGAGCAGGGTCGCAAATCTTTTTGTTTTAGATCAGAGCTTCACAGCCCAGATCACGAATCATTTGATTCCGATTGGGACTTCGGTGTGGGTTCGAAAACCATTTGTTTTAAAACAGGATTTCGGAACGATTTCGCAAATCTTTTTTTCAGATTTTTTTCCTTAAACAGTAAAAAACATCAAACTATTAATGGAGTACAGTTCTAAAAAAGGAAAGTGTACACAAATAAAAATCACTTAAGCAAATTAACGGTGGTTTTACTATAGTAAAAGTATAGTATGCTTTGTAATGCTTTGCATGTGCTTCACTTTATTTTGCCATTTTATATTAATATATTTTAATTTATCTATTTCTCTTTTTTTTAGAATTTTAAAATGAAAGACATTGTTTGATAAGTGAGATCTCTAATTGAAGATTAAAAATCAAAAAAGTAAAGACTTGGAAAGTCTTTCAAAATCCTAGAATTTAATTTTACAGTATCTGTACAGACCCTGGAAATAAAAAATGCCCCCAAACGTTTTTTATCTGTATCTGAATTATTTCTTATTTATTTATTTATTTATTTGTTTGCTTGTTTATTTATTCATGCACATTTTTAGATATATTTTAAAGCATTTTTTAAATGCCTTATGTAACTACAAAAATATTTTGAGTTGCATGTATATTGATCATTCCTTGTTTTCGAGTGGGCATGAGGGGGCTGAATCTGATCCCTTCAGTCTCGCACCATGTGGGGTCTGTGCTGCTCAAGAATGTATGTATGTCGGCGTGTGTATTGAGTGTAATGGAAGGAAGGTTAAGAATGTCTTGTTGGATCACTTCCTTCTTTACTGGCCAATATCCAGAGTGTGTGGTCTATCCTGATGGACAGCCCATTATTTTTGCATTTGTGTACTTGGCTCACCAAGAAATCAAACCTTACTACAAACCAATCACATCCCGATGGACTAAATCAGATACTGCCTACGCTGTTTGTCATTCGATAAGCTGCTCGGAGATACATCACAATAGAGAAGACAGTTGCAATTTCCAATTCATGACAACATTAATCTGTTTTCTTTTTCTTTTGGGGTGTTTGGCTTCTTTGAAGTTGGTGCAGTCAAGTTGGGAACTTTGAGTACTAATTTTTTGTGCATTTGAATCTTGTGCATGTGTGTGTAGTGTACGTATGATTGAGAATATCTCGGGGGAGCGCTTTTTCCATTCTGCCTGTTAGAGAGCCTGACTATTTCTGTCTGACACATACAAATGACTGTAACTCACCACCACACACACTTGCATTGATTCACTTCACATTCCTGCTTCCACAAGTATTCACATGCACACAATCACACTGAAACAAAGTTGTGAAATCAAAGGTTTTTTCACCATTAAACCTTAATTATGCACCTCATCAAGAATGACTTTTTACCCATACTTTCTTTGATCACTGCAGATTTTCCTTCCACTGATTTTCTTCACTCTGCTGATCAGTGTGAGTGTGTCATGTGGTCTTTTCTGTTCCTGATACAAACCCGCATTCTGTCTTCTTCAGCTGTATGGGGAATATCGGGAGCAGCTGGGTAATTTTGCCAGACGGGAGGCCACACGTCTATTGACTGAAAGGCAATGGAAGAGGCACGCCGGCAATGCCAAGGCAACCAGGAGAGGCCACGGCCGAGCACATCATGCCAGCCTGGATGCGGGGCCCATGACACCAGGTTTAAGCCCCTCCTCCTCTATAAAGAAGCCACGCCCCTATTCCAAATGCCAGGGTGAGTGATGGAAAATGAATCAAGTGCACTGGTCTAATAAAGTGTCTGGTGTGAATAGCCATTAGAATGTGTTTGCATTGCAGACTGCCTGGCCCGGATCCAGAGGTATATTGTGACAAAGCTCGGCGAGGACTGGATCTTCCTGGTTCTTTTAGGTCTCACTATGGCTCTGGTGAGCTGGAGCATGGACTATGCCAGTGCCAAGAGCCTGCAAGGTATAGAACAGCATGTGCTTATCTGGTGACCCTTAAAGCTTGTTTATATTTTAGCAGTAAGGTCAGAAAGGCTCTGCTATATTACAAAGTAATTGTGGCTGAAGGTAGTCGATGCACATGTCCTGCAGGCCTTAAGTTCTTCTTATTATTAAGGATATTAAATAGTAATGTTAAAAAAAAAAAAAAAACAGTGTCCTTGATGGGATAGTTCACCCAAAAATGAAAATTACCCCATGATTTACTCACTCTCTAGCCATCCGTGGTGTATGAGACTTTATTCTTTCAGACAAATACAATCAGAGTTATATTAAAAAAAAAGTCCTGGCTCTTCCTAGCTTTATAATGGCAGTAAATGGGTGTTGAGATTTTGAAGTCCAATAAAGTGCATCTGTTCATCATAAAAAGTACTCCTTTCGGCTTCCGGGGGGTTAATAAGAGCCTTCTGAAGTGAAGTGTTTGTGTAAGAAAATATCCAAATTTCAGTGGTGGATGAAGTACACAAATCGAGTACATAAGTAAAAGTACAGATACGTATAATAAAATATTACTCCAGTAAAAGTGAAAGTTTTCCTTTTTCAATGTTACTCGAGTGAAAGTACAAAAATACCTGATTTTTTTATGTCCTTAAAAGTACTGATGTCACCCTTGTGGACTGTTATGTTGGTTTCTCCCTCTTGTGCCCATATTTGGTTGTTCCTGTTTCCTGTTCTTGTTTCATCATCATTAGTTAACCTTGTATCACCTGTGCCTTAGTTATGTTCATGGTTATCACCTGTCTTTATAAGTTGCATTGAGTTTAGTGTTTGTCGTCCGGTCTCGTCAATGTGAATGTCAGTGTATGTGTGGTTTTACCCTCCTGCTGTGGGTTTACCTGTTTTTGGATTTACCTGTGGATAATAAAGACTTTATCTTTGACCTTCGTTCACCCCTTCCTCGCACGATACGTGACAGAAGACTGGACCACCCACCAAAATGATGGCTGAGGAAGCGTTTTGGGGTTTGCGGCAAGGCGGTCGGAGGTTGGAGCGTTATGTGGAGGAATTCCTCGAGCTTGCCAACCAGCTGAGCTGGCATGACACTGCTCTAGGTGCGTGTTTTCAGCTGGGGCTGGACAACAAGACTATCCGTTGTGAACTTCCTGTGTGTGAGTATCCCCTGATCAAATTGATTAATCTCGTCCTTTATTTAAACGGTTCTAATTTCGAAGTCGAAGAAATAAGAGAAGATTATAAGTCTCATTGTCCAGCCCCCTCTGGAACACGACGCGTCATGCCGGCTCCAGAGCCCGCTCCTCCTGAACTCTCCCGGGGGTCATATGCCTGAACCGCCTGCTCCACCATGGCTTCCCAAACTGCCTGCTCCGCTATGGCCTGCCGAACTGTGTGCTCCGCCATGGCTCCCCGAGCTCCCTGATCCGCCATGGCTTCCCAGACTGTGTGCTCCGCCATGGCTTCCCGAGCTCCCTGATCCGCTATGGTTCTTTGAACTGTCTGCTCCGCCATTGGCTCCGACTGAGTCTTCCTGATCCAAGTTCCCTGATCCGGCCATACCATGGCTTCCCGAGCTCCCTGATCCGCCATGGCTTCCCAGACTGTCTGCTCCGCCATGGCTTCCCGAACCGTCTGCTCCGCCATGGCTTCCCGAGCTCCCTGATCTGCCATGGCTTCCCGGACTGTCTGCTCCGCCATGGCTCCCCCAACTCCCTGATCTGCCATGGCTCCCTGAGCTCCCTGATCTGCCCTGGAGGCCTTCCTTCTCTCCGCTATGTGTCTGACTTGCTCCAGCCTCCAGGGTGCCAACCCCTTCTCCCCGGTGGATATGTTATGGCGCGAGACGCGCCTTCCGGGAGGGAGTAGTAATGTCACACCCCTGTGGACTATTATGTTGGTTTCTCCCTCTTGTGTCCATATTTGGTTGTTCCTGTTTCCTGTCCTCGTTTCATCATCATTAGTTAACCTTGTATCACCTATGCCTTAATTATGTTCATGGTTATCACGTGTCTTTATAAGTTGCATTGAGTTCAGTGTTTGTCGTCCATTCTCGTCAATGTGAACGTCAATGTAAGTGTCTATGTATGCGTGTTTTTACCCTCCTGCTGTGGATTTACCTGTTTTTGGATTTACCTGTGGATTATAATAAAGACTTTATCTTTGACCTTTGTCTTCGTTCGCACCTTCCTCGCACGGTACCTGACAACTGATAGATTTATTTTGCAATTTTATATAGGCTATTTAATTTAATTTATTTATATTAGCACATATTTTTTATAATCCTACTGCTCAAAATACCTGTGATTTTCCTAAAATAACCACTATATGGAGTAAAAATAAATTTTTGTTCGTTGATATGGACTGCGTTGATGAGAGTGATGTTGTAATATTCACTGTGAAGCTTACACTGCGATGTACCTGAGAGAAAACAGATTTGAAAACAGACACATTTTTATTAGATGTGTCATAATATGTTGAGACACACCAATTTGCAATATCAAGCAGCAAAACAAGCTGTTTTATACAGCTGAAAATAGCTGGACACAGATGAGACCAGAAGCCATACACTTAAAATTTGCAAATAGACGTGCCCACACTAACAGTAAGAAAATGGTGGTTAGACAGTGTTTCTTGAGTAAAGAAAATGCTGTGCTTATTCAGGCAACAGTTCTTTATTTACCCTTGCTTTGTGAAGTAGACGTCTGTCTTCAAACTGCATGTCATTCATGTCATTCTGAATGGAGGAGGAGTGGAGTTATGAGGTTTGACTGACAATTTGAGGAACCAATGGCATTATGAGGTTCAGTCACAACCTCTTCTGAAAGACTTTCATTGGTTAAATATTTATAAAACCCACAAACAGACGTAACAATGACCAATAGCACTGATTTAAAATAATAATAACAAAATATAATAGAGATAGGAAGTTTTTGATAATTTTCCACACCACTCCCAACAACCTGCCACGGCACAGTGGTTGGAAAATACTGCTTTAGAAGTGCTAACATCTAGTGCTAATGAACTAATGTCAACAAATTAACCTTATTATAAAGTGTTACTGACATTTTTTGAAACAATTACAGGGTGACTAAATGATAACAAAATGTTAATTTCAGGGAGAACTATGCCTTTTCTATGGTTTCCTTTTAATCAAACTCACTTACATTCTCTACATTTTAATGCAAAAAATACAAGTCCCCCATTTGTAATATAGCATGGTGAGCCAAATCAAAGGTCATCACTGGCCAACTTGCCTTGAGCGTCTCTGATTTAGTGTGACTGCCAATTCTGAGAAAATCTATTCTTTGGAGCTGAAGGGTGGACGCCACCTCAGAGAGCCAATTACTGATACTGGGAACTGAGACAGAGTTACCTCCTAAGGATAATTCTCTTGCCAGTTGTCGTGCCAAAATGAAATAATAAAGGTATTGTTAATGTATTCACAGTGCCTTATACTATAAAACACATAATTGTGGTAGGCTTGGAATAATCAAAAATAGTCATGCAAGTCAAACATTATAATAATTTTCACAGCATGCAGTATATGTCAAAGGAACTGTCAGAGAAACATAGAAAAAGGTATTTTTAAGGATACATAACCTTGTCACTGAGGAAGTACTCTCAAAGGTACACATTTGTGCCTTAATTAAACCTAAATAGTGTATTTTTTTCTTAAACTTAACAGTGATTTAAGTCTAATGCGTTAAGTTTAATCAACACCCAATGTAATGTTGTATTATAGGTGTACAGTAAATTTTTCAACCTTTCTATTTCTCTCTCTTAGCATATAAGTGGATGTACGGGGAGCTGAAGGGTAATGTGGCTCTGCAGTATCTGGCCTGGGTCTCATATCCCATCATCCTCGTTGTGTTTGCATCCCTCTTCTGTCACCTGGTCTCCCCACAAGCTATAGGTTTGTTCATCTCATCGTCCTCTCATTCCTGCTTTTATTTCCCTGTATTCTTACTGTTTGTCCTCTGTTCTTTACCCTTGCATTCACATCACTATTTTGGTTCTCTGCTCACAACGTCACAAATCATTTTTGTGTCCCTCTGTTCTGTCATCTGTATTCAACTGTTATGCTTTATATTCAGTTTTTGTCTAGTTTTTGTCCTCAATTCACCTCAACCACCCACACCGCTTCAAATCTTCCTGCTCTCTTTTCAAGGTGTGATCATCATGGTCTCATTTTCTCTTCCTTTCACTCACTTCTCTACGCCACAATTGTTTTGATAGGTTTCTCATGTGCTCCACATCAGACTAGAGGATACACGCCAATCTTTTTTCATCTTTTATAATCAGTGTGACAAGATTTACACTCTGTGTTAAATTGTGTTTGTGTTTTATGGATTAATTTCACACGCATCGCTCCCTCTCTCTTTTCTCTTTTCCTCAGGCTCTGGGATCCCTGAGCTCAAGACCATCCTTAGAGGTGTGGTGTTAAAGGAGTATCTGACGCTCAAAGCATTTGTGGCTAAAGTCATCGGTCTTACGGCTGGTCTGGGCAGTGGTATGCCCATTGGGAAAGAGGTGAACCTCTGCTACTTTCATATTTTACACACACATATATATATATATAGTATATTGTATATAACTGTATAATATTTTATTGAAATATATATATCTTGTTGTAGTTAACTATCTTATTTATTTCTGTAACAAAGATTGACTTCAAAGAGTGTTCTGTCTTTCTATAATTCTACCCTGTCATTGTTTCTAGCTATTGTTCTATCATTCTATCTGTTGTTCTGTTTATCATTTTATCTGTTGTTCTTTCTATCATTCTAAACGTTCTGTCTATCGTTCCATCTTTCTATCTATCGATCTATTGTTCTATCATCTATCTATTGTTCTATCGTTCTGTTGTTCTTTCTATCCATCATTCTTGTATATTCTATGTTGTTCTATCGTTATACCTGTCGTTCTGTCATTTTATTGTTGTATCTGCCATTTTTTCTATCATTCTAAACAATATCTATCTATCTATCGTTCTATCTATCTATCGTTCTATCTATCTATCGTTCTATCTATTGTTCTGTCTGTTGTTCTTTCTATCATTCTAAATGTACTCTATGTATATATTGTTCTAACGTTCTATATCGTTCTGTCGTTCTATCATTCTTTCTATCATCTATCTAGTGTTCTGTCATTCTGCCATTCTATCGTTCTGTTGTTCTTTCTAGCTATCATTCTGTTTACCATTTTCTGTTGTTCTGTCATCTGTTATTCTATCATTCCAAACATTATCTATCTATCTATCTATCTATCTATCTATCTATCTATCTATCTATCTATCATTCTATTGTTCTGTCGTTCTACTTATCTATCGTTCTATCTATCAGTCGTTCTACCATTCTACCGTTCTATCTATCGATCTTTCTATCATTCTGCCATTATGTATCGCTCTGTCGTTCTATCATTCTATTTGTTGTCCTGTCATTGTTACTAGCTATTGTTCTTTCTATCATTCTATCGTTCTATCGTCTTATCTGTCATTCTAGCTATCATTCTATATATTGTTTTATCTATTGTTCTTTCTATCATTCTCACACTATCTATCTATCTCACTCACATCAATCTATCTATCTATCGTTCTATATTGTTCTGTTGTTCTATCATTCTTTCTATTATTCTCTGTTGTTCTGTCATTCTTTCTAGCTATCGTTCTGTCTATCATTCTGTTTGTTGTTCTTTCTATCATTCTAAAGGTTCTCTGTCTATCGTTCCATCATTCTATCTTATCATTCTATTGTTCTATCATCTATATAATGTTCTATCATTCTGCCATTCTATCGTTCTGCTGTTCTTAATAGCTCATTCTATCTACCGTTTTATCTGTTGTTCTGTCGTTATATCTGTCGTTCTATCATTCCAAACGTTATCTATCTATCTATCATTCTATCGTTCTATCGTTCTACCGTTCTGTATCGTTCTGTCTTTCTATCATTCTACCCTGTCATTGTTTCTAGCTATTGTTCTGTCATTCTATCTGCTGTTCTTTCTGTCATTCTGAACGTTCTGTCTATCGTTCCATCATTCTATCTATCAATCTATTGTTCTGTCATCTATCTGTTGTTCTACTGCTCTGTCGATCTGTTGTTCTTTCTACCCATCATTCTTATATATTCTATATTGTTCTATCGTTATACCCGTCGTTCTGTCATTCTATCTGCCATTCTTTTTATCATTCTAAACAATCTCTTTCTATCTTTCTATCTATCTATCTATCTATCTATCATTCTGTCATTCTATGTATTGTTCTATCTATCGATCAATCTATCAGTCTGTCTGTTGGTCTATCTGTGGTTCTGTCTGTCCATCAATCCCCATTCACTCATTCTCATATACTTCTGTTCATCTATTAGCTCAGTTATCTTGCTAACTGGTTGCATCACTAATTGCGGCTCTTTGTTGGATTCAGACAAATGAATTTTGTTACATAAACTCTCCGCATAGATACAGTACATTGTTCATCTGCTGCAGATTTATTGATTAATAACCTCCATTAAATCCTCAGGGTCCTTTTGTGCATATTGCCAGTATATGTGCGGCAGTGCTGAGCAGGGTCATGTCCATCTTCACCGGTGTGTACGAGGTAAAAACCAGCCCCTGTGAGCTTGTTCGCCTGTGTGTGTGTGTGTGTGTGTGTGTGTGGCATTAGTGGTTGAGTTACTCTTCAGAAGTTGCTGACCTTAATTGCTGATCTAGGATCAAGTTACCTCTCATTGGCATATAAATTCCCACTCCACACCACAGCCATCACAAGTTATTTTATGAGTAGACAGATGCCAAAAACTGTCTCTGATCAACAGTTAAGGATTATGATGAACTGCTTTTGAATGCTATACTCGGTTTAATATTACAATTTGTGTGCGTGTCTAATGTTAATGAATTAAAATAAATGCTAGTCATACTAATTGCATATTTCTCTCCTCTCATTCCCCGTGTTCTCTTTTTATCCCTCTCTCATTGTCTCTCCTCTAACACCTCATTATTTTCGTCTGTCTTTATTAATAGTGATGGTATTTTTTGGCATGTGTCTCGAATGTGTGTGTCCTGATGCTGTTATTTTAACCCCTCCCCAAATTACCCAGAATAGTGCCCATGTTCAGGATCTGCTGGTGTGTGCCTGTGCGGTGGGAGTGGCCACCTGTTTCGCCGCCCCAGTGGGAGGCAAGTCACGCCCACTTTTACCCAGCATGCATTGCTTTGTATTATGTATATGCACTCTATACGTTTAAAACATGATGTTTGTCCCTCTCATCTCCTTTATAGTGTGTTTTTGCTTAGTTGGTACATTATAACACTTTGGTTTGCCACACGAATCCACACAATTGTGTGTTCAAGTAATCCTTTTGTTTTTCCTTTGCTTCTCTTTATCCATCATTCCCTTTATTTCTCCTTTCATTTGGCTTTACTCTTTCTTCTTATTTCTCTTTCATGTTTACTCCTCTCTCCCTCCCACGCAATGTACCCGCTGACATTCCTAATCTATTCTTCTCTTTACGTCCCTTCATCTCCCTCCCCTCGTTCATTCTTCTTTCTGCCTTCACCTCAAACTCCCTCTCTCTCTCTTTCTCTCTCTTCTGTCTTGGTGTCAGTAGAACCCCTATGGTTACACAGACATACTGACAGTAGGATGTGCTGTTGGGGTGGGCTGCTGTTTTGGGACTCCCCTTGGAGGTAAAAATCTCCCCTTCTATCTATCCCCGTTGTTTTCAGTTCCTCTTCCTACTCTTTCAGCTTGATGCCTGCTGAATAATTAACCTCATCAACGCTTCACAGTTAAAAGCACCCGTGTGTTATAAATTCATATGCTGTGCATGTTTTATGTATCTTAAAGAGTGTGTATACTCAGAGGAAAGCGTGATAAAGAGCGTGCCGGAACTTTTTAAGTACCATCAGAGCGTGCTTGTGGATTTCGAAAAGTGTTTGTGTGTGAATGTAAATTATTTTAAGCTTGCATAACTCTCTTATGAAGTATGAAGTTTTTTGATGATGAAATAGGGATTTAAAAAAAATGCATCAAATCAACAAGCTACAAGGTCAATCACGTTACAAACTTAAGAAAGAGTAAGAAATAAGAGATACTATCCTGTGCTGCACTGCGAATAACATCAAATTTAAAACGCTAGAAAAAAATAAAACTTTTGATTCAAAGTTGTTGTTGTTATATATAGAAACAATTTGTTTTATGTTTATTGGAAAATTTGCAGTTTGAGAGTAGTTGGAAGTACAATGTAGGGACACTGACATCACATTACACCATTTTTTGTGTTATTTTGGGATTTGCTTGTCAAATCCCTGCTGAAAAAAAAAACAATAGAGACCATCACAAAATTTTTAATGGTTTTACTAGTTATAATGGGACTTGTATTGGTTTTAATGGAAACCGTAATGGTGCCTGTTTGTCTCCACTGGTAATCGGTCGCCTTCTTTTGGTGGTTTGTTAAAACCACTAAATCCTAATGGAATATGTCCCAAAACACACTACAGGAATCAATTTTTAATGGTTTTAATGGTTAAAAGTTGATGGTTTGTAATGGTATTTGTAGAGGAAACCATTAGAATTTCTGTGATGGATTCTGTTGTTTGTTTCAGCAGGGATTTGTTTACAGAATCATGGGTAATATTGTTTTTCACTAGGAATTCTGCCATTAGACACAATTATTTAAGAAGTGAGTTGAAATAGTGCAGACTGATAGCTTCAACAAAAGCAGAGACCGTCGATTAACAGCCTCATAGTTCACAGTATGTCTGGCTTTAAAGGTTTACAAGTTATTTTTTAAATGAGCAATATCACACTTGTAGCAGTGCGATATGGCTGTATATTCGACCATAGGTAATCACAGCATGCTGATATACAGCTATTTTGCACTACTATGAGTGATATTGTGTTTATACAACAGTTCGACTGCACGAGTGTGTAAATACATATGAAACAACAACAGAGTGTCTTTAAAAACATTGTTTGTGCAAACTACTGCCTGTATTAAAAGCTGACTGTATTACGTAGAGTCGAGTATTATGAGAGAGAGATGTGATTAACTGCATCTGATACAGCATTCATTCTTTAACTCAATCTCACATGCACAATAAATCATTAGTTTGAATGTCCACTGAGGAAAGCAATGTCTTTGTCGAATTATCCTTTCAACTGCTACGGATGAATTACGATGACATTTGCATTTGGCATTTACTCAGTGCATTTGTTGGCTGCGTCTTACAAGGTGTTTTTGAAAGTAAAAAAAAATTTCCTTGTTTACAACAGCGTTTCAGTCTCTTTCAATATAAAAGTGTTTACTGCTGACGCACTCATAAAAAACAGTCTTGTCACTATCTAATGGCAGAACTGAACTGAAATGAATCTCCATCACAAACAAACATCTAAAGAGTGTTATTAAATACTAGTGTTCTTTATATAAAATATTATGTAAAAAACAACATCAGCCATCATAAAAGTTGCTAGGCAATTCAGTCAAAAGTACAAAGACAGCGCTCTGATATACAGCACTGAATTTACATAAAACATAACGTGATGAGATTTTGCCCTCAGCCAAAAGTATTTGCTCTAGAATAAATAATATGATTGACATGAGCTCTTACCTTAGACCAGCTGTCACAGTCCAGTAGCTTTCCATGTTTTGATACCGGAGCAGGGATGTAATTTAGACAAGAATATCTCCGATTGAGCGATTGAGGTGTTGTGTTGCTGGATGCAATAATGAACATAGTGGTCGTCATTTACTCCCGACATCTGAGCAGCTGAAGATGCAGTGGATTACATTTGTTTGTGAAGGGAATGCGCCTCCCGATCTACATATATCCATCTATGTTCGCGTGAATCATTCATGATCCAGCTTCACTTACAGCAGAAGTGAGTATAAGCGTTTTTTTATGAATCTTTGCGATCGCCTTTCCTTATAACGTGGTAGTTAGGAAGTTTAGCGGCTAAACGCGGCTAAATGTGGCTAATGTAAACAACATCGTCATTCCACAGAGAGAAGAGAGGGGCGGGGCGAACAGAGCTTATGTGCATTTAAAGGAACAACCCCTTAGAATGAGCTGATTTTTGCTGAGCTGATTTTGACAAGGTAAAAAGGGTGTTGTTTTACAAAACCATTGAGAATTTTTAATCAAAATATATTAGAGACTTTTGATTAAGACCCTAAAAAATCATATCAACTTGTGGAAAATGGGCATCCGATGACCCCTTTAACAAACTGCATGTTTGAAGTCTAGAGAAGTATATTTGCTACTAAAAAACTCTTATAACTACATCCTGTGAGACACAAACAAAATTATTTATAAAATTATAGTGGATTTGGTCCACAATAACACTCTGTGCGCAATACCACAAGCGAAGTGACTAGAATATCACACTCCTCTCAGCCAATCAGATTCAAGGACCAGAAAGAACTGTTGTATAAAAACAATTAATTTATTATTCGTTTGTGCTTACTGACCAGCCTGACACAGCAACGCTGTTTCAACCAATGGAATGAATTTGGGGCGGAGCTATATGTTTGATTGACAAATGGCAGATGGATGGAGTGCCTGGGGAAATCTGTTTGAAAACAGTCATTACTTTTACGGTGTTTTTAAAATAATTCATTATTATTTAAATTATTCATTAATTATTATTTATTGATATATATTTATTATTATTATTATCATTATTATTGGGTAACACTACAACAAGGTGTCATTTGTTAACGTTAATGTATTAACCAACAAGAATGAACAATGAACACTACATTTATTATAGTATTTATAAATCCTTTTTAATGTTAGTTAATAAAAATACAGTCGGTTGTTTGTTCATGTTAGTTCACAGTTGTTTGTTATTACTATTCACCTCTCTTCCACTCTCATGTTCTCTCTTTAAATTGCTTTCCCTGCTGTTATTTAACTTTCTTTTTTTTTTTATCTATTTTTATTCTTGCTCTCTCTATCTCTCAGGTGTGTTGTTCAGTATTGAGGTCACGTCGACATATTTTGCAGTGAGGAATTACTGGAGAGGATATTTCGCTGCCACATTCAGTGCCTTCATTTTCCGAGTACTGTCAGTGTGGAACAAAGATTCTGGTGAGACACACACAAGCAGATATGATAAATGAATAATAAATTAATTTCATGCTATATGTCAAAGCTGTCCACTGCTTACTGATCTCTATAAATGAAATGCATTATACAACATTTAGTGCTGGTCCTCAATTTCGATCAGCTGAGCGATGTCCCAAAAGTGCTGATGTACAGTCCAACAGCACTGAGATTTTTCACTCTTTCAGTCAGTCTGCTTGTGTGTGTTTGCACGTTTCAGACAGACTTTCAGTCATTCATTATTATTGGTGGGCATTTTCAAGTAAATTATTTTGTAGTTTACATTGTTATGATAATAGATGAGTGATTAGCTTTTGGCCTAGAGATACGCAACATTTAATTTTGTGTTATCTTCATTTGTAACTATTTTCATTGGAGGAAAAAAATGGCAAAATGGCAATATTGTATCTACCATATATTAACACTGATTATTGAACTGTTGTATAAAAGCAGTATTACACATGCATTAAAGGAGAAGTTCACTTCCAGAACAAAAATTTACAGATAAATTATTCACCCCCTTGTCATCCAAGATGTTCATGTCTTTCTTTCTCCAGTCGTAAAGAAATTATGTTTTTTTGAGGAAAACATTTCAGGAATGTTCTCCATATAGTGGACTTCTATGGTGCCCCCAAGTTTCAACTTCCAAAATGCAGTTTAAATGCAACTTCAAACGGGCTCTAAATGATCCCAGCCAACAAATAAAGGACAGTTTGTATAGTTTTTAACCTCAAATGCTTATCTTGTATAGCTCTGCATGAACTTGAACTTAAACTTCCGATTCAAGACAGTTAGGGTTAAATCAACAAACTCCCATTTCTCCTCCAACTTCAAAATCGTCCTTCATTGCTGCAGAAGTACCAACCCAGTAATACAAAGTGAACATGCAAAGACAATCAAATGCCCTTTACAAAAAAAAAAGCGATGCAGGACGATGTTAAAGTTGAAAAAGAACATGAGATGAGAGTTTTTCGACATGCCCTAACTGTCTTTAACCGGAATACACAGAGTTCACGTAGAGCTAGACAACAGGAGCATTTAAGGTTAAAAAGTATATAAATTGTAATCGTTTCACTAGATAAGACGCTTATTTCTCGGCTGGGATCGTGTAGAGCTCTTTGAAGCTGTATTTAAAATGCATTTTGGAAGTTCAAACTCGGGGCACCACAGAAGTCCACTATATGGAGAGAAATCCTGAAATGTTTTCCTCAAAAAAAAAAACAGAATTTCTTTACAAGTGAAGAAAAAAAGACATAAACATCTTGGATGACAAGGGGGTTAGTAAATTATCTGTACATTTTTGTTTTGGATTTGAACATTAATATCAGCACTGATATTCAAACAACTGACTAAAACTTTTTTTTTTCCCCACAGTTACAATAACAGCGCTGTTTCGTACAAACTTTCGTATGGACTTCCCCTTTGACCTGCAGGAACTGCCAGCTTTTGCAATAATCGGGTGTGTGGGTTAGTGTGTGTCTGTGTACAATATGTGTAGTTATTAATTATGTATACTGTATGCACTTACAGTAAAAGAATTGTTGAATATAATGTATCTTCAAATAGATGTCACAGTTTTTATTTCTGGCTGATGTTTTTAAATATGTGTGTGTGTGTGTGTGTGTGTAGGATCTCATGTGGGTTTCTAGGGGCGTTCTTTGTCTATCTGAACAGACAAGTTGTTCTGATCATGAGGAGACCGACGGCTCTTACGCGCTTCCTCACAAAACAGCAAGTCACCATTTATACATAAATAAACTTTTTTCATTAACCAGTTTTAGCTTTAAAATGAAATTATTATTCTATTATTTTACTTGTATTGCATATGACATTGACAGTGGCATTAATAATATCAAAAGCTCATGATAATACACCATTACTGTGATAATTATGTCTGTGCGTGTTTGTTTGTTGTAGTCGGTTGATTTACCCTGGCGCTGTGACACTAATTATAGCCTCCTTCACATTTCCTCCGGGCTTCGGCCAGTTCATGGCTGGAGAGGTGTGTATTTCCTTGAATATTTTGCACACATACATTTTAAGTAGACATCCATAGAGTAGTTTTACTGAAACAACCAGGTCAGAAGCCTTTTCTTTTGTTTGCAAGAGCCAAATTTTAAAAACCTTTTTTTTTTTTAATTTAAAAGCCTTTGAACATGCAATTATTTAGTTTCAAACAAATCGCTTGTAAGTGCACTCAGGTTTCACCTTTTTATCTTAGTAGTTTGTTTTTATACTGAAGCAGTGTTTGTTTGCTGATCTTCACAAAAATGTTTTTGTTTTGTTCTTTTCCACTGATGTGTTTGCACTTGTTATTGTCTGTTTTATGTTTATGTATGTACATTATGCTTGTTATTTTGTTTGGTTTGTTCGTTTAGATGTGCTTTTATGTTTACGCTATGTAAAGCACTGGCTAAAAGTGCTTTATAAGGTGAACATTATAATTATTATTGCGTATTATTATTATTATTATTATTATCTATAGAGTCCTGCACATGACATAAGGAAGGAAAAATGGATACTGTGGCCATGAATGAAGAATTAATTCCCACCGCTTATTAATTTATTGGCCACATTTAATTAATTTGTTCCCTTGCTTTAGATAAATGATTGACCATGTACTAATTTATACTCTTATTTTAATTGAGTTAAATCGTGGCCATGATATCTTGTGTGGGACTCCGTAATTATCAGGAATTCTTGGCATGTGTAAAACATCTGGTTATGTAACCTTAACATGGCGGCACCCATATGTAGAATAAAACAGCTTTTTTTATTCATCTTATTATATTACTGATATTTCCCAAGATTGCTTTTTACTGAGTGCACCTCTAAATTGTGAGATTACATCCCCACGCATCAATTCCTTCACCGTTAGATAAGAGAAAGTGTTTTCACTTTCTGAATATGGCAACTTCACTGTAACCAACATTGTAACTAGACTAGATTAGCTAGTTTATTCAACCATGACACTGTCATTAAAGAGACGGTTGACACTCAGCAGGCAGCTGCTGTTTCCCTTCACTGCTACATCATGAATGAGTCCTTTGTAAGTCTTTTATATGCAGAGTTTCTATTTCTCTTTTGTTATGCAGCTGATGCCCAGAGAGTGCATTAATTCACTATTTGATAACTTTACTTGGACAAAGATATGGGGTTCACCGGCTGCTCAAGGATTGGGTCGCTCTGCTGCCTGGCTCCACCCTGAAGTCAGCGTCTTCGTCATCCTTCTCCTCTTCTTTGTCATGAAGGTGCTCGAAGATTTCTGAAACCAAATTCCATCACGTATGCTGTGTGAATGCTAATTTCCTGTTTGTGTCCCATTCACATGTAGTTCTGGATGTCTGCGGTTTCTACTACAATGCCGGTCCCTTCTGGAGCTTTCATGCCTGTTTTTATATTGGGTCAGTCGTTCGTTTTTATAAGCATATCATGTCACTTTCTGAGACCTAGCAATTAGTTTTGCTTACTATATTGGCCGTATCAAATATTTAGTGGGTATGGCTAGAATTATATTAAACCTGTAAAGCTTGACTTGTGAAATAAAAGTCAGAAAAATTAATACACTACCAGTCAAAAGTTTTTAAACAGTAAGATTTGTAATGTTTTTTTAAAGAAGTCTCTTCTGCTCACCAAGCCTGCATTTATTTGATCCAAAGTACAACAGAAACAGTACAATTTTGAAATATTTTTACTATTTAAAATAACTGCTTTCTATTTGAATATATTTTAAAATGCAATTTATTTCTGTGATCAAAGCTAAATTTTCAGCATCGATACTCATGAAACTGTCACATGAAAAAAAAACAACGTACAGAAATTATAATATGCTTATTTGCTGTTCAAACATTTTTATTATTATTATTATCAATATTTAAAACAGTCAAGTTTTTTTTTAAGATTCTTTGATGAATAGAAAGATCCAAAGATCAGTATTTATCTGAAATAAAAAGCTTTTGTGACTTTATACACTACACCATTCAAAAGCAATTCAAAAAATTGATCAAAAATGATAATTTTAAACATTTATAATGTTAAAAAAGATTTCTATTTCAAATAAATGCTGTTCTTCTGAACTTTCCATTCATCAAAGAAACCTGAAAAATTATGCTGTTTTCAACATAATAATTATAATACATATTATTACATATAATACATATTATTATAGTAGTAAGTTAGTAAGGTGATATTTAAATTCTGTAGTTTTTTTTTTTTAATAAAAAAAAGTATAATTCAATGCAATACAGTGATGATGAGTAAGATATGTACAAAAACTGTTCTTTAAAAGCCTGATGTATCACATTTGATACATTTTAAAATTATTTTTCTAAAAAAATTATGATTGGATAATCAAGTAAACCTAAGTTGCTTTAGCCCAGTGTTTATCTTGAAATATTACTAACAATATAAAATGTATTCTTGCTGTTACTTCTTGAAAATCTGTGAAGATTTCACATCAAAAAGACTTGTACCATGTGGACATTTTTAGAATATTAAAGCAGAACTCCACTTCCAGAACAACAATTCACAAATAATTTACTCACCCCCTTGACATCCAAGATGTTCATGTCTTTCTGTCTTCAGTCGTAAAGAAATTATGGTTTTTGAGGAAAACATTTCAGGATTTTTCTTCATATAATGGACTTTAATTGTGCCCCTGATTTTGAACTTCCAAAATGTAGTTTAAAAGCAGCTTCAAAGGGCTCTAAATGATCCCAGCCGAGGAAGAAGAGTCTTATCCAGCTAAACGATCGGTCATTTTTTTTTTTTTTTTGAAAAATAAAAATTTGTATACTTTTTAACCACAAAAGTTTGTGTATCACAGGTTCTGAGATGCGCGTTCACGACACTACGTACTATTGAATCACGTCAAAAGGTCACGCGGAACTACAGACCCAGTGTTTACAAAGCGAACGCGCAAAGACTAACAAAGTGCAAGTAAGTCAAACGTTGTTTACAAACAAAAAGCTACAACGATGTCGGACGATTTTGAAGTTGTAGGAGAAAATAAGATGGAGTTTTTCGCCATTCTCTAACTTTTTCAGCCGGAGTACACAGACGATGAACTTAGACGTGATTCGTAGTAGTGATGGGAAGTTCGGATCATTTTACCGACTCTGACCTTTGAGTCTCGTTCAGCAAAATGAACGAATCTTTTTTCCGAGTCATTTCGTTCATTTTAGCAAAATATAATTAAAATGTTACGTGTTACTTCCCTAACACATCTACTGCTTACACAAACGTTGATCACACTACAAACAAGACAAAACTATAATGCTATAAGAAACAGAAAAGATTAATTCATTGTTTACCTGGGTCTTTGGTCTATGATCAGCTCACTTCACCTCTTATCTGACAAGTTTTCGGGTTTGAGTCGTTCGTTCATCATGTGACAGACCCATAAGATGAACGAACGACTCGAAACAGGTGAACTAATTCCAGTACAGAACCTAATAGGATGTTGCGCATGTGCGACTGAACGAATCACTCCCCGAGATGACTTGTTCTTCCAGAGTCACATTAAAGATCTGTTCAAAATGAATGAATCATTCAAGAACACACATTTCAGAGCCTGTGCTACACAAGCTTTTGTGCTTAAAAAGTTTACAAATTTTTATTTGTCCGAAAAAAAATGACAGATCGTTTTGCTAAATAAGACCCTTCTTTCTCGGCTGGGATCGTTTAGAGCCCTTTGAAGCTGCATTTAATCTACATTTTGGAAGTTCAAAATCGGGGGCAGAATAGATGTCCACTATATGGAGAGAAATCCTGAAATGTATTCCTCAAAAAACATAATTTCTTTACGACTGAAGACAGAAAGACATGAACATCTTGGATGAGTAGGGGGTGAGTAAATTATTTGTAAATTGTTGTTCTGGAAGTGGACTTCTCCTTTAAAATCTTTCAAATGCCAAAAAGTATAAACTATTAATCAGACAACAGAAGGCATGTAAAAGATGTACAACAGGTTTTTCAGCGAAGTTTTGATTGCATTAATAATTCAGAGGCCTCAGAAGTTTGCATAGCAAATCTGAAACAGCAGGCTTTGTAGGGTTAAAAATAATTACATAATGAGCTACATATGTAGTAATTGTAATTGTAATGTGACTTCGATAATATGACAATGTTTCTTAAACAAGCAGGAGCAGCATTCGGCCGTTTGGTGGGTGAGATCATGGCTACACTGTTCCCGAACGGAATTCTGTTTGATGGGATCGTGTACCAAATCCTGCCTGGAGGCTATGCAGTGATAGGTCTGCAAATACTCCTCTTCCAGCCAATCCTTCACACCCCTAAAATCCATTTTGACTCTTAAAGTAGCAGATTTAAACTTCTCGTATGCTTCCCCGTTCAAATTTTCTGCATCTAACCCCCTGCTTCTCCCTGTGTGTGTGTGTATATGTAGGAGCAGCAGCTATGACAGGAGCAGTCACACACACAGTTTCAACAGCGGTCATCTGTTTTGAACTGACGGGTCAAATCTCGCACATCCTGCCAATGATGGTGGCCGTGATTCTCGCCAACATGGTAGCACAGGGTCTACAGCCTTCTCTTTACGACTCCATTATTCAGGTCAAAAAGCTGCCCTATCTTCCAGAGCTCGGCATTGGCCACATCAGGTACCACTGTTAGATACTCTAGAGACTGGTGTATTTTTAGACGTGATATTGTATCTGAATTGATGATAGTAGTAGATCTTTGACCTCTTTTCCCTTCAAACAGTATAACTTCCTTAGACGTTTATTTGATGGTTTTGCTCTTCCTGTCCCACAGAAGGGAAATGAAAAAATTCATAGAAACTATCTTGGCTCTTGATATAAAATATCTGTTTCTCTTTTTCTCTGCATGGCAGTAAATATAATATCTTTGTGGAGGACATCATGGTGAAGAAAATAAAGTTTCTGTCACCTCAGTCCACTTACAGAGAGCTGAAAGATCTCCTGGAGTCCACGTCTCTCAAAACCATCCCGCTTGTAGACTCCAAAGGTCTGTGTTGGGTCAACAATCCACCTTTTCATTCATACTGCAGATATTTCCTACTGAAAACATGTAGTTGCTTTTTCATTCCATTCTTTTTGGAAAAAATTCAAAAATTTGAATTTGGTGAAAAAAAATGTTCTCACACCCAGAGTCAATGATTCTATTGGGCTCCATTGAGAGATGTGAACTTCAGGCCGCCTTGGATTGGTGGCTCTCGGCCGAGAGGCGGGTTTATATCCGAGGTGAGGGCGTGTCCAGCCCGGGGTCACAGGTCAACTGGGAATCATTCGCCTTTGTGGATGAGGAGGTTGGAGAGGAGAATGGAGACAAGGTAAGAGGAGCTCCGGAAGTATTCTCTCACACACTGTTGTTCCTAGAGAAACCCCTAGGAGAACGTCTTTGTTGTCTTTGTTTTGCTCAGAGGCAGATTTTAAGTTCTCTGATCTGACATCAATAAACAGAGCTTTATGCCAAATAAATGTTCTTTGCTAAAAATCAAGCAAATTATTTGACTGTACTAATCTTACACTGTAACTGAAATGATTAACAGGGTAACACGGTCTCTGAAGAGTGTAACGGCCCACTGGGGTCCACTAAAACCTCAGACATCTCCACTAATCACACCACATCTGGTGAGTTTATATGTATTGTTACCTGGGAACAAGTTCTGTAATGTTCTAGCTGATTGGTATCCAACTACACCAACATGCAGATCTTATGTTAGAATGTATTCATTAAACCAATTCAAGATCCTTCATTCCCGCTAAAAGTTTGCCAGTAAAAATTTGCTGCCTTGTTTAAGTTGACTGATTAGTGAACCAGTGTTCTTTATATTATGACAGGTGCCCTACAGTCCATGAGAAGGACACTTCAACGTCTTTTCTCCTCATCTTCCTCATCAGGGCAGACTGAACCAGAGGTGTGTCTTTTAGCATTATTATCACTTACCACAACACTGACTTAAAATGAGTGCACGAGTTTAAAGCAGGGAATCATCTCTGACATGCTTTTAACCCTCATTTAAAAAACAAACAAACAAAAAAACAATATTTCAACTTTATTCTCATAATTTCGACTTTATTCTTAAAATATTTCGACTTTATTCTCAGAATTTCAACTTAATTCTCTAAATATTTTGACTTTATTCTCGTAATTTTGACTTTTTTCTGAAATATTTAGACATTATTCTCGTAATTTCGTCTTTAAAATGCTGTCGTAGTACAGTAATGGCTTTATTCTCTAAATATTTTGACTTTATTTGTAATTTTGACTTCATTTTCAAAATATTTTGACTGTTCAAGAAGTATTTTTACTTTATTCTTGATATTTTGACTATTATCTAAATATTTCGACTTTATTCTCATAATTTCGACTTTATTCTCAAAATATTTTGATTTTATTCTCTAATATTTCGACTTTATTCTTATTTCGACTTTATTCTCAAAATATTTCAACTTTATTCTTTTAATTTTGACTTTATTCTCTAAATATTTAGACTTTATTCTTGTTATTTCGACTTTATTCTCAAAATATTTTGTTTATTCTTGTAATTTCGACTTTATTCTTTAAATATTTCATTTTTATTCTCTAAATATTTCTACTTTACTCTTGTAATATTGACTTAATTCTCAAATATTTTGATTTTATTCTCATAATTTGGACTTTATTCTCAAAATATTTCGACTTTATTCTTGTAATTTTGACTTTATTCTCCTAATATTTCGACTTTATTTTCTTTATTCAAAATATTTTGACTATTCTAGAAGTATTTTTACTTTATTCTTGAAATTTTGACTATTATCTAAATATTTCGACTTTATTCTTGTCATTTCGACTTTATTCTCTAAATAATTTTACTTTATTCTAATAATTTCAACTTTATTCTCTAAATATTTGGTTTTTCTTGTCATTTCGACTTTAAATATTTCAACTTTGTTCTCTAAATATTTCTACTTTATTCTCATAATTTCGCCTTTATTCTTGTAATTTCGGCTTCATTCTCAAAATACTTAGATTCTATTCTCATAATTTTGATTTTATTCTCTAAATATTTCTATTTTATTCTCATAATTTCGCCGTTATTCCTGTAATTTCGACTTTATTCTCATTATTTTGATGTTATTCTCAAAATATTTCGACTTTATTCTCGTAATTTTGACTTTATTTTCAAAATATTTCGACTTTATTCTCGTAATTTCGACTTTATTCTCAATATATTTTGACTTTATTCTCTAAATATTTCGACTTTATTCTTGTCATTTCAACTTTATTCTCTAAATAATTTTACTTTATTCTAATAATTTCAACTTTATTCTCTAAATATTTAGTTTATTCTTGTAATTTCTACTTTATTCTTTAAATATTTCTACTTTATTCTCATAATTTCGCCTTTATTCTTGTAATTTCGGCTTAATTCTCAGAATATTTAGATTTTATTCTCATAATTTTGACTTTATTCTCTAAATATTTTGAATTTATTCTCATATTGCTACAACTTTATTCTCAGAATTTTGACTTTTTTTCCTGAAAATATTACATATTCATTCTCGTAATCTTAGATTTTTTTTTTTTTTGGCACTAAAACATGGTACTAAAACGCTGTCGTAATACAGTAATGGAGCAACAATGGAAGTCTTTTAATGCATTACAAGTTTATCAGTTTTACTTTTAGTTATGGCAGAAGTTCTTTCTTTGCACAAACAAATATTGATTATATTGATTATATTCAAGTTAAATTTGTTTACATACTGCTTTTCTCAGAACACATTGTTTCAAAGCAGCTTTACAGACAATCATTATATTGTCTGTAATGCACTGGCATATTTTAACTGTGAATGGAGACAAATGTCACAGTTTGATATTCTTGCCTTTTTCAAAGCCAGTTATGACACATTTTGTCCCTTCACTTTCCAAAATGATCAGCTCGCACCAGCAGGTGGCGTCAAACATGCTGTGTAGGACGTTTGGAGTCGCAAAACAAGATAAAAAATTTACGGGGTTATTTTTAGTGAATTATGATGTTATCCTCCAAACATTCATGTACAACTTCTGACCCTTCGTCTCCCGCTCATTTCTCCCTCTGTAGAGCCCTGCAGCTCCTCCTGTAGTTGATAACATGACTCCTGAAGAGGTAGGGTGATGAACTGATTTATTTCCACTGCAGTTCAGACAGACGGCCACAATTAGCACATCAGATCCAAAGCCGTCTGTGAGCTGTCAGTCACTCGCAGTGACATCATGACCCTGATTATGTTGTATTGGCGTGTTCAGATCAAAGCCTGGGAAGAAGAAGAGCTGGATAAGCCGATTGACATTGATCAGATCCGCGTTGACCCCTCACCTTTTCAGCTGGTGGAGAGAACATCTTTGCATAAGGTAATCCACAATCTGACTGAGATCACATATGAAAAATACTGTTTATTATTACAAGGTTTTATGTCTTTCCAAGGGAATCATGATTTCGTCTTTTATCTGCATGTGAATGTCAGTCCAAAACTCTCATTATTTCATGCCCTCAGGGAAATGTGTTTTTCAATAAAAACAACATCATTATATCCTGCATTCAGGAGTTTATATGTATGGGCCCCAAAACACAAAAAGACATTTAAAAAGTGTTATTATATATTTTTAAAATATTTAAAAATAACAGTATTACATTCTACATTCATCTAATACTAAGAAATTCTGTATATGTAAAACATTTTATTTATATATTTTAGAAAACATTTGATGTGGCGATTAATTAATCTAATTAATTGTAAATTAATCACACATGACATTTGGCTGGTGTAGACACAATAGTAGGCTGCAGTGGCCATGTGTGTGTGTGTACTGCGCAAAAGTCTTAGGCCACTAGTATTTTCACCAGCTAAAAATGGTTTAAAGTAAGTTATTTTTATCTTTTGCTGTAGTGTTTCAGTAGGAAACATCAGTTTACATTTCCGAACATTCTGTTTGCCATTAATTGTAATAATCTAGTGAGATTTTTGTTTGCACAAGGAGTCTGACAACAGCCAGTGCTCCACACAGAGATCTGATCTCACCATCATCCAGTCTGTCTCTGGAATGACATGAAGAAACAGAATAACTGAAACAGAGTAAATCCAGAAGAACTGTTTCAACATCTCCACGATGTTTCAAATAACTTACCTGCAAAGCTACCTGAAAAACTCTGCACAAGTGCACATAGGGAAAAAGCTGCTTTAAACACAAATGATGGTCACATCAAATGCTTATTTATTTTAGTTAATAGAGGTTCATTGATAAAGAAAATCTATTTATGACATTGTTTTTGACAGCATCCTCATTTTATATGCCTAACGGTCTAAAAATTTTAACAATACTGTAGCTTTGTAGGTGTAGGTCTCTTAGCATCTTGGAGATGTTGCCACAGTTCTTCTGGAATTAGCCTGTCTCCGTTTTTTCTGTTTCTTAAGACAGACTGGATTGAATGGTGGAGAGATCAGATCTCTGTTTGCACAAGGAGTCTGACAACAGCCTGTGCTCCATACAAAAATCTCACTGGATTATTATAATTAATGGCAAAATGAATGTTTACAAATGTAAACTGATATTTCCTACTGACACACTACAGCAAAAGACCGACTTTAACTGACTTTAAACCATTTTTTAGCTGATGAAAATACTAGTGGCCTAAGACTTTTGCACAGTACTATATATATATATATATATATATATGTATATATATATATACATACACACACATGTAGTGCTGCTTGAAAGTTTGTGAACCCTTTAGAATTTTTTTTTTAATATATCTGCATAAATATGACCCAAAACATAAATCAGATTCTGAAAGTACACAAAGAGAGCCCATTGAAACAAATGGTGTTACGTATCCAGTGTTACGTATCTCTGCTTTGCTTTCAGTATCTACTATGACCCCCATTTTGCATCAATAGCTGCAGGTGAAGTGTCTTGTAACTGCTGATCAGTCCTGCACAATGATTTGTAAGAGTTTTAGCTTAGTCCTTCCACAACATTTCAATTGGATTAAGGTCCAGTCTTTGACTCTGCCATTCCAAAACATTAACTTTATTCTTCTTTAACCATTCTTTGGTAAAACTTGGGGTCGTTGACTTGCTGCATGACCCACTTTCTCTTGACACTCAGTTCTCAGACTAGAATTTGCTGGTATAATTCACAATTCGTTGTTACATCAATGATTTCAAGCCGTTCTGGCCTAGATGCTGTGTTTCACAGACAGGATAAGGTTCTTATGATGGAGTACAGTGTGTTCTTTTCTCCAAACATAACGCTTCTCATTTACAGTGTTGGGCAAGCTACTAAAATGTAGTGAGCTAATCTAGCAGTTACTCTCTGTTAAATGAAGCTTCACTATACTGAAGCTACCCCACTGGGAAGTGTAGCAATCTAAGCTACAGCAACATGGCAAAGTAGTTTACTACATCTACGCTATTTTTAAAATGTAATTTTTATGTCATTGCTATCTCAGTGATCAATAAAACTGTCAATCAAACATAATAATTGTTCAAGCAAACAAAATAACATGTGATCCACATAACCACCAGAGTGTGTGTATGTTTATCTGTATGTGTACGTGTGCATACACACCAGTGTTTGCATGGGTGTGCTCAATTTAGACCAGCGGTCACCAACCTTTTTAAGCCCAAAATCCCTGACCTCTGCCTTTATGAAAGACAAAGGTTGGCGACCACTGATTTAGACCAACCCCCGTAAAACATGAAGAAGAAGTCGTCACTGATATATGGAAGTATTTAAGTTCTGTTGGCTGTGTTTGGCAGGGGTGGGTAAGGTTGATCCTGGAGGGCCGCTGTCCCTGCGGAGTTTAGCTCCAAACCTAATCAAACGCACCTGAAGCTAATCAAGGTCTTCAGGATACAGGTTGGTATTCTTTTTTTTAGGGATGGAGCTAAACTCTGCAGGGACACCGGCCCTCTAGGATCAACGTTCCCCACCCCTGGTGAATGGCTTTGGTGTCATTTACTGATCAGAAATGCTTGGGAAATTGTAGCTTGTGTGGACACTACTGCACTACTTGATTAACAAAAAAGCTTCACTACTGAAAAGCTATTCATTTAAACCAGAAAATTCTATTTTGGTCTCATCCATCCACAAAACATTTCTCCAATAGTCCTCTGGCTTGTCCAAATGATCTTCAGACCTGCAGATATGTAGCATCTTTCATCAAATATGTAGTTATCTTTGGAGAGCGATGGCTTTCTTCTTTCTTCTTTTCTTCATGCACAACATGGTTGTTCAGTGTTTTTCTGATGGTGGACTCATGAACATTAACATTAGCCAATGTGAGAAAGGCCTTTAGTTGCTTAGAAGTTCACCTTTGGTCCTTTGCAACCTTGTTGGTCAACCACTTCTGGGGAGGGTAACAGTGGTCCTGAATTTTCTCCGTTTGTACACAATCTGTCTGACTGTGGATTTGTGGAGTCCAAACTCTTTAAAGATGGTTTTGTAACTTTTTTTCAGCATGACGAGCAATAACAAGATCTCTTTTTCTGAGGTCCTCAGATATCTCTTTTGGTCATGCCATGATTCACTTGCACAAACATGACCAGACTTACAGATCCTTGTTCTGTAAATAAAACAGGTCATCCCATTGACTGAAAAGACCTGTGAACAGACTCTTACTTCAGTCAAATTAATTGCTAGCCCTAGAGATTCACATACTTGCAGCGCACAGATATGTAACACTGGATCACTTTTCTCAATAAATAAATGACAAAGAATATATTTTTCTCTCATTTGTTTGATTGGGTTCTCTTTATCTACTTTCAGGACTTTATCAGCGAAAATCTGATGCTGTTTTGGGTCATATTTATGCAGGAATATAGAAAATTCTAAAGGGTTCACAAACTTTTGAGCAGCACTGTATATTTTTTCAGACGCTGCATCTGAATTGGCATTTAGATATATTTACAGACTGTTTATTGCAGCTCGGAGATGGCATGAATGCATTTACACTGCAATTACAATTTAGGGTGACCACCTGTCCCGCTTTGCGTTGTACCTCACAGCATTTTCACCCCTTGTCCCTCACATTGCATATTGAGAAAATGTCCCACATTTTCATCAGTCTGTTGGTTTTTAATGATCATATTAAGAAAATGTCTGTGCGTTCTTCTGCCTTTTTAAGAAAGCTTTTTATTAATTTTTTTGCGGCATAGTTTCTGCACAAAGGATTTGCGGACCTCATCAAGTGATCTAGAACCACCGACGAAAAATGGTCGAGTGCACACGGAAAAACAAGATGTTTTCCATTCATTTTAACCATTTAAAAAAAAAAAAAGTTGCATCTGAAAGCTGCAGCTTTCCTCTTATTTTATTAGTTCGTTTGAGGCTGTTTCTATGGCGGTATTTTAATGACAAATGTCTGCAGCGCATTATTGTAATGCATCAAAATGCACAAGCACAGATCTCTTCTGTCGCAGGTGGATTTTCTTCACTCTCATAAAAAAGACATGCTTTCTCTCGTTTGCATGTGCATGCTCAGAAACACAGATCAGCGCATATGACAACGGATGTAATCAGTATTTACATAGCATAACAGTAGAAAATGTATCAGTCTCACACGTGTCACGCATTGTCCCGCAAAATCACAGCTATGTCCCGCAACAGCCCTATTGCCAGGTGGTCACCCTATTACAACTGCATAAATAATGCCATGAGATTAATGAGTTTTAAAGGCACAGTATATAATTTCCACCGCTAGAGGGTGGATATTCAAAACAACAATAACTGCGTAGCTTGTTGATGCTGTGAAGGAGTGTGGAATGATGGAGTTGCCATCTTCACCTCCACTGCCAATTGAAATCAATCAGACTTACTTTTATGAGATTTGTCTTTGCCGACAGAACCAGCTGCATACAGTAAAGAATAATCATGTTCCATAACAATAAATAAATGACAAAGAATATATTTTTGTCTCGCTTGTTTCATTGGGTTCTCTTTATCTACTTCAGGACTTTATCAGCGAAAATCTGATGCTGTTTTGGGTCATATTTATGCAGAAATATAGAAAATTCTAAAGGGTTCACAAACTTTCGAGCAGCACTGTATATTTTTCCAAAAGCTGCATCTCAATCGGTATTTAGATATAGTAACAGACCGTTTATTGTGGCTTGGAGGTGGCATGAATGCATTTACACTCCAATTACAATTGCATAAATAATGCCATGAGATTAATGAGTTTTAAAGGCACAGTATGTAATTTCCACCGCTAGAGGGTGGATATTCAAAACAACAATAACTGCGTAGCTTGATGATGCTGTGAAGGAGTGTGGAATGATGGGAGTTGTCATCTTCACCTCCTCTGCCGATTGAAATCAATCAGACGTTTACTTTTATGAGATTTGTCTTTGCTGACAGAACCAGCTGCATGCAGTGAAGAATAATTATGTTCCATAACAACTGAGCGAAACAAGCAAGTGGCTTGGTAGATGCTACAACTGTTACTTTCGCATTTGTCCACGAGACTGTGTTGACATGATTTTTATGGCAGTAAAAGTGGAAACCGAGGATAAGGCAGATATGACGCCACTGACAGTCGACGCAAAGACACAGACCGTGTACTTGGTTAAAATCGTGGCAGTGATTTTTGGATATTTTAGTGCATCCTAAATTTTTTTTAAAAATCGCTATTAATGTTTCTAGTTAATATGTAAATATGAAATTATTCTTTAATGAAATAATACTCTAAATAAAAAATAAACTGCCAGTAGGTGGCAGAAAATGTCCTAATGAGTAATTCCTTGACTCATTCATTCATTCAATTCATTCAAAATGCAAATTCACTCAGAAACAAAACACTATAATAGAAATATGAGACAAAACTCATAGGAGGCATTATTGTCCCGATATCTTACATTTTAGCAGATTTAGCATTTTAACTGGATTTTATCAACTGCATTATGCAACGTATCATGTTTATCACTAATCAACTGTAATGTTTACTTGTTTGTTTCAGACCCACACCCTGTTCTCTCTACTGGGTCTCAGTCATGCATATGTAACCAGTATTGGTAAACTGGTTGGGGTGGTCGCACTAAAAGAGGTAAAGATGATTTATCATCTGTGTCTACATGTATTCTTGCATACTTTATATCACATGCTAGAGTGTAAGAGTAATTAATTCTCTTTTTCACTCCCAGCTCCAGAAAGCAATCGAGGGTTCGACTCGTAGCGGAGTGCGACTGCGTCCTCCTCTGGCCAGTTTCAGAGACGCGAGACGTAAGGCCAAAAAGCCTTCTCATTCCCCTTCCGTCCCATCCTCCCCCACAAGGGACAGAGAGCTGTGGAGCGAGGGAGTGAAAAGAGAATCTAAAGACGAGTCCGCTGATAGTTGTATCCAGACAGCCGACAAAGAGTGTGATATCGCCACGGGCAACAGCGGCAGAAGTACCGTCAGCACCTCTCAGGAGCCACTGCCTTCCCCTTCTTCTTCCACAATCCCGCTCTCCTCTCTTCATTCTGTGCCTGAAGGAGAGGCGGATGCTGATAGAGAGAGTGATGAGGAGCCTTTATAGGTCTGTTGTTTGTAATTTTCTCAAATTCAGCCCTCCAGGGGGAGGCAAACCACATTATGGTGCCGCCTTTGAGCCCAACACGAGCCACAGCGCCGGTGCACGAAAGCTGCGTCGTCGGACTTGTTGGTTGATTTTCTACTCTTCGGACAGGACTCTTTGTACTCTTTCTTTCTAGGTGTTTTTATTCACTCATGTTTCTTTTGTTGTCTATACATTTGTACATATGGACAGTCAGTCTGACATATCTCACTGAATGTCTTCTCCCTCTTTGCTAGTCGATCCCCGTGTTTGTCTTCTGTACCTGATATTATATCACTGTAAAAAAAGTGAAACTGTTTGTAAAAATGAAACATTTGCTACTTTAACAAGCCGTTTATATCTGATCCGACCCTTAAAAACCACTTGTCACAGTGTAGCCTTATATAGTCATACTAAATAGTATTTTTGACGTAGATTTAAATATTGCCACATGAAGCAAATTTTAGGTTGCTTTATAAACTTTTTTTTTTTACTGTATAGATGTGACATTTCAAGCAATGCTTCAGGTTCAATACAAGTTAAACTCAATCTAGTGTTGCTGTTAATTAAAACTAAAACTATTGCAGATTGCTAATTGAAATAAAGCTGAATAATATATAAATATTATATGAAAAACTTAAGGTTGGAATAAATTAGAGTTCTAAAAATGAGTACTTTATTAGTAAAATTAGTCAAATTAAAACTATAGATATATAAAAAACTATAAGATTAAAAGCTATAGATATTTTAAAAAAACACAAATAACAAATGTGTGATATAAATTGACAGTCACATAAAATGTGTGAAAGTCACATAAAAGCTAATTCAAAAATGTTATTAAATGCTGTAATAGTACATTCATGATACTAAAATAACACTGGCTTAATCGACAATATTTGTGACACTGATTACCTAAAAATAAATAAATAAATAAATCTAGACTGCTTTTCAAAAGTTTGGGATCAGTAAGATTTTGAATGTTTTTTAAATAAGTCTCTAATGCTCATCAAAGCTCCATTTATTTGAGCAAAAATACCGAAAAAAAGTAATATTATTGAAATTTAAAATAACAGTTTTCTGTTTTAATATATACTTTAAAATGTAATTTATTTTTGTGATGCAAAGCTGAATTTTTAGCATCATTACTCCAGTTTTCAGTGTCACATGATCCTTCAGAAATCATTCTAATATGCTGATTTGTTGTTAATGTTGAAAACATTTGTGCTGATTAACTTTTTTGGAACCTGTGATTCTTTGATGAATAAAAGGTTAAAAAGAACAGCATTTATTCAAAATAAAATTTATCAATTTAACATCTTTGTTGAATAAAAATATTAATTTCTGTCAAAGAACTGTACTGACCCCAAACTTTTAATGGCAGTGTATTACAAAAAAAAAAAAAATCCTATTGCAAATAAATGCTGTTCTTTTTATTATTTTATTCATCAAAAAAATCTGAAAAAAGAATCACAGTTTCCTATATATATATATATATATATTAAGCAGCACAACTGTTTGCAACATTGATAATAAATCAGCATATTAGAATGATTTCTGAAAAATCATGTGACACTAAAAACTGGAGCAATGATGCTAAAAATTCAGTTTACATCACAGAAATAAAATTATATTTTGAAGTATATTAAAATAGAAAACCGCTATTTTAAATTGCAATAATATTTCACAATATTACTGTTTTTTTCTGTATTTCTAATCAAATAAGCACAGCCTTGAAGAGCAAAAAAGTCTTCTTTAAAAACATTAAAAGTAGTAATGATCCCAAACCTTTGAACAGATTGTGTTACAGTGATGCATGGGCCAGTTTTTGGATTTAAAAGAAGAAATGATAAGCTTATAATTTTATAAAAGCACTTACATTATTTCTTCTGTTAAAAAAATGTGTTTTTTAGCTGTAACACTGTTTAAATCATACTTATTATCGTTTTAGGGTTTGTGTTTATAGCATTACATTGTCAAGTGATTTTATTCACACTAAAACCTACTAATTCACATTAATATTTTTCTTATCTTGTGGCTGTAATATTGAAACGTTGTGTATTTTAACATTAATGTATTGGCTCCATTCACTGTGCATCACTGTAAGCTAGATTTTTTTTTTTTTTTTTTTTAAAGAAGAGTGAAATTAATTTTTGCGCCAAGAAATTTTTTTGTCACAAATAATGTTGATTGATCTTGTGCTGAACCTGGTGTATTCATTTAATCACTAGAAATTCATTATGAAGCTGATTTGTTTACTACATAATTGAAGCTGCAAAGTCATTACCTTATCTGAATCTTTGTTTGATTATTATAACTACTGATGAATATCTGATTAATTTTTATTTGTTTTACTGGTCTGAATAGCATGCAGACTTTTTTGCCACGTCTTAAAAATACACAAAGTGCGCAATAATGCTTTGTTTGCTTCATTTATTCTTCGTTATTTTTGGGAAAAATAAAGGAATAGCAATATTCTTGAAGGTCAGGGAGGTGTTTTGTTCGTGCAGGAAAAAGAGATGGGTAAGAGAGAGAGAGAGAAAGTCTGATGGAGGAAGAGGAAGAGCACATTGGAAGAACCATCTTTAAACCTTCAGTAAAGCATGCATAGATATACGTATCACAGAGCACTTTTTATATCACACCTCTTACAGCTCAGTCAGTCCCAAATGAACGGATTTGTGCCTGTATAGCTTGCTGAACATGTATTTCAACGTAAATGTTCTCACAACAGTGTTTCTTATCCAAAGTATAACTTCTTCTGAATATGATTCTTCCACCAAGAGGAGACAACACAGGGTTTAAGTAACAGACAGATAACATATAGAGGGAAAGAGAGAGGAGGAGAGAAAGACGCTAGTTCACAGAGAGAAGGAAAGAGGTAGAACAAAGGACCGGTTACAGCATCATGCCAACAGACAGTTTTGTAGTGAAAGATGGCAGTAGAATCGTACAAAAAATCCATTTGAGATCAGTTAATCTGTAAACACAAATGATAAACAACTACATCCAAGGAAATACATTTGGCTTTTTGTTATTTATTCATTCGTATATTCCTTATCTTACATAAAAAGCAATAAAAGAGAACATGACATCACTCCTTTGGTTGCAGCAGTATGACCTGGCTTCGTGCCATTGCCATGTCAGTTTGATAGGTCGATTATGTGATTAAAATCTTTGAGGCATTTTTCAGAGATGAAATCGTCAAAATGTGGACGTAGAATTACAGGCACAACAGAGTAAGTGAAGTTGTCGGTGCTCTTAAATTGACAATGAATCAACCAATTGTCAGATCGCGCAGTTATGAATGAAAAACATAAAGGTGATTTAATATTCCCTCAGGTGGCAGCGTGTGCATTTATAATTCTTTTAAAGCGTATGCATGTCGTACTGAGAAATAATGTAGCGTCAGAGCACTGCTGTCTTGTTTTCATGTTCTGATAGTCCGCTACGATGTACAAAACAATCAGCTTAGCAAACAGACTAACACTGAAACAACTTTACATTAAAACCCTCTGAGGCTATTTTTAATCCAGTCGATAATTGAAATGCATGACGACACCAGTTGCGTTTGTTTTAAAAATGAGAATAAGTCTGCGACGTGATAAAGACACACGAAAGTGGCACCAGTTTAGTTATCCGCTCGATGCTAATGCGGATTGAAGTAATCAAGAGATGAGGAAAACAAACAAGACCCGCAAATCCGTGGACACAGTTTTGCACTTCGTCCCCTCAAGTTTATAAGCTGCACTCACAAAGTTCTTATTTGTCACTCGGTTTAACAAATCTTCTTTTAGGAGTTTTCAATCTGCTATTTGATTTAAAAAACCGTACGCCTACCTTCAGTTTTTGCGATCTGCACCCAAATAAGGATTAGTTCACTTCCAGAACAAAAATTGACAGATTATGTACTCACCCCCTTGTCATCCAAGATGTTCATGTCTTTCTTTTCAGTCTTAAAACTTATGTTTGTTGAGCAAAACATTTCAGGATTTTTTTTCCATGTAACGTTAATGGACTTCTATGGCGCCCCCAAATTTGAGCTTCCAAAATACAGTTTCAGCACAGCGTCAAAGGACTCTAAACGATCCCAGCCAAGGAATAAGGGTCTTATGTAGACAAACGATGGATTATTTTCTAAAAATAACATTCGATTTATATACTTTTTAACCTCAAACTCTCGTCTTGTCTAGCTCTGTGTGAACTGTTTTTTCCCAGTCATGACAGTTAGGGTACGTCTAAAAACTCCCGTCTCATTTTCTCCTCCAACTTCATAATCGTCCTACATCGCTGTTTTTACCCTTTTTGATCTATTTGATCTATTTGGTATTTGATCTTCTTTGCATGTTCACTTTGTAAACTCTGGGTTGGTACTTCTGCAGTGATGTAGGATGATTTTGAAGATGGAGGAGAAAATGAGATGGGAGTTTTTAGACGTATCCTAACTGTCATGACCTAGAAAAAAAAACAAAGTTCACACAGAGCTAGACCAGACAAGTGTTTGAGGTTAAAAAGTATATCAATTATAATTTAAACCAGAAATAAATAAATAACCGGTCGTTTCACTAGATAAGACCCTTTCTCTTATGATTATAATTTTCATTTTTGGGTGAACTATCTCTTTTAGTTTACATAGTTAGTTTATTAAGACTAGATAATTCTCTTTATATGCTTTAGACATGTAAAACATGTAAAATGTTTGGACATCATTGCCAAACTCAGAAATGTAGGAAACATATTATTATAATTTAATTAAAAAAAAAAGTAAAAAAAATTAAATAATATATGCTTACATATGGATTTAGTTATTGTGTCATTGCGTGATGGTGTAAATTAACTTTTTTTTCTTTTTATTCTGTTTATTGAAATAAACTGTCAGCTTTCGGAAAATAATCGTGCTGCTTTCAGAACCGCATACTACTTTGAGAGATGGAAAATAGAGGAAACATTTGTTTGACTATCATTTTGCTTCATGATTCAACAAACAAAACCAACACTGAGGAAGATGAACAGTCTGACATATTCTCACCAAACCAAAGTGATACCATTACAACCAAAGGTGCATTTATCTCAAAATAACAAATAGATATCATACAGACTGCAAAGTTAAATCCCTCCCCCACATAATTCTTAAATAAATAAATGGGCACATATTATTTCATGTGAGCAACTTTTGGAGTTCTGTATGCTTCATGTAATATAAGAACTTATGACACTGAATAAAAATGTAGCAGTTATGTTTCAGTTTCATGGTTTGGCTGCTACATGCAGTGTTGGACTCAGTTGTTATATATTGTTATATAGACTAATATAAAACATTATATTAAAACACTAACCTTATGACATAAAACAAGATGTTTAAGAAAGTGTGTGATTTTTTTTCAGTGACAAATACTGTACATAAAAATCTGTCAGAGCCTCTTCAAGAGCCCAGCAGTGAAATAATATGTACCCCAACATATACAGGAGGGAGTGCACACAATTCTGTAGAAAAATAAACATTGTCCCAACATTGCATAAATAATCAGTCAATAAATAAATTCATTCAAGTCAATACACTTCATATAGCTATTAATGCTATTTCTTCTCACCGCCAATTTGTATTACACACAATCGTCAAAAGTGAACCGTATCCTCCAAAGAACCGATAGACATTGTTGTCCTTTTTTTTTTTTTTTAATCCTTGGTGAATCATGCATGACATCACAATGCAGGTTGATGTAGTTACTTCTGTTTCTGAACCGGACGTCTGCTCCTACTTTGGGATGCATATGCTTCATGTTCGTTTACGAACAAATACACAGTCAACGCAAAGTTTGTAGCATCATAGTTACTGTATAATCAGTGACCATGACAAACAGGAAGACGCCTGTGCAGTTCGAAATTCCAAATGGCCTGAGTTGTTCATGAGGTCACTTTCAACTTCAATCAAAGTCCATTTCCATCCTCATTCTGCCGAGACATTTTTCCTTGATATCTTGGTAAAGGATATTTACAGTATGTGAATCCAGGTCCTGTTCTGTTCTCCCCTTTATATATAGTGTTAGGCAATGGAATACATATTTTGTTGTCACCAACAGGACTGTGACAAAAATGTTTACTGTGATAGTTTTGTAATTTGAGGTTATGAGGCATCACCTATCCATCTATCTCCTCTCAGTCATTTATCATAAAAACAAGCTAACGTTAATGGCGTCATCGGATGCAAAGTTCACTTTGATGAATCTTTGTGATCGCCTTTCCTAATAATGTGCTAGTTAGCAAGTTTAACGGCTAAATGCGGCTAAAGTAAACAGGCTCGTCACTCCACAGAGAGAAGAGAGGGGCGGGGTGAGCAGAGCTCATCTGCATTTAAAGCAGCCATGACCAGAATGAGATGATTTTTGCAAAGCTGATTTTGACAAGGTAAAAAGGGTGTTGTTTTACACTACCACTGAGAATTTTTAACCAAAGTATATTATAGACTTTTCATTAAGACCCTAAAGAATCATGTCAACTTGTGGAAAATTGGCATCCGATGACCCCTAGATATTTCAAAACCATTCTGAAGCCAATGTTTGACTAAACCAGAGTGTGAACAAAAATTTCCATGTGATTAAAAGAAAATACTAATTTGGGATCAGAACTCAAGTATGGGGAAAATGTGTCTTTTGTGTTATAAAGCAAGGCATCTGTCCTTCACCCAACAACCAATGCAAGTGCAAAAAGGTTTTTTCCCCCATGTTTCTCAGCCAATCAAGTCGCTAAACCCACAGATCTCACAGAGTCAGTCTCAGGCTCAGCTCAGAGTACTGTGGTCCAGTGCAAATATCTATACAGTGTTGTATAGGACTCCAGAGTACACTGACAAACATCATGCATGCCAAACGACACACAGAGAAGGAAGCACGCTATGTTACAATCCAGTATGGAATATATTTGTGTGCATGAAAAAGTTCATATTACTACTAAAAATAAATAACTTAATAAATTAAATAAACATATTAAGTGAAAATGGGTCCAATTATGTGGCAAATAAAGTCTAAAGATGTTAAAGCTGTTTGTGATTTGGGTGATTTAATCAGTATAAACAGCTTAATTTAAGAACAGTAAAAGTTGCTATGCTGCCATACAAAGGCAAAACAGTACTAAAATTGAAAATCAAATCAGTCAATCAACCAATTGAATTTTTCTCAGTCTAGTTTTGGTGTAGTTACTGCATTTTGACTTTGTATGGGAGTATGGGAGAACATCACAGGTATAGGTGTATATTTGTGTATGTACACTGTTCAAAGGTTTGGGGTCAGTAAGATTTTTGAAAGAAATTAATTATGTTATTGATAGTAAATACATATCTATGAGATTTCTACTTCATCTATGAGATTTCTACTTCATCTATGAGATTTCTATTCATCAGATAATCCTGCAAAGAAATCTATCACTGTTTCCACAAAAGTATTAAGGATAGTTCACCCAAAAATGAAAATTCTGTCATTAATTACTCTTTAAAACACAAATTAAGATATTTTTATGAAATGTTCTGACCCAGCATAGACATCAGTGTAACTACCAAGGCCTAGAAAGGTAGTAAGGACATTGTTAAAATCCATGTGACACCACTCTGTTGAAAACCAGTATATGCTGGTAGGTATGTTTTAAAGCATGGCAGCTGGTTTGAGCTGGTTTAAGCTGGTCCTTAGTTGGTTATGAGCTGGTTTAAGCTGGTTCATAGCTATGAACTGGTCCTGAGCAGGAGCTAGTTGCTTAGGACCAGCTTAGTACCAGCTCATAACCAGCTTATAACCAGCATGTGCTGTTTTTTTCAATAGGGCAGTGGTTCAACTGTATTTTTATGAAGCTACTGAATACTTTTTGTACGCAAAGAAAACAAAATTAATGACTTCAAACAAAAGTCCTTACTACCTTTTTGGGCCTTGAACATGTCAGTTGCATTACTGACTATCCAGGGTCCGAAAGCTGTCAGATTTCACCAAAAATATCTTAATTTGTGTTCTGATGATGAACGAGGGTCTTACAGGTTTGGAACGACATGCGGGTGTGCAATTAAATGAGAACTCCATTTCCAGAACAACAATTCACAAATAATTTACTCACCCCTTTGTCATCAAAAATGTTCATGTCTTTCTGTCTTCAGTCGTGAAGAAATTATGGTTTTTGAGGAAAACATTTCAGGATTTATCTCCATATAATGGACTTCATTGGTGCCCTGATTTTGAACTTCCAAAATGTAGTTTAAATGCAGCTTCAAAGGGCTCTACGAGCAAAGACTAAGAAAGTGCATGTAAGTCAAACATTGTTTACAAACAAAAAGGTACGATGTTGGCCGATTCTGAAGTTGTAGGAGAAAATAAGATGGAGTTTTTCGACATACTCTACCTTTTCGAGCTGGAGTAGACAGACCACGAACTTAGACGTGATTCGTAGTAGTGATGGGAAGTTCGGATCATTTTACCGACTCAGACCTTTGAGTCTCGTTCAGCAAAATTAATAAATCTTTTTTCGATCCATTTCGTTCATTTTAGCAAAATCAGCATCACGTGACAGCCCCATAAGATGAACGAATGACTGGAAAAACCTGAAAACTCGAAACAGGTGAACTAATTCCAGTACAGAACCTAATAGGATGTTGCGCATGCGCGACTGAACGAATCACTCCCCGAGACGACTCGTTCTTCACGAGTCACATTAAAGATTCGTTTAAAATGAATGAATTGTTCAAGAATGACCCATCACTAATTCGTAGCATCGTGGATCCACATCCCAGAGCCTGTGCTACACAAGCTTTTGTGCTTAAAAAGCATACAAATTTTTATTTTTCGAAAAAAATGACTGATCGTTTCGCTAGATAAGACCCTTCTTCCTCGGCTGGGATCATTTAGAGCCCTTTGAAGAAGCATTTAAATGGCATTTTGGAAGTTCAAAATCAGAGCACCAATCAAGTCCATTATATGGAGAAAAATCCTGAAATGTTTTCCTCAAAAACCATAATTTTTTTTACGACTGAAGACAGAAAGACATGAACATCTTGGATGACAAGGGGGTGAGTACATTATTTGTAAATTGTTGTTCTGGAAGTGGACTTCTCCTTAAATGACAAAATTTTCATTTTTGGGTGAACTATCCCTTTAACCAGCACAACTGTTTTTAAGATTGATATAATGATAAGAAATCTTTCTTGAGCAGCGAATCAGCATATTGGAATGTTTTCTAAAGGATCATGTGACACTGAACACTGGAGCATTGATGCTGAAAATTCATTTTTGCCATCAAAAATTTTATTAAAATCAAATCAAATAAAAAAAACAAACACTTGTTTTAAAATGTAATATTTCATAACATTTCTGTTTTTTATTCAATTTTTAATCAAATAATCCAGACTTGGTGACCAAAAGAGGGTTCTTTTAAAAACACTGTAAACATCTTACCAACACCAAACCTCTGAATGGTGCATAAAATATACATCTGTTTGTTTCTCTGAGTCTATGAGGGTTTGAAAACCTAACATATTGAATAAACAGCTGACAGAACTGTGTAGATTGTGAAGCAGTTTGTCTCAATTGATTTTTATGTTTCACAGCACAGAAACTTATGTATTGAACCTGTGTTTCTCCCAGCAGTGTCATAAACTGCCAAATCTGGTCTTTTATATATGAAGTAGTGTGTTTGTAAGTATACAGGGTGAAAACTAAAGAGGAAAAGGGAGAATTTGTGTTGTATTGAGAGTGTTTGATATCTCATGGTGTGTGGGAACTGAAATTCAGAAGGGCATGGGCTGAAAAAGCTTGTGTTACTGTCTATTTTACAATTATGTATTTCGTTTTTTTGTTGTTTTCTTAGAAAATAATCATATTATTATCATCATTATGGTTTATTAACTATAGTTTCTTTATTTTGAATAACGAGTGCCATCACTCCTTGTAAAAGCATGCACATATTTAACCGAATGTTCTTCATATTCATCATCCCGAATTACATACCTCCAGCTTGGTTTTCCTCATTCTCTCCTTTCCCAGTCCCATTCTGTGCCTTCCTTTTTCAGACATCCATAATATAAGGCTTACAAAAAAAAGTGTTCACGTAAGCAGTGCAGTAATGTTCAGTTCTGCTTTTCCATTTTGGGTTCGAGCAGTCACTTGAATTCCATCACAATGGTGTATGGTTCCTGAAATAGGAGTTGATATTGTTTGATTATGCTGATTGAAATGTCTGTCAAAACCAGCTCGAGTCTCACGCCGCCCACTTAGTTGGTTGCCGTGACATCAGCAGGCGAGGATTCTGACTCCTCCTCCTTTTCTTCAAGCTCTTCAATTACAGACGGTGAGACATCAGACGCCTTGCGCTCTGTGCTGAATTCTCCAGGGGCTTGACCCGGACTGCTTCCTCCCGTTGAGGTCACTTCCTCTCTCTGCGTTACTGGAGAAGGAATTAATGTCACTGGTTCTGGTTCCATACATAACGTAATCTCTTCCTCCTGGAAAAGAGGCCGGATGTTAGAGTGGGTACATGCCATTTCCTGTTTACAGCTGCAGTGTGTAATTTCTGTGACAACAGTGGCACTTTGTTTTGTAATTTTGTTTAGTGGCTGGGCCTAAGACATGAACATTTGTTTGGGACTTAAATAAACAGTAGAGTGTTTGAAAAACCTGTCTGAAAAGAGTCATTATTTTTGCAGTTCCTTTTGGTGGTGCTGTTGGCACAGGAATTACAGACTTCAGTACTGGAAAAGTTACACACTGTAGCTGTAAGAACTGATTCAAACTGTGACTCATACCTGATTCCAACAGCAAGAAGAGTTACTGAAAACTTAGACAGGATTTATATATTTCTAGCTGCTGACAGAAATAGCTTTTCCAAAAAACTGTTTTTCCATACTAACTGTCTGCTGAGATGCTGTTCCCCAGAGATTTTGGTGCTGACACTTTGACATTTCTTTGGATGCTCAACATCATAAGTCTACGTGGCACTGTTCAGCACTTAGATTCAATATAAATTATATCTAAAATTTACATTGCCCCCAAAAGACTGGACAATAAAGCAATGAAAAATTTAATGTACAACAAAACAACAACACAAATGGACAAGTATACTTTTTACTGAAATGAAAAAAAGATGTTTGTTAGATTTTAACTGGCACAAGAATAGATACAATATACTACTCAAATAAGACTATATTTAGTTGTATTATTATTTATGTACTATTATAGTATTTATTCATTTATTTAATTTAAAGGAGAAGTCCACTTCCAGAACAAAAATTGACAGATAATGTACTCACCCCCTTGTCATTTAAGATGTTCATGTCTGTCTTTCTTCAGCCGTAAAGAAATTATGTTTTTTGAGAAAACATTTCAGCATTTTTCTCCATATAATGGACTGATATGGTGCCCCGATTTTGAACTTCCAAAATGCAGTTTAAATGCGGCTTCAAATGATCCCAAATGCGGTTGTAAACGATCCCAGCCGAGAAAGAAGGGTTTTATCTAGCATAATGATCGGTTATTTTCATAAAAATAATACAGTTTCTATACTCTTTAATGTCAAACACTCATCTTGTCTTACTGTGCCTGAACTGTTTTTTTCGGTTCATGACAGTTAGGGTATGTCGAAAAACTTCAATCTCATGTTCTCCCTCAACTTCAAAATCGTCCAATATCACTATTTTACCTTTTTCGTTGAGGGTGTTTGATGTTCACTTTGCAAAGACTGGGTCAGAACTTTTGCAGTGATGTAGGATGATTTTGAAATGACATTTTAAGTTGAGGGAGAAAATATGATTGGAGTTTTTTGACATACCCTAACTGTCTTGAGCCAGAATACACAGTGTTCAGGGAGAGCAAGACAAGATGAGCGTTTGAGATTAAAAAGTATTTAAATATATTTTTTTTAATGAAAATAACCAATCGTTTCGCTAGATAAGACCCTTCTTCTTACTCGACTGGGATCGTTTACAGCTGCATTTGGGATCGTTTGAAGTCGCATTTAAACTACATTTTGGAAGTTCAAAATCGGGGCACCAATACCAGTCCATTATATGGAGAAAAATCCTGAAATGTCTGAAACATAATTTCTTTACGGCTTGAAGAAAAAAAGACATGAACATCTTGGATGACAAGGGGGTGAGTACATTATCTGTCAATTTTTGTTCTGGAAGTGGACTTCTTGTAGGTTTACGGTTTTCATCTAATATTTATTAGACATGGACTGATACTGAATTTCTCAGCCGATAGCCAGTTATCCAGAATAATATCTGCTAATACCGACTGCTTAAGGAAAAAAACATCTCTTAACCAGTGCTATGAACTATACAGGGAACTATCTAAAATGGTACATTACTATAATATTAAAGGTTAAAATTAACAACAGAGCTATTATATTCAACTGCTAATTTTTAGATATTATAATTACACTTAAAAAAATTACATGACTGCATAAAAATTTGGGTAACACTTTATTTTAAGGTGTCCTTGTTACATGTTACATGTACTTACTATTATAATAACAATTATGCATAATTACATGTAAATAACCCTGAAGCGAACCCTAATTATAACCCTAACCATATAGTAAGTACATGTAGTTAATTAATATTACTTAATTATACTGTAACAAGGACACCTTAAAATAAAGTGTAACTAAAAATTGCAACGTAGTTTTTATGGTAACACTTCACAGTAAGTTTCATTAGTTAACATTAGTTAATATAAACTAAGAATGAGCAATACTGCTACAGCATTTGTTAATCTTAGTTAATGTTAATTTCAGAATTTAAAATGTGTTATTAAAACTACAAGTTGTGTTTGTTAACATTAGTTGCATTGTGAACTGACATGAACAAACAATGAACGACTATATTTTTATTAAATGACATTAACAAAATATTAATAAATAGTGTAATAAATGTATTTTTCATTGTTTGTTTATGTTAGTTAAAACATTAAGTAATGTCAACAAAAGACACATTATCGTAAAGTGTTACCGTTTTCATAAATACCTGTCTTCAAGTAAATTACCTCATCTTTAGTGTTTTTTTTAATATAGCCAACTAACGAGTGACATATTGTTCACAAGCTGCTTTTTTTGTCTTTTTATGGCTGAAACACTGATTGAGTGATTACATGAGACATATTACATTTTAGTAAGCTACACTGTATCTTTAACATACCTTCTGATGTTCATTCATGTTTATTTTGTGCTATAACTTGTATTAAAGTTATAGAGACTTGCGCTATGTGCTGCTTGAATGTTATAGCGTTACAGCGATCTGTCTCATCACAGTTAAAAGCATCAAAGTGGCACTGTGTAGTTGTCCATTGTAAGTAAATCATGTTAGTGTGATGACCTACACCTGTAGTTACTCTGCTATGACTCTTGTATGAACTTGAGGGAACTGACTTAATACACACACTAAAAATCATGCTGGGACCAGTTGGTCAAGAGAAATTTCCAAATAAGTTTGTTTTGAGTAAAAAGTCTCAAAACAAACAGATAACATTTGATATTTAGATTTCAGTGTGTGGCATAAGTGTCATTTTATATTTTTTCCCCCACTCACTTTGATCTCTTCCTCCTCCTGGGCTTCCAGTAAAGGTGAATGATCTGTCGTCACCTCCTCTGTGGGGGCTGTCAGATTTCCATCTACTGTCACAGGCATTCCCATGTAGCCCACCATGTCTGCCTGATAGGCCTCTGTCTGCGCTGCCCCCCACAGATCCACTAATGGCGGGTGAGTAAGAGGTGGCAGGCTGTGGATGGTGCTGTTGGGAGTAGCTTGTAAAGAGTGAGTGGCACTCTGTAGTCTTTGCTCAAACATCTGCAAATAGACAGAAAAACAACTCAAGTTTCCATTGCGGTAATAGAGTGCAAGCTACTCAGTGTCAGCTGACTCTTTCCCATTTATATCTTTCATTCCAAAAAACTGACATGAACAAAACCAAAAGCAACAAAATAATAACCTTCGATTTAAGCAATAAACAAATAAAATGTAATTTTTTTTAAAAGAGGTTAAAAGATAAAGACATAAAAAGATTTTTTACTTCCAGAACCTGACTTTTGCTCTATTGCATTACTACTGCAATGGCTGATGGGGTTTGTATAGTTTGATTCCCCTTTTGCTCCAGCGAGCAATTACTGTGACGATCAATGGTTTCCAGTTAATGATTGAATGATGGAACCTGATTAAGTTTTTACTGCTCTCACTGCTGATCCTGAGGCTGCTGTTGAAATGACCACTGGGGCCTGTGCTGTTCAACACCAACGTGAGCAAGAGGCATTGTTGCAGTAGATACTAATTGGAATGGTAGTTTTGTAACTCACCTGTTGTTGATACTAATATACGATCTGTTGCAGCACAGCCTTATGGGAGTCTTATGTTAATGTGCCAACAAATTGTTGTTGCAGAAGCATATGGAGGATACAATTTATGACTCCTCTGTTACTAATACAGGAGACGATGATGCAGAGACTTCTTATATCCCTGCTTCACACTGAAGTGAAGCGATAAAGGTGCACATTTTGCTTTCACAACGACAGTGCTTCTGCTACATAATCAAGCTTTGTACGAAAAATAAGTGATTTCTGGGTTTCCACGTTGAGAAATTCATAATAGCCATGAATTATGAAAGGATTATTGGGAGTTTTGTTTAATTATTTCAATAACACTTTACATTAAAGCACTTTACACTAAAACAAAGGTTCACATATAATGTGCCGCATCTGGGGTTGATTGAAGCCGCATTTAAACTGCATTTTGGAAATTCAAAATTAGGGCACCATATCAGTCCATTATATGGAGAAAAATCCTGAAATGTTTTCCTCAGAAAAACATAATTTCTTTACGACTGAAGAAAGAAAGACATGAACATCTTGGATGACAAGGGGGTGAGTAAATTATTTGTAAATTGTTGCTCTGGAAGTGGACTTCTCCTTTAAGGTTATGGTTGTTAACATTAGTTAACTACAGGGTTGTCAGGTTTTCACAACAAAACCCATTAAACTGCTACTCAAAACTAGCTCAAAATTAGCCCTATCACATTTTGAGGGGGATCTGAGGTGTAAAATACAGTTTTTTTCTGGGTTCCTCTGGTAAATTCGCATTCCAGGGGCTAAATATGATGTTATTTGGGTCACTTAAACCCGCGGACATGAAAAACAACCCGCAGCAACGGTGTTAAAGTAGCCCAGTTCCGTGGGAAAACCGCAGACTTGGCAATACTGGTTAACTATGAAAAAGACTTTGAAAAGGATGTATTAATCTTAGTTAATGTTAATTTAAATTTGACTAACAAATTATTAAAATTAAATGCTGTATCTGTGAATATTATTTAATGAACATCAGCTAATATGAACTAACAATAAAAATATAACTAATATTAATAAAGATTAAAAAATACTGTAACACATGTATTGATTATTGCTGGTTAATTACCTAACATTAACCAATAAGAGTTATTAATAGTTTTGAAGATCATTAACCTTTTAAAAGATTTATTAACCTTAGTTAATGTTAATTTCAATTTTACTAATAAATTATTAAAATGAAAAAGTATCTGTTAATATTATTTAATAAATATGAGCTAATATGAGCTAACAATAAAGTTATTTTTATTAATTAATATTAAAAAAAGATTTAAAAATATTGTAACACGTATTGCTTATTGTTGATTAATTAACTAACATTAACTAATACGGTTTATTAATCATTTTGAAGATTATTAAACATTTAAAAGATTTATTAATCTTAATTTTACTAATTAATTATTAAAAATTAAAAGTCATATCTGTTAATATTATTTAATAAACATGAGCTAATATGAACTAACAATAAAGTTATTTTTATTAATGGTAATGAAAAAAATAAAAAAAGGATGTATTAATCTTATTTAATGTTCATTTCAATTTTACTAACAAATTATTAAAGTTAAAAGTTGTATCTGTTAATATTATTTAATGAACATCAGCTAATATGAACTATAACAATAAAAATTATAACTAATATTAATAAAGATTAAAAAATACTGTAACATGTACTGATTACTGATAGTTAATTAACTAATAAGATTTATTAATTATTTTTGAATATTATTAACCTTTTAAAATATTTAGTAATCTTAGTTTATGCTCATTTAAATGTAACTAAAAAATTATTAAAATTAAAAATTGTATCTGTAAATATTATTGAATGAATGTGAGCTAATATTAACTAACAATAAAGTTATTTTTATTAACTATTGTTCATACTGTAACGTGTATTGCTTATGCTATACACGTTTGCTTTGTTAATTAGCTAAACAACAAATAGGTCTTTATCATAACGTGTTACCATTTTTATCTTTTTTCAACCATTATTTCATATTTATTTATTTTTATTTTTTTTAATAAGAAAAAAATAATGAAAGAATATGTAAAACAACTAAACGGTTTATTTTCAAGAACTGAATTGTTTTAATTTACACTACAATATTTGACTTCATCCCCATAAAAAAATCAAAATGAATTTTATTGCAGAAATTACAAACATTCTGATCATCTATTCTTTCAGCGTTCAAGTCAATGAATTGCACTTTTGAATACATTGTTAAATCTGAACAGATCATGTTTTTTGTGTCTGTTAATGTGGATGATGAAATAAACAGTGCACAGCTTACGCACTGCTTACGTATGCAGTGTGCACTGACCTTATGGGATTTGTAGTTTTATGACTCACCTGTATAATGTACCTGCTGCTGTTACAGGGGCTTCTGGGAGTTGTAGTTTTCTCACTCACCTGTTGCTGTTGCTGATACTGCAGGAGCTGTTGCTGCTGGTATTGCTGGATCTGATGCAGGTGCTGGATCTGCTGTAACTGGTTCTGATACTGCTGCTGTTGCTGTTGGGACAGGAAGTGAGCTGCTGCATTTGGGTCATATCCTCCCTCGTTCCCGACAGCCATGACATATGAACCGGTGGCAGGAGACGCCACACCTGACTGTTCATTACTAATTGGCTCCCAAGCATCAGAGGAAGAAAGGCAGTAAAGACCCTGGGAGACGTAATTGTGAGGCCACACCTCTGCAGAGGAATGGTGCACTATCTGGTCTGCAAGAGACGGAGGAAAAGAAAGAAAATATTACAAATGAAAACTTAAAGGGTAACGTTCGGTATATTGTATCCTAGTTTTAAATCTTAGATCATTTTTCACACAGCCTGAGTTGTCATCTGGTGATTATTACATTGCTACTTACCAAATAAATATAAAATGGGCATGAATTATTGATCTGAGTAGAAATTCTTTTATTATGCCAGAAGAAAGAAAACCCATAGTGACAAGAGAAATGAAAGTAGCCAAGCTACAGTATGAATGAAATACATTACCAATACTATCAAAATCAAGTTTTCTAGAGAGCCGTGTAATAATCATTATTGATCAGAGCCTTAAGAAATTCAAAGTAAAAATAAAATATTCATCAGTAATAAAATAAAGGATTCTAAAGTACACCAGGGCTGTAAAATAAATTATGTTATTTTACATGTTTCATTATTTGACTGCTTTTAGATGTTCTAGTCAAAGCTTTTAAAAACACTTTTGATGATGCTTTGATTGGACACAATGTGCGTATGTTAATATATTTGAGCCCACGTCCATAACAAAGCCTTTTCCATTATTTTCTCTTTGAGCCAAATTCTGTGACTTTTCAGCCTCATCTGCATGCAACAGCGAGATATTTTCTAAATTATATCCGATTATAAAACAATGTTGAATAATAAGAACTGCACACTCTATTTCTGTGGGTGAAATCTCTTGCCTCAGCATACCCCATGGCCATCATTGTGAAATTAAAATGAGTGTTCACTCATTTCAGCCCTCCGGCAGGGCAGAAATGAGATTCTTTATTTACTGAGGAAATGGCTTTGTAATGTGGCATAGCAACACTCGCTCGTACACAGACTGCCCACTGAGTTTATTCTTCTCTTGGCCTTTTTCTCTCTATAGAGCTTCTATGGTGGCATCCTAACTGGAATGAAACCCCATACATTACTGATTTGTGCTCTACAGCAAACAACTTGACTCACAAATGATTTTCATACAGGTGACTCAAGGGAAATCATGCAATACTGTACAACTAATAAGTGTAAATACAAATAGCACAAACACTTAGGTTAACAAAAAGTCTTTTATCAGTAATTTTTACTATAATATAACGTACTGTTCAAAGGTTTGAGGTATACACTGCCATTTAAAGGTTTGGGATCAGATTTTTAATGTTTTTTAAAGTCTTTTATGCTCATCAAGATTCCATTATTTAATTAAAATTACAGAAAAAAGTGAGATTATGAAATATTACTGCAATTTAAAATAACAGGTTTCTATTTTAATATATTAATAATTAATAATAAATTAATAATTTAATTTAAATGAAAATATGTGATGCAAAGCTGAATTTTTTTCATCATTACTCCAGTCTTCAATGTCACATGATCCTTCAGAAATCATTCTATTATGCCGATTTATTATCAATGTTGGAAACATATTTTTTTGGAACCTGTGATCTGCATTCTTTGATGTACAAAAAGTTAAGAAGAACAGCTTTTATTTAAAATCGAAATCTTTTCTAACAATATAAGTCTTTACTATCACTTTTTATCGATTTAACACATCCTTGCTGAATAAAAGTATTCATTTGTTTAAAAGAAAGAAAGAAAGATAAAAATTTACTGACCCCAAACTTTGAACAAAAATGTATATTATTACAAAAGATTTATATTTTAAATAAATTATGTTCTTTTTAATGTTTTATTCATCAAAGAATCCTGAAAAAAAAAGTATCACAGGTTTAAAAACAGCACAAACAGTTTCCAAAATTGATAATAAATCAGCATATTAGAATGATTTATGAAAAATCATGTGACACTGAAGACTGGAGTAATGATGCTGAAAATTCAGCTTTGCAAACACCGGAGTAAATTACATTTTAAAATATATAATAAAATATACAACAGTTATTTTAAATTGTAACAATATTTCAAAATATTACTGTTTTTACTCTATTTTTGATCAAATAAATGCTTTTCTTACCCATTCCATTCCAAATCGTCGAACAATTTTGATTTAAAATTTTTAGCAATATAATATAATATAATATAGTAAACTTTTTATTCAGCAAAGAGGCATTAATTTGATCAAAAGTTACAGAAAAGACTTACATTATTATAAAAAATCTATTTCAAATAAATTATGTTCTTTTGAACTTTCTATTTATCAAAAATAATAATAATAAAAAATAAATAAATAAATAAATAAATAAATAATAATGTGTTATGGTTTCCATTGTAACATTGACAATAACCAGGATGTGACACTGAACACTGAAGTAAAATTTACTTCAAAACTAGAGTAAAAATGATAGATTTTAAAAATATTATTAATATATAAAATATAACAAAATAATGCATATATTAAAAAATACTAAAATAGAAAACATGCTATATTAAATTATAATATGTCACAAAATTCTGTTATTAATGCAAACAAAACCCTTGGTGAACAATATTTACAAAAACACCAAAGACCAAAAACCTTTGAAGTATCCTATACTATACTATAATATAATGTAATGTAATATAATATAATATAATATATATCTGTTAATTCATTTTTATACATTAGGTTCTTGAGCAGAGCATATTTTACTCTTTATCTGGTGCTGGAAATCAGGTTACATTCTTACGTTCTTTGATTTGTGGCACACATGTTCCAGATGTTGATGAGAAACTACCATCTGGATTTACAAATACCTTTTGTTCCAAACTTCCGAGCCTGCGAAACTAGTTGGAGTTTTATTACACCTCTGCCTTAGTATATGACATAATTATCACATTATCTGTCTGTTACATGTTGTCATTCGGCATGCAGATGGCTTTGGTTGTTCTGAGCTCTCATGTGAGTCTGTAAGGCTGTACTGAACTGTTCAGTGGATTAGTTCTCATTCTCCTGAGAGTCACGGGTCCCTGACCTCTAGCTATTCATTTATTCAAAACCCAATGTGCACTGCATTTCAAATCAGCTGCAATATAGCAATCCCACCATCACTCCAGGGGGCCTTCTATAAAAAGCTTACTTCTTAGAAAAACCTCTTCGCGTAGAACTAAATAAAAGGAAAACAAAAGAAAATGTCTAATTTTTCAGTCGTTACGGAATTAGTCATGGATTTCTTCACATATTCTTTGAGCTGAGATGGAAAGATGAGCTAAGTTGTTGAGAGAAAGTGTTTAATTGCGGTTTATGACAGCACGTTGCCTGAATAATTGCAGCACTCATCAGAGTTCACACTGTGACATGGAAGTTCTGTTGCTAAATTGATTTTATTCCAGAGTTTTCAGCCTAAAGCACAGTAGGAAGGGACACAGTAATTCTGTGATCTTGCAAGTGCATGCTGGAAAATGTAGTCAGTACCTCGGCTGGTGATGCTTTCCTGGTTGGCCTCGCTCAGGTGGGCTACGCTCCCCTGATTAGATCCAACGCTTGTGCTCTCGCCATCCATTGAGCTCCAGGCCAGCAGCGTTGCCTCAGAGATTGCAAACTGCTGAAGTACACCTGACAAAATTCAGAATTAGACTGTTTATTGTTGGGCATAAAAACATAAGTTTTATAGTAAGAATAAGTAAATCTTAACACAGGACAGTTGTATTTATGAATACATATTGTGTATTGATACTTGCTTGTATTTTGTAGATATTATTGCTATTCAGCTACTGAAAGGAAACAGCTTGATTGACAGACAATCTGACCAATCATAATGCAGAATCCGGCATTTTGTTCGACAAACAAATCAGACAGGAGAGTAGATTAACTTCGGTGGACTTAAACTTGAAAAACTGTTTGTACTGACCTCTTTCCGCGGTTGAAATAAAAAACGTTCATTCATGGTTTTTTTTGTGCCTTAAGTTAAGATGGTTCCTGTGTCGATTGATCTAATAATAAGACAATACAGTGATCTGTCACAACACATTAAAGAGCTACAAAATGGTATTTATTGTTTGAATTTCTTAAAAAAAGACAACATTTTAAAGCTGAGACCTTGTTTCATAGCAGAATGAACCTGCTCCGTCTTGTCTGTCTGTCAGCGTGTTGTCAGTTTTCTCTTTGCTTTACAATGTATTTTTCACTGCATTAGAACATGATGTGTAATGTGAGAGTGGCACTGTTTGTCGGATATAGCAACAGTAACTAAGCAGGGCGGGTTTTTGCGAAGGGTCAGTTATGGCAGTGGTTCCCAAACTTTTTCTGCTGGGCCCCCCTTTTGCAGAATAAAAAAAAATTCAAGCCCGCCCTCCCTCGTCTTGAGGTAATAAAATATGATGAAATTCATATTTTGCGTTAAATTCTTTACATATGTGGCAAGTAGCCGTATAATAAGCACAATAATTTCACAGTGGGGTCTTGTATCACCCTGAAAACGTTTACCGAAATGAAAATTCTTGGCCGAAACTGAAACTGCTTTGTAATAATTATTTATTTTATTCAATAATATAGTCATTTTGTAAGACTTTTTAATTTAACTCAATAATTTTAATGATACTGAATAAAAAAAAAAATCACAAGCCAAAAAAATAACCATGTTCATTGAAAGTAACAATAAAACTGGACAGAAAATATATGAATATTAAATCTCAATATATTATTTTTATTCAGTTCTATGAAACAGAATCAGATATAACTTTTTTTTCGACTAATTATCAAAATAATGTATATGTTACAGCACAGTATGCGACGCTATTGCAAACTGTCGGCGCGTTATTCACTGTATTCACCCAAATAAATTAATTTTGTCTTATATTTTTGTCCATGGGTGTTTTCGGTTAATAATAAATGTTCATCTTTTGATTATTGCTGTTGCCTCTGAGTGTAATTTTTAAGTTCCAGCCCATTTTAAGCCAACAATATAATCATTTTTAAACAATAGTTTACTTAAATAAAACAACCCAGCATGTTGGGTAAAAAAAAAAAAAAAATCCAGCATGTGTTCTGTCCAATATTTACCTAGAACTGGGTTGCCAAATAACCCAAGCTGGGTTGTTTTTAACCCAGCATTTTTAGAGTGTACATATTTCTTTATTTTAACAGTTTAGATGCTTAACTAATTAATCCAAAATAATTACTTTTTCCCAGTTTAAATTAGAGTCTGTAACAGATAAATTCAAGGACACATTAAAAAACAAACAAACAAAAAAAACTACATAAATAAATAAATAAAACTTGAAGTCCACTGGTTGTTCTCACTCCTGAACTTTAATCACTGTCACCTGACTGTGGAAATATTATAAAGAAGCCTCGTCATCTCAGAGATGGTGTCATGAATAAGGAATGGTGGCAAACAACCCAGACACATTCCTAGAATTCTCATATTCATAAATAAGGTATGATGATGCATTCAGCCTGATTTACTGCTTTCAGCAGCAGATGGGAGCAGGTGAACTTAATATGGATAGTGCTGTCTCTCACACCTGATGCTCTACCAAATAACAACAGACTGCCTACCACAACACAGTTCAGCAAGACTTGTGTCATTCCAAAACCCAGATGTTCTTTCTTTTGTTGAACATACAAGAATGTTGGTAACCAAACAGTTTTGCTTCCCATTGCCTTCCATTGTATAGACAAAATATACAATGAAAGTCAGTGTTTGCAATGACATGAGGTGAATAAAGGATGATAGAATTTTCATTTTTGCACGAATTATCATTTTAAGTTTAATACACTGACCAAAATTATAAACGCAACATTTTTCATGAGCTGAACTCAAAGATCTAAGACTTTTTCTATGTACACAAAAGGCCTATTTCTCTCAAATATTGTTCACAAATCTGTCTAAATCTGTGTTAGTGAGCACTTCTCCTTTGCCGAGATAATCCATCCACCTCACAGGTGTGGACAGCTGCTGCAACAATTTTGCATAACCAAAGATTTTCTGCAAAAACTGTCAGAAACCATCTCAGGGAAGCTCATCTGCATGCTCCTGCGTCCTCAGAGGGGTCTCGACCTGACTGCAGTTTGTCATCGTAACTGACTTGAGTGGGTAAATGCTCACATTCGATGGTGTCTGGTACTTTGGAGAGGTGTTCTCTTCATGGATGAATCCTGGTTTTCACTGTACAGGGCAGATGGCAGACAACGTGTATGGCGTCGCGTGGGTGAGCGGTTTGCTGATGTCATCGTTGTGGATCGAGTGGCCCATGGTGGCGGTGGGGTTATGGTATGGGCAGGCATATGTTATGGACAACGAACAGAGGTGCATTTTATTGATGGCATTTTGAATGCACAGATACCGTGACAGATCCTGAGGCCCATTGTTGTGCCATTCATCCATGACCATCACCTCATGTTGCAGCATGATAATGCACGGCCCCATGTTGCAAGGATCTGTACACAATTCCTGGACGCTGAAAACATCCCAGTTCTTGCATGGCCAGCATACTCACCGGACATGTCACCCCTTGAGCATGTTTGGGATGCTCTGGATCAGCGTATACAACAGCACGTTCCAGTTCCTGCCAATATCCAGCAACTTCACACAGCCATTGAAGAGGAGTGGACCAACATTCCACAGGCCACAGTCAACAACCTGATCAACTCTATGCGAAGGAGATGTGTTGCACTGCATGAGGCAAATGGTGGTCACACCAGATACTAACAGGTTTTCGGACCCCCCTGACCCCACCGGACCCCACCAATACAGTAAAACTGCACATTTTAGAGTGGCCTTTTATTGTGGCCAGCCTAAGGCACATCTGTGCAATAATCATGCTGTCTAATCAGCATCTTGATATGCCACACCTGTGAGGTGGATGGATTATCTCGGCAAATGAGAAGCGCTCACTAACACAGATTTAGACAGATTTTTGAACAATTTTAGAGAGAAATAGGCCTTTTGTGTACATAGAAAAAGTCTTAGGTCTTTGAGTTCAGCTCATGCAAAATAGGGGGAAAAACAAAAGTGTTGCGTTTATAATTTTGGTCAGTGTATATTTAACTATAATGCCAGTTTAGATTATACAGTTTAAAAAAAGAACATCCCCATTCAGCCCTGAGTAATTTATCTACAAATAAAAATGTCTGATAACTGGGACATTGAACCTACAACAATTTATATGTTGTGCATCTTCAGCACTTTCTAAGCACTAGATTTGTAGATGTGTTGGTCTTTCTATCTATCAAACGCTCTGTCTCTCACCTGCAGCGAAGCGAGCCTCCTTCTCTCCGTCACTGAGGTCACTGTATGCGTCATTCTCCAGCTTGCGCTCTTGTTGGAGGTGCAGACTGGAGGTGCGTCCTGCTCCTCTGCCCCCCACGCCCACCGTCTGCATGCCCCAGCTCTGCCACTCAATCATGTGGGCCACACGCCCCTGGGCCATTGCTGTCGGCTTAGTCACCTTGTCCTTCATAGAACGAGTCACTCCTGGAGTGGACGGACAGACAGAGAGCGGATGATGGGATAAGAGGACGTTTTTTAGATTGTGGAGAGAAAGAGGGGGAAAGAAGAGAGAAGAAAATTAAGTAGCTTTACAGTATGAGGTCACCTGCTCAAAGACTATATGGGGTATATGAGTGGATGTAACATGGAAATTGGGAATAGGAATAGCGTGCTCAGAGGTTGCACTACAGATCCATTATTTGTTAGCCTATCTACTCGACTAAGTTACTAAGTGCCTGTCTTTATCTTTTTTTATCTGTGGTGATTGTTTTAGTTTCACTGATTATTATTATTATTATCTAAAAGTACATATGTGACCCCAGACCACAAAACCAGTCATAAGTAGCATGGGGTATATTTGTAGCAATAGCCAACAATACACTGTATGTGTTAAAATGATTGTGTTTTCTTTTATGCTAGAAGTCATTAGAATATTAAATAAAAATCATGTTCCGTGAAGATATTTTGTAAATTTCCTACCGTAAATATAGCAAAACCTAATTTTTGATTAGTTATATATGCATTGCTAAGAACTTTATGCTAAGACTTTAAAGTCAAATTTCTTAATATTTAGATTTTTTGATATTGCAGATTTTCAAACAGTTGTATCTCGGCCAAATATTGTCCTATTCTAACAAACATACATCAATGGAAAACTTATTTATTTAACTTTCAAACGATGTAGAAATCTCAATTTTGAAAAAGCTGACACTTATGACTGGTTTTGTGGTCCAGGGTAACATATATTTTAATAGTTATGAATTACTTCACTGTTTTATGTAATGTAGCAAAAAGTAACAAATTACGCTACATCTTTATAGGAAATAATTTGCGAAAGTAGCTCAATTTATTTTAATCTATGAACACTCCTATTTGCTGTAAATTAAAAGAAGTACTTAAAATTATTACAATTTCTTGAGTTGGATGTGCATCAGGGAACCCATTTAAAAAAAAAAAAAACCTTTCGGTACTAATAATTATGAAAACCTGTTTCTGCCACTGAATAAAAAAAAAAAAAGTTAACTGCTTTTATCTCGCAATTCTGACTTTATTTCTCGCAATTGCAAGTTCATATCACAGTTCTGATTTTATTTCTTACAATTGTGAGTTTATATCATGCAATACTGAGAAAAAAAATCTCGCAATTGTGAGTTTATATCATGCAGTTCTGACTTTACAGCTTGCAGTTGTGAGTTCATAGGCCTATCTCACAATTCTGAGAAACAAAGTCAAAGTCTGACTTTATTTCTCTCAATTATGAGATTATATCATGCACTTTCAAGAAAAGTCAGAATTGCGAGATATAAACGTACAATTCCGACTTTTCTTGAAAGTGCATGAATTTATATCACACAATTCAAAAACAAAAAAAGTCTGAATTGTGAGTTTTTATCTTGCAATTTTGACCTGATTTCTCTCAATTATGAGTTTATATCATGCAAGTTCATAAAAAGTCAAAATTGTAAGTTTATATCTTGCAATTCTGACTTTATAACTCGCAATTGTGAGTTTATATCATGCAATTCTGAGAAAAAAGTCAGAATTGTGAGTTTTTACCTTGCAATTCTGACTTTATTTCTCACAATTGTGAGTTTATATCTCAGAATTCTGAGAAAAAAGTCAGAATTGTAAGATAAAAAAAAAGTCACAATAACCCCTTTTTTATTTTAATGTTTTTATTCAGTGGTGGAAACGGGCTTCCGCAAATATTTACATTTACGTATGTTTTTTTTTTGAGAGAGAGAGAGAGAGAGTAAGTGCAAAATTTACATGACTTTACTAGTCTTGTGATTTACTGGAAAAAGATTAAGCATAAGAATTGAATAATATTAAAACAAATTAAAAAAAATGTTATCACAGTGTCTACCCAATAAAATATTTCAGCGCTTGGTGTAAGAGTGTAGAATTCCAGGTCTAGAATTCTTACTTTTAAAATGAGTAAAAGATTCTAATAAAATCTTGTCTGTTAAAATGATAAAAGGCATTTTTAATTATCCTTTGATGTTTTACATTTTTACAGCCAACACAACCTCTCCGTGTGCTGCATTACAATGTTTCTGTAGGTGATAAAAATGTGTAGATTTTAGTCTGCGGTAAGGAAATGAAAATGACTTCCATAATGAGATGCAGATGGTTATGGTCTGGAAAAAAAAATAATCACGTTTTAGTGACAAGGGGTGGGAATTTGTCTTGCTGGAATGACTTCTTTCCACACTAATGAAGATCTACAAACAATAATAGCCTACACTTTCTTCTACATTTTCTTTTATTAGTTTCAGCTTATTCAATAAAGCTGCATCTGTGATATACTAAAGCCAGGCTGTAACGATCTGTTTGAATACCAGTGAATTCTGTGTGGAGCCTTTAAGATACTGAGAAAAAAATCAATTGCTCTTTGCCTTATGAACACAATCTATATATACATATTTTTCACCAGTGCATTAGTGCAAGCATACAGAGATAATTCAAAAGTCTCTTAAGCTCTCAGGTAATGCCTAATGAAATGATGCACATGAATTATTAAAGTTGAAGAAAAGCATCTTTCAGAGAAGGAAATACACTGCACTGCACACAACAGTACTACAAAAACACAGATACAGGAGTCTGAGAAACGACAGTATTACGAGACAACACACTGACTGATCTCTGCACTTCACAAGCACTTTACATACAAAAAACCTGCCTCTCCCATCAACCACCGCTTAGGATAAAATGAAGAGTCGTATGACAATGCATTGTGGGAAGCATATCGCTTTCTTTTCAGGGATCTACTCTTATTTGGATCTTGGAAATCACCAATGGCACAAGCCATTGGAGAGTGTTGTAAATGGAAACGGGTGGTGAAAAGGGAAACCCACAAGGGTCCATGTTGGCTCCATCTCCTCCAGCTCAGTCTGGAGTCAACATGGGGTCAGTTTACCATTTCACAGGACAGACACACACCTGACACACCTGTCAGAGAGGACTTAGCCAGAGCGCCGATTCCATAGGCGTTGGAGTTCCTCTTCTTCAGCCGAGGGAGGATTGAGGTTGTGTCCTCCATGGACAACTGAAATGAAGGAAGGCATTCCAAAGAGAAAAATGGGAAAGATGAAGAAATAGATGGTTGTGATGGAGCAGGAGGCGGCCCAGAGCAGGGATGAAATGCAAAATTTTGGCATGGCATTTTAATGGAAAGAAAAGAGGTGATGAGAGAAGTTAGGTAGAAAGTTAGCAAAAGTGGTTTCTAGAGATTGTGAAACTACATTTCCCAACAGCCTGCTTTTTTCATTTCTGTTCACTTGCATGATGGGAAGTGTAGTTTTTGGTCATTTACATCCGCAACTACTACGTCTAGCTACTACTGCACACCAAAAGAGAGACGGATCAAATGAAGGAATGGTGTGTGAGATAGAAGACAGCTACTGTGATTCAGAGGAAAATAACGAAAGGAAAGGAATGGAGGAATGATATTCACAACACTTACATTGATTCCATCCCATGAAAAGTCTGTTCGGCCATGCTGAGAGAGAGAGGAAGGAGGGATGGGGAAAGAAAGGGATGGGGATAGAAAGAGTTGGAGAAAGAGGAGAAAAGAGCAAGAGAGACGACCACAGAGAAAGGAGGAGAGAGAGGGGGATTGTGACAGAACAAGGCATTTAAAAACATGTGAAGTTAAAGGAGAAATTGAGAGAAATAAAAAAAGAACAGAGAGGAAATCAAATTTATTGGCCAGACTTAGAGAGGTGGAATAAAAGGAGTAGTTCAGCCAAAAAATGAAATTCAGTCATTATTTGCTTATCTTCAGGTTAATCCAAACCTTTCTTGGCACTTTGAAATACAACATGACAAATAGTGGTTGCTGTTTTCCATGCAGTAACAAAGAATTTGAACTAAAGCTTTTAAGCCCCAGGAACGTGTCTTAAATGTGGTCCGTACGAGTTGTCTAAAATGACTTGACAGCTTTGTATAAGGAGCAAACCGAAATGTGTTCACTGATACACTTCCTCTCCAGTGAGCTGTTAAACCACTGTGATCAGATCACTGAGTCAGTGAGCTGAATCCAGATAACTGGATCAGTCTAATACTTATGACTCATTTAGAATAGATTTGAGTCAATGATTCAGAGATCAGACTCAAAAAAAGACCCCGATTTGTTCAAAAACAATTCGACAGTAAGATTTCTGCTCATAAAGGCTGCATCTATGTGATTAAAAATACAGAAAAAACAGTAATATTGCGAAATATTATTGCAGCTTTTTTTTATTTTAATATACTTTAAAATAGAATTTACTCCTGTGACGCAAAGCTGAATTTTCAGTATCATTACTCAAGTCTTCAGTGTCACATGATCCTTCAGAAATGTATTATCAATGTTGGAAACAGCTGTGCTGCTTAATTTTTTTTTTTTTTTGGAACATGTGATTCCTTTTTTCAGAATTCTTTGATGAATAAAATGTTGAAAAGAACAGCATTTATTTAAAATATTTTGAATCTTTTGTAACAATATACCATTCAAAGTTTGGGGTCAGTAATTCCTTTCTTTCTTTGAAAGAAATTATTATTTTTATTGAGCAAAGATGTGTTAAATTGATCAAAAGTGATAGTAAAGACTTATTGTTAGAAAAAAAAAACTATTTTGAATAAATGCTGTTCTTTTAAACTTTTTATTCATTAAAGAATTCATTAAAGATAATAAATCACCATACTAGACTGATTTCTCAAGTATCATATGACACAGAAGACTGGAGAATGGCTGATGATAAAAATTAAGCATTTCATCACAGACAAAAATGTTAAAATTTTAAATTGCAACAGTATTTCATAATGTTACTTTTTCAGTATTTTTAATCAAATAAATGGAAATTTGATGAGCATAAATAGACTTAACATTAAAATCTTTCTGATCTCAAACTTTGGAATGGCATTGTATATATAGTGCACAAGATAAGTGGGCGACGTTCATGATAAAAAAATGATAAATAAACGTTTTATGATAAAGATGATACAACTTCCTTTACATCCTTGAAAGCTTCACTGAATGTTCATTGTCAAAGAATGGAAAAGAGCGAACAGACTATTATTAAAAAGTCTTATTTTGTGTTAAACTAAATAAAAAAAAAGCTATTGTGGTTATTGGAATATGAGGGTAAATTGATTATAAATTGACATGATTATTCAATTTTTAATGTTTTTTACATGCCAGGGTGTTTCTATCCGGTTGCTAAAGTATTCTTGTTTTAGCACATTGCTGTAGCATTAGTAACATGTCCTAGGTGGTTACTTAGTTACTTATATTTATCATCTGCCAGGTGAAAATCACACGTCTGATTGCTTAGAAAATAATAAAGAAAGTAATAACATCTCTCCTCAACAAGCCGCAGGATTTGATACAGTACTCTTTATCATTCATGCCTGTAGCACAAACGTGCGGGATGAGTTACATGCCAAGGTTTAGGTGTTTATTCAAATCCCCAGTGGTGAATATGTGCAATAGTAAAAGTGAAGTTTGCTTTGGCAGGCAGACAGGAGCATTCTAGAAAAAATAAAAAAGATTCTACATGAAAAACTATAGCCTCATACCCACTGAACAGACTAACGGACACATAAAAGCCAAAGCAAAGCTTATGCTAAAAGCAAGACTATTTCTACATAGCCAATTAAAAGAAACTGTGTGTGTTTTTATAATACAGTAAAACAACAACACAGACACAGTGACAAAGAAAGCAAATACTTTGAGTCTAAAGCAGTCCATGTTGAAAACACAATAGGTGAAGGGAATGAATGCTGTAATAGACTGTCGACTACAGTCATCTTACTATTTCTACCAGTGATGGTAAAGAGATACAGTACACTAGCTAGGAAGGTTCATGGACAGAGATCAGTCCCAGAGAGCTATGTTTACTTGCTATTTGATATTTTGTATATAGGCCTAGCAGAAAAGCCTGTGGATGTCACAACATTTGTAGTATCTGTCATAGTATTTGTATATTAAACCAAACACTAAGTAATATTAAGTCTAAACAATGTTAAAATAATTTGGAAACCTCCTGTAAAGCACAAACTTCAAACACAAAATCTGAATGAGCACTGTTTACTTTCTTGATACATGTTCATGTTCCTGCAGGAGTAATCAGTACATGTTGCTCGAAAGGAAATAAATCTGTCCTCATAATCTTTCTTAAAAACGAAACAGCTTTCAGTGTGCCAGACTTTCTTAAAGGAGAACTCCACTTCAAGAACAACAATTTACAAATAATTTACTCACCCCATTGTCATCCAAGATGTTCATGTCTTTCTGTCTTCAGTCGTAAAGAAATTATGGTTTTTGAGGAAAACACTTCATTTCATTTTTCTTCATATAATTGACTTCAATTGTGCCCCCGATTTTGAATTTCCAAAATGTAGTTTAAATGCAGCTTCAAAAAGCTCTAAACGATCCCAGCCGAGGAAGAAGGGTCTTATCTAGTGAAACGATCTGTCATTTTTTAAAAAAAAATAAAAATCTGTATACTTTTTAAGCACAAAATATTGTGTAGCACAGGCACAGGGATGCGCGTTCTTGAATGATTTGTTCATTTTGAACGGATCTTTAATGTGACTCGGGAAGAACGAGTCGTCTCGGGGAGTGATTCGTTCGGTCGCGCATGCGCAACATCCTGTTAGGTTCTGTAGTGGAATTATTTCACCTGTTTCCAGTCTTTGGGTTTTTCGAGTCATTCGTTCATCTTATGGGGCTGTTACGTGATGAACGAATGACTCAAACCCGAAAACTTGTCAGATAAGAGGTGAGGTGAGCTAACCATAGACTAAAGACCCAGGTAAACAATGAATTAATCTTTTCTGTTTCTTATAACATTACAGTTTTGTCTTGTTTGTAGTGTGATCAACGTTTATGAGTATGTGTTATGTGTTAGGGAAGTAACACCTAACATTTTAATTATATTTTGCTAAAATTAACGAAATGACTCGAAAAAAGATTTGTTGATTGAACGAGACTCAAAGGTCAGAGTCGGTAAAATGATCCGAACTTCCCATCACTACTGCGAATCACGTTTAAGTTTATGGTCTGTGTACTCCGGCTCAAAAAGGTAGAGAATGGCGAAAAACTACATTTTATTTTCTCCTACAACTTCAGAATCGTTGTAGCTTTTTGTTTGTAAACAGCGTTTGACTTACTTGCACTTACTTGTTAGTCTTTGCGCGCTCACTTTGTGGGTCTATAGTTCCGCGTGACTTTTCGACGTGATTCAATAGTACGTAGTGTCGTGAACGGGCATCTCAGAGCCTGTGCCACAGGAGCTTTTGTGCTTAAAAAGTATACAAATTTTTATTTTTTGAAAAAAAAAATGGCTGATCGTTTCGCTAGATAAGACCCTTCTTTCTTGGCTGGGATCATTTAGAGCACTTTGAAGCTGCATTTAAACTACATTTTGGAAATTCAAAATCGGGGGCACAATTGAAGTCCATTATATGAAGAAAAATCCTGAAATGTTTTGCTCAAAAACCATAATTTCTTTACGCCTAAAGACAAAAAGACATGAACATCTTGGATGACAAGGGGGTGAGTAAATTATTTGTAAATTGTTGTTCTGGAAGTGGAGTTCTCCTTTAAGATTATTTTTGTAGGTTACATTGATGCGCCAGCAGGTGGCGACCTTTATCATCTTTACAAATGAATCATTTGAATCATTCACTCTGACTCGTTTAAGAACATTGATTCATTCAGGAGCGAACCACTAACTGTGTCTAAATTAGAGACGCTCGTCGATTCTGGTCGACCAAGCGAAAATACACAAGGTAACCGCCAATATCCTGTATAAAATATATTTATGTAACTATAATCGTAGATGTAAACTGAAAATCTTGTTTAATTCAGAAATAGGTCACATATGGTTCTAAACTCGTTTTCGAATCACGTTGTTCGTGTCACACTGAAAATCACTTGTTTTCCATCATTTTTTATATTCAGTTAGGTACAGAATCAGAAAAGGGTGACAGATGGAAGAACATTGTGTATTTACTTATCGAAAAGAACGTAAGTATCTCATGAAAAGACATTTTGAATTTCATATATTTTGTCTGATAATGGAATCAGCTTTAAAAGCTTAAAAAAGAGATAGAGAGATGGAGCAAATCTCATACATATGCTTTGTGTAAGATAAAATGGATGTGCTTACACATTCATATTTACCAACAATATATATGAAGACATAAGAAGAAATAAAAGCAAGCAAAGTGATGTGTCAGTGGTGATACTGAGCATCCATTGAGCAAAATCATCATCTCTTCCTTAAGCACAGACCCAGAATCAGTCGCCAGTATCACAGTACAGCTGAAAGCAAATAATATAAGCCTGTTTTCTGGGTCAGTTCTTAAGAGTGTGAGGTGCTGGAACACAAACTTAACCAAAAGTAAATGCTAACGACTGTAACAGCAAACTACAAGCACTAAACTACATGCCATTAACTAGGCTAATGTGCTAGCAATATCTTTCTGCGGTCAAGGAGGAGAGCTGGCTCACTTCCCTAACTGAGATAATCTCTTCCTGTATTGGACACCTTGGCCTCCATCTTGGAGCAGGATGCTTTTATCCCCCTAAACAGGAATTTGTGGTGTGTAGTGTCATAGCGTGTCAGCAGAGTTGAGAGATTTGGCTAATTTAGTATATTTATGGTGGTGTATTAGGCAGCTTCCTTACCTGTTCCCCATCCTTCTGCACGGGAACTCCATCTGCTGCTGTAGAGAGAAGGAGATAAAAAGAGTCAATTATAGCAGGGTGCTTTGAGACTCAAATAGAAATGTATTATTAGGGCATGTGTTTTGTGATTTGAAGGGTAGGTGGCTATGAAATAAAAAATATACATATTTCAAGGTTGTTACAAGATCAGGGAGCAATTTCTTACAAGGAAAAACTATTTTTGATGTTTTACTATTACATTAATGCAGTCTACAGTACATCTACTGCCTAAACGTTTATTTGTCACCATTATGGTAATTAGTGTTGGCAGAAAACTTGGACCTTGTTCACTTGCAATTAATTTTTTCTTAGCCAGTATAATACTGTTACTGAACATAATTTGTTGCACTGTGTCACAAGGAGAAACTAAACTATAGTAGAATAGTACATATAGTGATAGTACAGAAATGACATAATCTTGTATAAACAGTTACCACAGGAGGGCTGTTTGGAGTTTAATTGTGGAGATATTGCTGGTGAGCTTTTAGTATGAGTTGTCGTTGTCATAATTCAATATGTGCTTGTCTCAAAAACAAAACCATTCAAGTGTACATGCAAACAGGCAGTACAGTGAAACCCATTAAATTGAAGACAGATAAAAAACACAAAAACTGATGTTCCAAACAGAAAAGTGACTGTTTAACCATTAATGTTACTACATATTTAGCTTAGAAAATAATGCATAAAATAAGCTTATGTAAGAAAAACAAAATCAAAAACAGAGAGCTCTCATTAAGACAGAAAGCAAACAGAGTAACAACAAAAACAGACACAACTTCAGAAATTATTTCACATTAGACAAAGGCAAAGCTACATTTTAAAGCTAACTTTAATTATAATGGGCAGTAGGGCCCTATGAAATCAGTTTTATTTTTTTTCCAAATTCTGTTTTTTCCGTTTTAGTTTTTCTGGATTCTGTTTTTTCCCATTTTAGTTTTTCTCAACTCCTTTTTAATGGTTAAATAAAATTTTATCAATCAAAGACCATGTCTAATTAATTAAAATCATGAAACTTATACAATTTCACATCAGTTTAATAAAGGTTTAACAAAAACGACATGTTTAGGGCCCTATGAAATGTTTTATTTTTTCCCACCATATGTTTTATTGTTATAGTGTTTTAGCATGTCTAATTATTTGAATGCATGCTTAATTTATTCAAATTTATTCTTAAAATAGCCTTATGAAAAGTTTTTATACCCTCAGAAATTCTGTGCTGTGTATTTAAAATGTTCTGGATATCAAATGAAGGCATAAAACATTAATTTCATTTATCTTTTAATTACTGAAGATTAAGGAAACCTTTTTTTGGCAAACAAAGGGGAATTTACTATTAAAATTGGGAATTTACAATTTATTTTGACGGGTTGCCGTGTCTACCTTGACATTTCTGTGTGTATATGATATAACGCTAGTTTTCCTAAAATGGAACAGTCAAATGCTCATGAAGTGACTCTCAGCAGATATTGTTCATGCATTTGTCCTCATTTAGTGAGACGACAGATGCTGAAATCACAGCGAGCATCACGCGCACTTCAGTGTGTGTAGTAAACAAAACCGCTCGTCTGCTCCGTTCATTAAAACAGAGACACGCAGAACATGCAGGATTCACATATAAATGGTATTTTTGCGGCGTAATATTTACAGATACTAGTCCATATTGCAGTTTGATTTAAGTGTAATTACCTACTTTTGATAATTGATTCAAACGTTGACAATTCCGTGACATTTCACGTTATTCAGTAAATTCCGTTTTATGACTAGATTCCGTGATTCTGTCCGTGTTTTCCGCATCGCGGATATCATACGGCCCTAGGGCAGTTCTAAGATTTTTTTTTTAAATCATAAGTTGTTTAATGATTGATCATGTTCTGTGATATATGTTAATAAATAATACATTACATTGTCAAGTATAATATTAAATGGTTACAATTAACCACAGGCTTTGATATTACTTTGTAAAAAGACTAAACAAATATTCTTTTTGTATATTGATTCTACATTAATTTTTGATTGATTGATTAATTCAACAGTTCTTACTGGTTCTTGAATCTGATTGGCTTGGAGAGGAGTGTGATATTCTAGTGATAACAGAGCTCCAACCATTTCACCGTCTGTATCACTCCGCTTGCGGTATTTCTCATGGAGTGAATCTCATGGTGGATGCCCAAATTTACTATAATTTTATAAATAATACTGTTTTTTATGTCACAGACATAAGAATTTAGTTGTAAGATTTTTTTTTATGTGAGAATGCATGTTTAGACTTCAAATATGCGGTTTGTTAATAAAATTTGCTTCAATGTTTTCGGAGGTGTGAGCTCCAGGGCATCAGCGACAACAAGAGACTGTTTTTATGAGCGAGTCCGCAGTAAAGACTTTTATACTGAAGGAGACTATAACAGGGTTGTAAACAAGGAAGTTATTTTTACTTTCAACAACACCTTGTAAGACAGAGGAACAGATGAAAGGATAGTACGACAAAGATATCGCTTTCCTCAGCAGACGTTCAAACTAGTGTTTTACTGTGAATATGAGATTGAGCTAAAGAATGAATGCTGTATCAAATGCAGGTAATCACACTCGCTTAGTCCATCTCTCTCTCATAATACGCTACATAACACAGAGAGCTTTTAATACAGTATGCTTTTAATGAAGCATATCGTCATTACTAGTTTAAAAATGACATTTTCAAATTAGTAATGTCTAAACTGTCAAACTTAGATCTGAATGCTTGTGCCTTTGAACTGTTGTATAAAAACAATATCACATGAGTAGCAGTGCGATATGGCTGTATATCGGCACGCTGTGATTACCTATATACAGCCATATCGCACTGCTACTTGTGTGATATTGCTCATATATAGATCAACATATTAAACTTATTATAATTAATTTATATATACATAGTAATGTCCTGCTACTGTTCACTGTGAAGTCACATTATGTTATTAACTAGAGAAAAACAATGAGAGCAAATGGTTAGGGCAGTCAACAACAGAAAATGACTGTGCATTGAAAGGCGTAATTGAATCAGATCCCAACACCTTTCACCTGCCTACATACATGCTGTTCTCTCATTATAATCACAGCTTGACCTACTGATAAAACACTTCAACAATAGAGAAAGAGAGAGAGGCAGAGTACATGTGGAGGTGGCAACGCAGAGTTAACCAGGAATCCAAGTAAACAATGCAGAGAGTAAGAAACTCATTTTTCTTTCCCCCAACCACTGCAGCGTAACATTGTTATAGAGTTCATTAGTTCTCATGCGCTGACCCACTTCATAAGTGCCCTAATAACATAATTAAATAATTACGCAGTCCATCACCTAAAAAATGATGAGCCAAAACAGATACAGTGGAAAACAGGTCACCTGTATTTGGGCCTCTCATAGAATGATTAACGAATTCTATCCTTTTATTTATTTATTTTGCTCCTTCCTTACACAGTCTAATCCTGATTCCATGAAAACTTAATTACAGAAGGCCCTGTGCTAATTAAGCCTAAACACAGCTCTGGTCTCAGGGTGATTTCTCACATTATTAAATGAGTAATATTCTTTCATAATCAGCCATGACATGTCTGGGGTCTGTAACCTTACACTCTGCTAATTATGTTGGGATATTTAGAAAGGTTTTTGGAGTCGGTGACCTTTCCTTTGCTTTTCAAAGATGGTGTAATGCTTGTAAATTCACTTGTTGCACTATATTGTAATGAATTAAATAATGTGGATAAGTAGGTGAGAATGAAAATAAGAGCTGTTAAACTCAACTCAGTGCAAATCATTTAAAAAACTGAGATCCATGTCTGTTAGGCCTTGTAAGACTACTGGCTATTTTAAAAAAGTGATAAGCCATTCAATATGTTTCAATATGGGTGCCGTCAGAATGAGGGTTCAAACTAATAATAAACACGACACCACACAGCGCTAGTCCATCAATTAAAGTCTGATGAAGTAAAAAGGTGCATGTTTGTAAGAAACAAATTCATCAATATGACATTTTTAACTTTTGAACCATTAAAATCATTTTGTCTGAATCCGGAGAGAAATATGCACAGATCAAACCCAGTTTAAAACAGAAAACAGTCCAAAAACATTCTTAACAAATATCTCGGTGGATTTTGATGTGAGAAAACAACAGGGGATGAACTTTTCTACTGGAGGAAGTGTTAATATGAATCATGGACTGGTATCGAGGTCAGAATTGGTGGTTTAAAATTAAACCATTTCTTACAAATATGCAACTTTTCACAAGACATTCATTGATTGAATGGAATTGTGACATTTACTTTTGATGCTTTTATCAGAACTTTCATTCTCACAAGCAAGTGATGTAATGCTAAATTTCTTTAAATCTGTTCCGATGAAGAAACAAACTCATCTACCTCTTGGATGGCCTGAGGGTGAATACGTTTTCAGCAGTTCTTTATTTTTGTTTAATTTGTGTGTGAAGGTCTCATGCATTCATGGAATAATTACTGCAACCTAGAATATGCCTGATGTGTGTGTTATACAGTGAGGATGCAGAAATAGAAAGCAGTGTAGTTAGATATTTGAGAGGGAAACACTAGTTGATCTCTCTGTCTGGATGACAGAGTGGCTCTGTGGTCTCTGGAGTGATGGCTAACGTTGTGACACACTGACCTACTGATACACTAACACCAGCCATTTTATTCTGTCCCTTTAGAGCTTACTCACTGTCTTTGTCAAGATCAGGAGCCAGACATTATGCAGATACAGCTGTGTCTTTCTGGCCTGATTAAAGTCATGTTTTAAATGAAAAATTGGTGGATATTAAGCATATACACGTTTGTGTTTACTATGTGGATATGCAGACTTTACAGTGGGATTTTGGAGGTGTGGGCCTAAAACCTGGTAGTGATTCTGGTGACCTAGGCAAGATATGATGTGACATGACATTTATTTTTTGACTGGAATGAAACTGAGCTGCAAAATGTGGTGGCGCACACATCTAAAAGAGGAGTATGGAGGATCTGTGCACACATAATGCTGAAAGTAATGTACTTTGAATGTTTTCCTTTTTTTTTTGAGAAGCACAATCACTAAATTATGGAAGTTTCTGCCACTGAATAAAAAATAACAAAAGGTAATTGTGATATAATTCTTTACGAGATATAAACTCACAATTCTGACATTTATTCTCAGAATTGCGAGACATAAACTCAGAATTGAGAAAAATAAAGTCAGAATTGCGAGATATAAAGTCTTTGTGAGATATAAACTCACAATTCTGGCTTTTATTTTCAGAATTGCGGGGATATAAACTCACAATTGCAAGAATTAAAGCCAGAATTGTTAAATTAAAACTTTTTCTCACAGACTTTTTTCTTGCAAGTACAAGTTTGTATCTAGCAATTCTAACTTTTTTCTTACAATTCTGTCTTTTTTTCCTCAGAATTGTGGGATATAAACACAATTGTGAGTTATAAAGTCCAATTTTAAGGGGGGAAAAGACTAATTGCTAATATCTCACAATTCTGACTTAACTCGCAATTGTGTGTTAAGTCAGAATTGCAAGTTTACATCTCGCAGTTTGAACTTTATAACTCGCATTTTGCATGTTTATATTACGCAATTCTAACCTTGTTTCTCAAAATTGTGAGTTTATATCATGCAATTCTGATATTCAAATATTCAAATAAAGCCACAGTTGTGAGAGATAAAGTCACATTGTGAGATATAGTTACTGGAGCAAAAGTTCCAATAATGAAAAACAAATTCACAACTGACATATAAAATCATGCCAAGTTGTCGCATTTCCTAGAAACAAAGCCATAATTATGATCGATAAAGTCACAATTAGTGTCAGCACGTCACTGTTAAGTAAGTGAGTCATTGCGATTGAACTGAATCATTTAACGGGTGATTCATTCCAGAACGAAACACCGTCATGTTGCTGAAAGACGCAAAACAGTGCTGTGTCTGTGTTTGGAATGGTTATTTGTTGGCGAAACAGGCAAAAACAGGCAATATGCTGTCTAAAATGTCAGTCTCTTAATATTAACTTCTTGTTTATTGATGAACTGTTGCATAAAATCAGTATCACATTTGTAATCATGCTGAGGCACTCTTTGTTTGATATTGACTAACTTTCTAACTTTCTGTGTGTCACAGAGACAGAATGAGACAATCAACATAAATGCCACTTAGTCTTTCACAAACCATAGCTAACTTAGGTATATTATAACTAACCACCATTAATTTACGGTCTTAAATATGTCCAGCGTTTATCGGTTTGTGCGTCAGTAATAGTGGGGAAACACAGTGTTCTGTATGTAGTTACAGTAAATGGACTAAACAAAGCCATATAATTTGCCTCGATGATTTTTTGTATTCGAGTTACTCGAGGAATCGTTTCAGCCCTAGATGTAATGTAACATTGCAAGATAAAAAGTCTCAATAATGAATGGCAAATTCACAGTTGAGAGATATTAAGTCACATATTTTGACATAAATTTCCAATTCTTAGAAATAAAGTTGATCTTGCAAAATATACTCACATTTGGATATACAAAGTCACAGTTATGATAAATAAAATATCAATTCCAAAAAACAACGACAAAATTGTGAGATATAAAATCTAAACGCTATAAAAAGATATAAAGATATGAAGTTAATATAAAGATTAAAAAGATATAAAGTCGCAATAATGAAGAACAAATTTACAGTTGTGAAAAAGTAAGGTTGTGACATATAAAAGTGCAGTTAATTTAATTTAAGTCCAGTTTAATTTAAAATGTAACTTATGTGCAAAATTGGAATATCGCATAAAACATTCGCAAATGATGTTTGGGAATGCAGTTGTTTAAGACAGTTCTGGGAGGAAATTATACAGAGCCACTTTGATGGCAGACTTTGCTTGGGCATTTCAGAATGACCATAACAACATTTCAGATGCTGTGCAACAAGATTGATCTGCTGGTTAGTCAGGTTATGCCGTCCTATAGCTCAAAATAACATGACTTTCTTGATTCGCATGGTACAGTTTATTCGGCAACTGCGTTTCCATCTTCCATTATTCACATTAACGCTTTTTCACACAAGTCAAAAACTACCTCAAGCGGGCGTAAATATCTTTTTTGCAATTTAATGGATTTTGTGTGTGTGTGTGTGTGTAATTTGGCATTTCCATCAGTCGTTTCTGATGCGATACTTCAAAATGCACATAAAAACAGGTTGATGGAAACATAGCTGTTGTGAGATATATAGTCTCTGACATAGAGTGGGGAGATGGAATGTGTGTGCTGGATGAAAGAGAAAGACTAGCATATGTGAAATGAAATGAACTGACAATGAAATTGATTTTTTTCTTTTTAGAATCTAATTTAACCCCTGATGATATGCCATTAATTGATCTAACTCTAATGCTATTTGGGAGCAAACATACTAAACAAACTCCTGCTGACCGTATATGACTAATTCGATAATGATTGGCAATTATTATTAAATGTCTTTAATGTTGAAGAAATGATAATAAGGTACTGCAGCATCTAATGGTCTCCATTCACTAAGCATTCTCGAAAACAGCAGCCAATTCAATTAAAGCTGTGAATGTTGCACTCATCAGCCCATCCAGCTGGCAAATGCTCTTAATGACCTTGAAAGGAACTCAGCTTACCTACACTGAACCAGGCTCATGATCATCAGTTTTTGTTCCATTGTTTTGGAACCTGGATTTATGACAAAAAATAACTAAATTCCCATGGTACATACAGTCTGGATGACTGTTTATTATTCACCAAATCCACAGAAATAAGCATTAATATTAAATACGAGCTTGTTTGCTCTGCAGGGATGTCTGTAGTAGCGCTTTCTTCTCCTCTTCAGCACTTAATCCCCATTCATCTTTTCCTCATTACAAAGCGACTGTGATTTTCTGGTTCCTCCTTCACTTTTGACCTTTGACCTTTCACCTGTCCACAGAATTAATCACCTCTTCCAGATAAAACATATTTCCTTGACGTAAATCTTAAGGTGCCTAAGGCAGCGTGTGCTCTAGATAACAATGCAAGCATACGTATACACACATAGTAACACACCATTGGGATTCATTTAGCCAGTATTAACACTTAATATACTTTATATACACATCTCTCTCTCACACACACTGTCTGTTTAATGGCTTCAAAGCTCAGCTAACTGGATAAAGACTAAACAAAAGTAAGTGCAAACCGCAGTGAGCATTGCGAACTGGGATTTGAGTTGCTCACAATAATATCAGCCATATTCCAAGAATTTGTAGTGGATTTATATTGCCTTCGCGATCACGCAAGAAACGTTGTTTTGTTTTCACGGCGTTCAGGTTGAGGTTTTGTAAATCTGTCTAAGCTTCAGTGTTAGATTTTTTTAATCATGCCAAACAGAGTTGGAACTTCCATCTTACTGAGCAATTTTCAGGTTTCCTGGCACAAAATGTATTTTAGTAAGCCGCTTTACTGAATGTCGGCTCTGGATGTAGAATCCTGAAATAGGATAACAAAGGTACAAATTATACAATCACATGTAGTGTAGAGAAACATGTCTTCATTCTCTTTTGTGTGTATGGCCAATATAAACAGCTGAAATCATTCAATCTCTTTGGTCAAATGTCATCTTATTCCATTAAATCATGGAAATGAGCCCTCCAAAGCTAGATACTTATTCAGCTAGCCATAATCATTTTCCATTTTCTAATCAAAATTGAATGGTGTTTGCTGAGGCATTCTGAAGGGATGTGGTATGTGGTTGCTTGGCCATTCTGAGTATAGGATATAGGATATTTGTTTCTACATTTCATAATTAACTAGGGGAAACGTTTCCTTGATTATAAAAGTAAAAGTAAGCTACCCTTCTGCTATATTGCACTTAAAACTGGAAAGCAAATTAATTTGATCAGCACAAACAATCCAGGAGTTGTTGAATGAGTTAAAGGGAACCCCGGGTATTAAGACTTGTATGGCTTAAAATAACATAAACAAGGTTTCTTACTGAAATAAGTAGTAGGAAACCCATGAAAGATTTATGTTATTTTAAAAATCCATATTGTTTTATACATATTTTATACTGTGGGGCGCCATTATTTTTACCTCAAGTCGTGGATATAAAAGTCAATGGATACAAGTGTAGGCTAAAACCAAATGCCATCCCACTGATTTTTCACCAAAAGGAGTTTAAACGCCCCCGGATATGGAGTGAAATCCACACTGAGAAACTCCTTCAGTGGCTGTGGCGTCATAACAAGTGTCTGCATGTTTACATCCTGCCAAGATGGCATCTAGCATTTCTTGTCTCTGCCATTTGTAAGCTCTTTCAGTAGCTGTGTATGGTCTACTAGAAGCCTCAAAGGCATCAGGGCAAAATTGGGGAGAGCAAAGAGGTGGGCCTATAGGAAGTTTTGTTTATCCACACACTCTTCAAAATAAAGGTGCTTTAAAAGGTTCTTCATAACACTGACATAGAACAGCCATTTTTGGTTCCACAAAGAACCATTCAGTCAAAGGTTCTTTACAGAACCATCTCTTTCTTACCTCTTTATAATCTTAAGAACCTTCTTTCGCCACAAAGAACCTTTTGTGAATCAGAAAGGTTCCTCAGATGTTAAAGGTTCTTTATGGAACCATTTAAACAAAAAAGATTCTTCTGTGGCATTGTGAAGCACCTTTATTTTTAAGAGTTCCCATTATTATCCCATCTTATCGGAAAGGAAAGCAGTGAAGACTTACATCACTTCTCTTGTTGCCCTTCGACTGAAAATTCCAACCAAAAGCCACACAAGGTGGCATTGTATCCGTATTTACTTTTCCAAGTTGTGTTGCAGTAAAAATAGCAACAGTGCCAGTAGCTCACTGAGTGCAGCCGTTTTACATCATCGAAATAATGGTGTCCCCCCATAGTCCAAAATATGTATAAAACAATTTGGATTTTTTAAATAACGTAAATCTTTCATGGGTTTTCCACTACATATTTCAATAAGAGACATCATTTATGTTATATTAAGCTATACAAGTCTTAATACCAGTGGTTCCCTTTAATACTTCTACACCATTTTCAACTAAAAACTAACTTTTTGTGCATTTTGGCTATTCATTTGCATGATAACAGCCTGAGAACCGGTTTTAAAGTACAAGTTTTGAAAATTATACAATTATTGTCTCTGTGTGAATTTTTAGTTGTTTTTCGCGGATCTGTGTAAATGAAGATTGCTTTGACAACTTTATCATTTACACTCGCATTTCATTCCTGTTTTAGTATGTTGTCATGTAAATGACTACCCTTGGAGATTAGCACCCTTGGCAACTTCCGTCTAAAGATATGCTTTCAATAAAGCTACTGTGTGTGGTCAGCTCAAATGGACAAATGGTCTTGTCAGCAAACATTTCACTTGCAATTAAAAAGATTTGATAGAAACATAAGCAGATTGAATCCCTTACACACAATATGTCTTCTCCAGACATTGTTCTTATTACAAAAAAACTTAAGAATTACATCAGCCTCCCTACAGGTTCTTAAAGCTAATAGGAGAAAAAAACTAATGAATGTCGTTTCATTTCAGCCATTGCAAGACCGACGCAAGGGCCATGAGGCTTAGCTGATCTAAACTACCCAGAGGAATTGTTTTTTTCTGCCATGGACGTACCATCTTTGAAGATTAGGTATTATAAGCGTTACATGTCTGTCTTTTGACAATCAGCTGATATCAGTAAATTCTTGTTTCATAAGCATGAACAGACAAATGTGTTTTAAAAAAAAAACTTAAAGGAAACCTATTATGCCCCTTTATACAAGATGTAATATAAGTCTCAGGTGTCCCCGGAATGTGTCTTTGAAGTTTCAGCTCAAAATACTCCACAGATCATTTATTATATAATTTTGAAAATGCCCATTTTGATTGAAAGCAGAAACATGCTGTTTTTGTGCATGTCTCTTAAATGCAAATGAGCTGCTGCTCCCCACCCCCTTTTCCAGAAGGGTTGCACAGTGTTGTGCTTTTACAGCTCGTACCTCAGATACTCTGCTAAAACAAACATCTGTTTGGTTTTGATTATCATGTCTGTCGCGCTGAAGTCGTGTTTTAAACCATGTTAGTTTAAACTTCTGATATAGGGTTCTCTGAGCACACACATCTAAAGCACGCGCACAGAAAGTGTCTGTTACATGGCATATGATTACTAAACTAAGTTCTCTTTCATGTCTAATTGTGCTTAAACTGTCAAATACACACAAGTTTACAGGTGCATCTCAATAAATTAGAATATCGTGGAAAAGTTCATTTATTTCAGTAATTCAACTCAAATTGTAAAACTCGTGTATTAAATAAATTCAATGCATACAGACTGAAGTAGTTTAAGTCTTTGGTTCTTTTAATTGTGATGATTTTGGCTCACATTTAACAAAAACTCACCAATCTTAACAAATTAGAATATGGTGACATGCCAATTAGCTAATCAACTCAAAACACCTGCAAAGGTTTCCTGAGCCTTCAAAATGGTCTCTCAGTTTGGTTCACTAGGCTGCACAATCATGGGGAAGACTGCTGATCTGACAGTTTTCCAGAAGACAATCATTGACACCCTTCACAAGGATGGAAAGCCACAGACATTTATTGCCAAAGAAGCTGGCTGTTCACAGAGTGCTGTATCCAAGCATGTTAACAGAAAGTTGAGTGGAAGGAAAAAGTGTGGAAGAAAAAGATGCACAACCAACTGAGAGAACCGCAGCCTTGAGAGGCTTGTCAAGCAAAATCGATTCAAGAATTTAGGTGAACTTCACAAGGAATGGATTGAGGCTGCGTTCAAGGCATCAAGAGCCACCACACACAGATGTGTCATGGAATTTGGCTACAGTTGTCATATTCCTCTTGTTAAGCCACTCCTAACCCACAGACAACTTCTTACAATGCGTCTTACCTGGGCTAAGGAAAAGAAGAAATGGACTGTTCCCTAGTGGTCCAAAGTCCTCTTTTCAGATGAGAGCAAGTTTTGTATTTTATTTGGAAACCAAGGTCCTAGAGTCTGGAGGAAGGGTGGAGAAGCTCATAGCCCAAGCTGCTTGAAGTCCAGTGTTAAGTTTCACAGTCTGTGATGATTTAGGGTGCAATGTCATCTGCTGGTGTTGGTCCACTGTGTTTTTGGAAAACCAAAGTCACTGCACCTGTTTACCAAGAAATTTTAGAGCACTTCATGCTTCCTTCTGCTGACCAGCTTTTTAAAGATGCTGATTTCATTATCCAGCAGGATTTGGCACCTGCCCACACTGCCAAAAGCACCAAAAGTTGGTTAAATAACTATGGTGCTGGTGTGCTTGACTGGCCAGCGACCTACCAGACCTGAACCCCATAGAGAATCTATGGGGTATTGTCAAGAGGAAAATGAGAAACAAGAGACCAAAAAATGCAGATGACCTGAAGGCCACTGTCAAAGAAACCTGGGCTTCCATACCACCTCAGCAGTGCCACAGACTGATCACCTCCATGCCACGCCGAATTGAGGCAGTAATTAAAGCAAAAGGAGTACATATACAGTAAATGAACCTACTTTCCAGAAGGCCAACAATTCACTAAATATGTTTTTTATTGGTCTTATGAAGTATTCTAATTTGTTGAGTGAATTGGTGGGTTTTTGTTAAATGTGAGCTGAAATCATCACAATTAAAATAACCAAAGACTTAAACTACTTCAGTCTGTGTGCACTGAATTTATTTAATACACGAGTTTCACAATTTGAGTTGACAACAGCTGGGAAAGAAATCACGTTTGTATTAGATCTGTGTGGCAGCAGCGTAATATACAGAAAATAAATCAATAAATCCACTGCTCTTTTATCTCCTCTGAGGCTGGGACTCTAAATAGTGTTCTGTGCTTGTCTGTGCAGACAACGACACAACAGTTAGCATGCTTTGCTTGAACTTTTGGCGTAGCGTTAGAACTGGTACACCGTTGACGCTTACGAAAACAAAATGGCAACGACGTGGGTGGAAATGTGCAGATTAAGGGGCGGTAATATTATAATAAGATCCCATCAACCACGTCACTGGGGAAAATCTGATACGCTCATTTTTTCACATGCTTGCAGAAAAAGGCTTACCAAAATTTTCTTTTTAAAATAAATTATAAGTTATAAAAAATTAAAATAAATGAAAAATGGTAAAGATGCTTTACTTTCCCACAACAGTTTAAAATACTATACTACAGTTTTAAAATGTGTATTCTTTTGTATTAAGATGAAAGGTTAGTCTGTGATGTTTACTTTTACAAATAAGGACAATAAAAGCATTCAAACCATTCAAACAGAGCAACAATATGCAAATGCTGTGACAAGTCTAGTTAGTCTAATGCAGTACACATAGTAAGGTTAATGAATAATAGATAAAATAAAAAAAAAAGAATACAAAATACATGATTGTATGATGTAATTTTTTATGATATATAAAAAGGAAACACGCAGATAGAACAGAAATAGAATAGAGAGTGCAAGTGTTAAAGGGTCAAGTTTTTTATATATAATAAAAGAAAACAAGTAGTTAGAATAGAAACAGAACAGGGGGTGCAAGTGTTAAAGGGCCACTTTTTTGCTAAAAAAAGAAAACAAGTAGATGAATATAAATAGAATAGAGAGTGCTAGTGTTAAAGGGTTAAGTTTTTTTATATATAATAAAAGAAATAAGTAGTTAGAATAGAAACAGAATAAGGGGTGCAAGTAGGGCTGGGAGTCGATTCCAAAAAGAATCGATTCCTTGATTCCGAGGTGTTGGGAATCGAGAGTTGATTCCAAAGTTTCTCCATTTATAGTCGTTTTCAGTTCAACAAAGCTTATCTATAGGCGCCCCTCAAACAAAAGGCTGCATCATATGAAGGCTGCATATCTCAGCTGTTGTCATCAAATGTCGCTGAACAATGATTCACAAAAATAAACTGAATGAAAAGAGTCGGTACTGAGCACGTCTGAGTTTGAGGATGCAGCCTTGCTCGCTAATAGTGATTAGACGTCTGATTCATTTCCACGAAAAGGTTCTTTTGGATAGATTCTAATGAACCAGTTCAAAAATGATTCAAAAGTTATTTTATGGTGAAACGGCCTTGTATTGTCCACAGTTTTGAGTGCTGCACGACAGAATAGATCATGATGTGATCAAGGCTCTTGATTCTATTTCCATCTTAAATAAAATGCTATTTTTAACCTTTCTATTAGTCAATGACAATTCTGAAAGAAAACGCCGAGAGCACAGATCAGTGGCCGAGAGCGCATCTGATTTGACAGATAAACCACCAGCTCTTATCAGTGTTGTTGTTCTGGTTATTTTGTTTCAGTGTACAGTTTGTTAATTTTGCACAAAGCATACCATTGAAGTACACATCATTCAGCCAAAATTTTCAGAATCGAACAGCCTTAGGTGCAAGTGTTAGTGGGTCACTTTTCTAATAAAAAGAAAACAAGTATGAATAGACAAAGAATAGAGAGTGCTAGTGTTGGGTCAAGTGTAGATGGAAGAGATGCATCTTTAGCTGTTTCTTGAAGATGTGTTTGGATCAAGTTGGCCAGGTCATTCCACCAGCAAGGAACAAGGTAAAAGTCTGTGAAAGCGATTTTGTGCCTCTTTGGGATGGCACTATAATGCGCTGTTCACTTGCAGAACTCAAACTGGAGGGCACACAAGTCTGAAGTAGTGAATTTAGCTAAAGCCAATGATTGTTTTGTAGGCAAACATCAATTCTTTGAATTTTATGCAAGCGGCTATTGGTAGCCAGTGCAAATTGATGAACAGAAGTGTGACATGGGCTCTTTTCGTTTTGTTAAAGACTACTCTTGCAGGATGTTTACATCCTCTGATGCTCAAACTTTCCAGCACACAGTGAAAGATGAAGCTTCATGCACACTTGCATTTTCCACTCTTCTGCATTAGAAAGGAAGTGAATGAAGCGGGAAGTCTAATGTGACTGCATTTTTCGGCTACATACTGGATCATTTTCTTTCACAGTAGCCAGACCATAAACGTATCAATTAAAATGGTAATATGCTTTCTATATTCTCCTTTTACAAACCTCCACTGGGGTTCCCAGTATTATCAACAACAGCATTGCTTGAGGACTCACTGCTAATGATATCCAATCTAAAACATTCCCCCGCTGTATCATTACTGCAACAAATTCCCACTCATGCATTAACTGACTTCCAAAACACATTCTTTTCCCATTTCTTTCTTTCTTTTGGTGCAGTTTAATCCTCGCCTATAAGTTCAATTTATCAAACACGTCAACCCAAACACAATGAGCGGCGTTCTGCTTCTCTGTGCAGCCTGTGAAGCTGTTGCAGTTGCTGCATATGGAGCAATAACAGGCGAGCACATGATCTTGTACGATGAGGCGACTCGTTTTCCCCAGCGCTTCTCTTTTCTCTGATACCTCCCCTGCGGCCAAGCAACGGCGCAGCTCTGCTAGTAACGACGCAAAGCTGATGAGGAGAGGAAGGATGGGAGAGAAAGAAGCGCGGCCGTGCGGAACGAAGAACCCGCATCAGCCACATCGCGTCTGCCGCAGCTGTAGTTATTATGACAGCCACCGCTAAGAAAGCCTCTGTCCGTCTCTGTCTATCTGTTAACGGAAGATTGAGAGGAATTCTTCAACTCGGTGACTGTCAGCTCGTTTCAACATTGAAGTGTGTGTTTCACATCTCACGCGGCGGTTCCAGCTGCTCGTGGCCGCTGTATGCGGTGCTCGTAAACGGGCATGCCATTGGTGATGTTGATTATCAGCTTCCGTGTAATTAATGCCCGTCCGTCTGTCTGCAGCAGACTGTATTTCTGCAGCATACTAGCCCAACGATTAATCTACTTCTATAAACAGCATATTGCGGTCATTCACGCGATGTATGTGACTGCAGAAGAGCACTGCAGCTCTGAATGATGTGCAGCTTCTTTCTTTGAGGAGCTTAGGCTTTGTATCGCTTCAGTACTGAAGATCACGGTTTGAGTCAAACTTCGTTTGCAAGGGCGTTGTTATTCAACGCTGACAACAATAGAAAAGATAGGAGAGGTTTGTGTGTCTATGAGAGAGAGAGCTTAGTAATCATCTATCATTAAGTGGGTGTCCCTTAGTAACATAATATCACAGATGCCATACAGTTGTACCAAATGGAGGCGAGAAATGCGTTGCGGCTTACTGCCGCCTATTATTATGCTCCAAGTGCTTGAGTTTGTTCAAACAAGCATTAAATATTTTTATTTGTATATTATTGTTTAGGTAAATATTTAAAAATAAATCTTAAATCTCAATTCTAAAACCATATAAATAATACTAAATACATTAATGTTAAACAATAGCATACTAGCTAAATAACATATAAAAATACTGAACAATTAAATAAACCTACAGCAGAGAGGATATTCAATAAGCAATTTAAAGGGGTCATAAACAGTGTTGCAAGATTGGATAGACGATTTCCAGCCCAAAAGCTCACAAAACCTGTCCACTCGAACAAAACAAACAAACAAACAAAAAAAAACACCCAAAACCTAACCATGTCAGTCAAGGTTGATAAAGGCCATTTTAACTCCTTAAAACAAAATAATGGTGACAAAATAATATAAATATACACAAATTTCCCAGGTAAACAGATCAAATCAGAGCAAATACATTAAAGAGGATTACCAAATTTGATTAAAATAGCCTATGCAAGTAGATGCTGTCAAAACGGCAACAAATAAATTAACCAAAATCCTAGAAAAAACATGCATCAAATGTCACCAGTCAGAATAAGCCAATTTAAATGCAAAATAATTACCAGGTATTTCACACCGATTCATGCAAAACTGTGTCATTCATTGATACATACTGTACGATAATCCAACAATAAAAAAATTAACAATAATAATGCATTTCGCATTTTAACTTAACCCAGAACTAGAGGAAGTCTTTCGTGAAGTGCATTGTAGAGCATAATACAGACTTTGCCCATTAAAAACTAATCAAGTCCAGCTGCTTTCAAAGATTTAGTACCAATCTGGGCCATTTAAAGGGGTCATCAGATGCCCATTTTCTACAAGTTGATATGATTCTTTAGGGTCTTAATGAAAAGTCTATAATATACTTTGGTTAAAAATTCTCAATGGTTGTGTAAAACAACACCCTTTTTACCTTGCCAAAATCAACTCTGGCAAAATCATCTCATTCTGATCGAGGCTGCTTTAAATGCAAAGGAGCTCTGACCGCAAAGATTCATAAAAAAAGCCTTATACTCACTTCAGCTGTAAGTGAAGCTGGATCATGAATGATTTGTGCGAATATAGACAGATATATGTAGATCGGGAGATGCATTCCCTTCACAAACAAATGTAATCTACTGCATCTTCAGCGGCTCAGATGTCGGGAGTAAATGACGACCACTATGTTCATTATTACATCCAGCCACACAACACCTCAATCGCTCAATCTTAATATTATTATATATCAATATTATTGTCTAACTTACATCCCTGCTCCGGCATCGAAACAAAGAGAGCAGACTGTTACAGCTGATCTGAGGTAAAACGCTCAAATCAATCAACTATCGTGGGAGCGGCCTCTGTCAGTGTGACGCCACAACGACAGGCATCTGAGAACGGCTCGATTTGAAAAAGGATATATTATTTTTACAGATTAATTAAAAACCACTGCATGGATTTTTATCATTATAGGGTAGATGTGTACATACACAGCCAACACACATTAATGTTCAAACAACATATAAAAGTGAACTTAGCATCCAATGACCTTTTAAAGCACCTTTATTTTTAAGAGTGTATACGTGTAACTATAGGCCTATAGATATTGTAATCAGTGGAATATACAGTTATTCATTCAAATATCATAATTCAGGTATACATTCAAAATTTGTTCTGTTATCACGCCAAAATCCCGTCACTCATGAATCATCACATCTGTCTGCTGATCCGTGATTGGCTATAAGTGCCAATACAGTTCACAGTTTAGATGTTTGAAAACTGCCAAACTGACGCCAAACCAGCCCAGAGGTCTTTGTCTACCCACCCAAGCCCATTTTTATCCACACAATTATATTCAAAACTGCCCAATCTGGCAACACTGGTCATGAAGGTTATATGCTGCGAATCCAGCGTTAGTTGATCCTGATAAGTGCTCATCGTCACAGTTGTAAACACGACAGCTTTCCTCTTTTGTGAGGGGTTTTGGCGCCACGCCATTTTTTTTCCCATGCGGAACGTCTCCCGGAAATCCTGTTTAATTAACCAATCAATGACAACTTAGAAACTCCTGAGGTGTTTTCACTTTTTTGTGCTGTATGGATCAGACGTTCAGCCAACAGTCTGAAGTGTGACGTCTGAGGCTGAGACAACCAAAACGACAGCTTTTGGGTTAAAAACAGGACAGAAAATAGCCCATTACTTCTAAATTACTTCTAAATCTTGATAACATTATAAATGGACCTCAGAGAACAGTACAAAAATGCAAAGACAGTTCATGACCCCCTTAAGTTAAACCCCAATTCCACGTCTGCATAATATAGTATATATTAGGGGTGTAATGATACACAGATGTCACGGTTCGGTATGTATTTCGGTTCGAGGGTCATGGTTCAATACGATTTCGGTACAACAGAAAAAACAAATCTACTATGCTAGGTTTCTTTTAATTTATTTTAAACAGACAGTAGTACAAATTACAATTTTTTCCACCTACATGTGAAAATACTAAATATTATATCAAATTAATGTCATATATAGGCTATAACACCTGCAGTACATATATACATACAAGGAATAAATACTTGAAATATATTTAATTTAGTTAACTGATAGACAAGGGGAAACAAACTGCGACACGTAACATTTGCGTAATTTTAGTTCAGCTTTGTAACAGAAAAGAAACTCAAATGGCAGAAAGCGACATTCTATTTGTTTTTTGTTTAAGTTCATTTTGCTGGTATGAGGAAAGTTGAAGTAATGGGAGTATTATGTCCCAATACAGAGTATTCAGTTTGCCAACAACACCTGGTTGACATGCTGCATCTGCTGAGAAGTAGTGCAGTGCCGGTGGATATTTTGCTTCCCCATGAGGCAACTAGAGCTATGGAGCTGTCATATATCAAAAAGCTGAAAAATAAAATGAGAACTGTGAGCCAAGTGGCTGGCTTCAAAAGTAGGTGCTGTAGGTATTAAGAAAGTTGTTTTTTGAAGTTAGTTTGTTTACAGTGGACATGAAATGAAAATCACCCTATTACTGTCTCTGTAGATCTAAACTGTAAATGTCATTGTGTGAGCTTCATTGTATCTTTAGCAATGCCAAAGTAAATGTTTAAAAGCATACTTCATTACGATGTAATTTCTTCATCAAAGTCAGTGCATACTCTGAAAGTCTGGAAATTCGGACACTGTTATTAACTGTTATTCGGTGATGTGTCTGTGTTTGTTCTTGCAAGCTGGTGAGATGACAAGAAGTAAATAACCATTTTTAACCATAGGTCCAGAACCCAGTAGGGGGCCACTTTCAAGGATTATGATATTATGTATTTATTATGCAGGATTGCGTAAAATTATTAAAAGGAATATACTATTATTAGGGTACAACGGGGCTAAAGGCGCCTTTGAAATTATTTTTCTCTAAACTACTAGATGGCACAAAAATGTGGTGTAGCACTTTCCAAAACATTCGCTTTTCATGATGCATGTGCACATTTGTTTGATCTTTGACGTGAACGTGGGCAGCAGAGCAAAGTTGATTCTGTGCTTACTTGATCTAATATTTGATGTTTTTTAAAATGTTGTAGATTTAAGTAGCAAATGAGAATCGTTAAAAACGAATGCATATATTTTGAGAATGTTTTCTTAATGATTTTCAGTTTTGTTTAAAATAATTAAAGCAACCATTTTTAAATAACGAAAGAATAGGTAAAAGTATGGTATTTTGGGTAAAAAGCGCCCATGCTTTTGGGGCTAAAAGGCACAATAATTAACATGATAATTATCGGTGGCTGACTTTTCCATTTGTTGACATGACATTTAGCTTCAGATAGTAAATATCATATATTATGTTGTGTGTCCATCTTAGAGATCATCACCATGTTTAGAATGAAATCATTGTATTTAAAAACATGATATTAATCATATCAAATAATAAAATATAATTTGTTGTTACTGCTGTAAATCTACATTCAATTACTATTTGATCTCCTTCAGTGCTTTCAGAATATTTACTTTTTAAAATGATTTTGTTTCTTTAATATATATATATATATATATTATATGAACAGATTTTAATAATATATTTAATAAACAAAATTTAATTATTTTATTTTTCAAAATAAGCAGAAAATAGTACAAACTTTGCTAAAGTGGTTGTTTTGAACAAGTATTAACTTAGACCTTATTTAAAAAAAAAAACATTTTAGCAAAAGTATTGAAATCAATTCTATTTTCCTTTTGCCCCATGCTGATGAGCGTTTTACCCTGTGTGTGAGGTAAAAAGCCACCTTTGCCACCTCATACATTTATAAGATTTTAAAATAAAATAAACAACTTGCATGATTTATTGTCACACAAAATCTGTTGCTCCATAAATGTTCAATACAAATACAAATACGAAAAAAAAAATCTTCCCAGTTTATGTTTACAATAAATAAATAAAAACAAGCAGCTTTGGCATAATTATAGCTGAAATATTGATGGTTAAAACACAAACCATATGCAAAAATTCATTTTAATTAAAAATAGATTTATAATGTTATAGTTCATTTAGATATGTTATTTAATGTATACAATAATAGTTTTATTACTACATTTAAAACATGTTATAATTATATAAATTAGATAATTATATAAAACATAATTATAATGCAAAATAAAATACATAAAATAAAATTTCCCCTATTGTTTCCCAGATTATGTTTATTTAAAAAAAAATAAAGTCATATTATAGCAGAAATACTGGTGGAAATATCTTTTAAATTCTTGTTTGGCTTACACTGACAGAACTGAAGTAAATTTAGATATGATGTTATTTCAGGTAGCATTTGTAGAAGTCTAAATCTATAAATTGTTATACATAAAATGAATAGAACTTAAATATGTGTTCTCTCATAGAGATCAGTGGCCTAGAAAAAGCAATTTCATTCTACATAAGGACGGTTGGTTGCTTCTCATAGCGATGGGAATGTTGAAATCATATGACTAGTGTAATACTAGCCTGCTCACTTTATTTCAGCAACCATCTGTCAGACACTTCCAATTGTGAATTTCCTGACCGTGATTTTCCCCCCAAACCAGTTAGGCGCATAACCCACCCAACAGCTGGTTTCATTGGTCAACTAAATCAAGCAGTCACCTGTCAAGAAAAGGTCAGATTTCATGGATTCAGTTCAGAATAAATTACGAATGGATCCGAAGCCTGACAAACAGTAATGCTATTTATCTGGATGTGCAGCCAAGGTTGAGGTTAGCGTGTATTTGTTTCAGCATTGTGAATGACATGACCAATGAAATCTTTAAAACTGGCAAAAAAATGTAGAAAAAAAATATCATGCATCTACTAAAAAAATGAACCCTATTGTTTCAAAGTGTGCTCCTGATCTTACTCAGATCGATTCATCAGTACATATCGTTTCCAAACAAATATTCCACCCAATATATATTTTTAGTTGGAAATTAGCAAAAGCTAACTGAGATTACAAGCTTTCAGAATTTCATGTTACTTTTTGGCCATATAAATATCAACAAAGCATTTTTTTCTCATTTTGAGCCTCTTAATTAAATTGAGGTTATTTTTTTGGCCATAAAAGCCTGATGCATATGATAACTGAACAATAAACACATATACAAAATTTGTATGTATAGATTTTGTCTAAAGGTTCAATAAACTGTAAATACAAATAGATTTCATATGTCAGGCTTTACAGGGTTAATACAAAACCTGCTTTACACACAAATGCAAACCCTGTCAGGAGTCAAAACACTCCCTGAGGAACAATACGACTCTTGCTGGGAGTTTAGTCCTGGGAATAATCACAGTCTGCATGTTAAGTATGACATTACTACATGACCAGTAATTTAACGCCATGCCTGAGTCACACTTGTTCACTCACTTACTAAAGTGGACATTTTCATACAAAGCATATTCCCCATCGGGGTTATGAATGTGTGTGCGTGTTATTTGCTTTATTATTTGCTGAGTCAGGCAGCTGGAGACACGGCAGCAAGGGGATCATTATGAAGCTCTCGCTGCGGACTCAAAGCCCACGGCATGCTGCACTGAGTTCAGAAACTGCTGAGCGTTCCTGCCAGATGCACAACAGCCCTCGCTCATCCATACATTAAAGTCTCAGGTATCTAATGTGGTTAAAACCTATTAGATCTGTGCAGGTATCTGTTGTTAAACTGGTAATATATAAAGGTATACATTGATTTAATACAGCTAATTGTTTCCATGCTTTCTTTATAGTATAATGCAAGTCAACATGACACCAAAATTGTCTTTATTTTTTTTTTTTTATTATGATGTTGTATGATTAATTGAAACATCAACATCCACTTCTTTCACCCCAAAAATTAAATTCTGTCATTGTTTACTAACTCTAATGTTATTCTGAACCTTTATGTCTGACATACTTCTGCTGACATACTTTTTACTGTTTGCCCATAGAATAAAGATCAATGGGCCACAGTTTGTTTATAATATCTTATTTAATGTTCCACGGAAGAAAGAAACTCATACCGGTGTGGAATGACAAGAAGGTGCACAAATGATGACAGAATTTTTATTTTTGCCTGAATTATCCATTTAACCTATAGCTAAAGTGCTTTATCAAAACCTCATTTTGACTCTGAATTGATTCTGAATCAATTCCCAATAATTAAAACCAAGTCTCACCCATTACTTCTGGCTATATCTTGTTTAACTCCACATTACTGAATTAAAATAGGTTGCAAATGAGATTTCATGTTCATATGTGCAGTAGTGATGGGTCATTCTTTTTTTATATTTTATTTATTGAGTTTTACATTTACACATTAACAATTAGAATCAATACCACCCTCAGTGATGGGTCAATCTTGAACGAATCTTTAATGTGACTCGGGGACGAACGAGTCGTCTCGGGGAGTGATTCGTTCAGTCGCTTATGCGCAACATCCTATTAGGTTCTGTACTGGAATTAGTTCACCTGTTTCGAGTCTTCGGGTTTTTCGAGTCATTCGTTCGTAAGGGTCTTTCACGTGATGAACGAACGACTCAAACCCGAACACTTGTCAGATAAGTGGTGAGGTGAGCTAATCATAGACTAAAGACCCAGGTAAACAATAATTTAATCTTTTCTGTTTCTTATAGCATTATAGTTTTGTCTTGTTTGTAGTGTGATCAATGTTTGTGTAAACAGTAGATGTGTTAGGGTGGTATTTTGCTAAAATGAACGAAATGACTCGAAAAAAGATTCGTTCATTTTGCTGAACGAGACTCAAAGGTCCGAGTCGGTAAAATGATTCGAACTTCCCATCACTAATGTACTACTACTAAATGTTAGCCTCACTATCACCAGCTGTGGTTGAAACATAAAATTGCAAGTTACATGCAAAGTTGTGTAGTTATGTATGTCACTGTTTTGCATGGATGAGTTTGATGATGATAATAGACGGATCTGTAAAGCTACAGTGAGTAGGCTAAGAAGAAACTCCCAAAATCGTCAAGTAAGTATAGCCAGACCTTTTTACTCTTAGACTTGAAAAACATGGAAGGATGCTATTTCCAGCAAAATCTGACGTGATTATTTTGAAACGAAATCATTACTTTTGACTATCACTGCCAATTAATCGTTAAAAGATCGCGATCGATTCAAACACGATGTTTTGATAAAGTCATAGCGGAACATTCAAATCTGTGTTCATGCTGCTGCTGACACAGAGAGAGCATATCATGTTTAGGTATGAAACAGCTTCACAAACAGTCTTTTCATCAATTTATAGCTCTGATAGAAACACTGATGTCTACGGTAACGATAAAAAACAGCAAATCCTTTCTGAAAGTAAGTGGCTCTTCAAATTGGCGCTTCCTACAACGTATGTTGATTAAAACATTGCATTCCGCCACTAGGTGGCGACAAAATGTATTTGTTCGTTCAAAAATGCTGATTCATTCAGTAATGAAGTGTAAGTGAGTCATTAAATCATTTGAACTAGTTTTCTGAATCGACTGCAGCAATTAATATTTTGTTAGGTATTGGTATTTGGTATTTTGTTTAGTTCAGAATTGTGGAGAATCGTTTGGAAGCCCATTTCCGCCACTGCATAAACAATAAAAAAAGGTAATTGTGACTTTTTATCTTACAATTTTGACTTTTTTCCCTAAGAATTGTGAGATATAAAGTCGCAATTCTGAGAACTAAAGTCAGAATTGCGAGATATAAAGTCACAATCTGACTTTCTTTTCTCAGAATTGCGTGATATAAAGTCAGAATTGCAAGTTTGTATCTCGCAATTCTGACTTTTTTTGAGGTGGGAAAAAGACTAATATGTTCTCAGAATTGGGAGTTTATATCTATCTATATCAATAATAACTCACAATAAAGTGAGAATTGCGAAATATAAACTCACAATCCTGAAAAAAAGTCAGAATTGTGATTTTATATCTCACAGTTCTGACGGTGAGTTTCATTTCTCAGAATTGTGAGGTTATATCACAATTGCAAGTTTATATGTCACAATTGCGAGAAAAAGTCAGAAGTATGAGATAAAATATTGCAATTACCTTTTTATGTTTTATTCAGTGGTCTCTCTGTGAATCTCACTTTATCCAGAATTGTGCAAATTGTCCTTATAGTTAAAGGGAAAATTCTGTCACCATTTACTTTTGAACATAATTGACTTTTTTCCTGTACAATGGAATAGTATGGAAGTCAGTGGCTACCATCAACTGTTTGGTTACCCACATTCTTCAAAATATTTTCTTTTGTGTTCAACAGAAGAAAGAAGCTCATAAAGGTATGGAACAAGTGAGGGGTGAGTAAATTATGCCAATTTTCATTTTTGGGTGAGCTGTCCTTTGAATTTTAAACGCTTCGTGTACTTAACAATGGAATTTTTTGTAACACTTTGCAATAAGGTGTCATTTGTTAACATTAGTTAATGTATTAACTAACATGAATGAACAATGAACAATTAATTTATTATGCTAGCTTTTAATCTTTGTTAATGTTAGTTAATAAAAATACAGTCTTTCATTGCTTGTTCATGGTAGTTCACAGTGCATTAACTAATGTTAACAAACACAACTTTTGATTTTAATAATGCATTAAATGCTGAACTTGTCATTAACTAAGATTAATCAATGCTATAGAAGCATTGTTCATTCTTAGTTCATTTAACTAACTGATTAAGTTAGCTAATGTTGACTAATGAACCTTATTGAAAAAGTGTTACCGAATTTGTATTAATTTTCCTCTTTAAATCCTGCAAAACGAAAAGAATTCCCATGCCTTTGATTAAGGCGGGAAACAATTAAATATCTTTGGTTCACATGTAGCATGCAATGCGGTTTCACTATGTAATGCGATCTCACTTTTTGGCACTAACCTAAATGGCTTTTGACTAAAAGATTTTGGTAGAAGAGCGACTTATTTCACAGAGGGATGAATGTGTTTTTCAGCCTGATTCAGTTGTTTTATAAAGCGTCTCTCCAGTGTGATTCCAGCCTCACGGGCTGACATCTAGGTCACAACTGAGGATGTGCAGAATTATTTAGCAGATATTTGGAGAAAGTATAAGCAAACATACTTATTTGATGCCAAAACACTATAAAGGAGAACAAACCAGACATACCTTTAGACATAACAATAAACTAGAACCAGAGATGATGCAGAAAATAATGCAAAAAACTCATCGAACAAGCTTTCAAAGTAATGAAAAGTTATTGCTCTCTATTATAAGGATAATTACATGTTTGAAAGGCTGCTGTGCTATTAAATGAATCAGATGAAATCAATAAGCTCCGAGGACAATGTTTTTTTTTATCACATGACTCATAAATGCATGAAAACCTAATTTATTGGTACTATGATGAATAGTGGATGTTGTTTTTAAACCTTGGTGGTGAGATTGTGATAATGGATGCAAAAAAAAAAAAAAGAATTGCATTTCTTTTCAAGGCAGCTCATAAGCCCACACATTTCTGCACCAAATCTGTTATTGCAACAACACAGCGAAGCGTTGTTTGCATTATCACAGTGCTAAGCTGTATTTGCTTGTTTGTTTTGAATCATCTACTACAGTGATCTCAGCAGGATGATTGTGTGTCCAGGCTTTGTGACGTCCACTGGCTTTATATCACAAGGCTTTGCTTTCACTGATCGATATTGGGCTACAGACCTGGACAGAGAAAGTGGTAAACATCCAGAATCTTACACACACTCAGATGCAGATGAGGATGTCTCATATAATACTTTACTCAATAATAGTATATGAAGAACCACACATTCTGTTGATTTTGTTGTCAGATTTTACTGTATTGTTACTAAAGTCGATCTATCTACAGTATCTATCTATCTATCTATATCTAGTACCCATACTTTTTGTCAGACAAATCTATTTGACATAACATATTTGCTTTAAAGCTGCAGTCTGTAACTTCTTTTGTTCAAAATTTACAAAACGTATATAATAAGCAAGTACATCATGAATCTATTTTCCAAACCATGTTTTTGGCTTATCCCGAATCACTACGGTACACCTATGTTAAGTTTTTATATTCAGACTATTTTAGACTGGTTCTGGTAGGAACCAAGGCGGAGTACCCCAGTACCTGTGTTATTCATCATAGACATAAACAGAGAGAAGTAGCTCCGGCTACAGTGTTTTTCCCGCAAGATGCCTGCAGTTTTGCAGTGTTGCCAATTCTGCGGATTTCCCACAGTATTGGGCTACTTTAAAACTATTGCCGCGAGTTGTTTTTCGGGTGAAAGCAACCTCAATAATATTATATTTCGCCTCTGGAATGTGAATTGTATCAGTGGAACCCTGCTAAAAACGTGCATACAGTGTATAATTTTGGGCTAGTTTTGAGTAGTAATTGGGCAGGTTTTGTTGTGAAAACCTGGCAACCCTGCAGTTTTGTTTGTTAAAGTGACTGCAGCATAATATACCTGCTGCTATGATGTTAATCTTAATAAAACACCAAAAAAAAAAAAAAAGAGAATTTAACATACTTATTTTGAAGTATTAGCTTTTGCAGCTTTAAAAAGGATCAGTGTATATTTAATTCATACAGTGAAGACAGTGCAGTGTATTGTTTTACATTGTTATTCAATCCGTAGTATGTATCTTTGTCCTATTGTTTTTAATTTACTTCTTTGTTTTTATTTTTGATATCTGAAATAAATACATAAAAATAACTAACTTGTTTAAAAGTTATGTTTCAGAATTTGGTAATTAAAAAACAAACAAGCTGTCTTCATTTTTTTTCACTGTCATGTATGACTATACATCCAGTTTAATAAATTTTAAAATGTGACCCTGGACCACAAAACTATATATATATATATATATCATCTGAAAGCTGAATAAATACGTTTTTCATAGGACAATATTTGGCTGAGATCTGAGGAATCTGAGGGTGCAGAAAAATCAAAATATTGAGAAAATTGCAACCAAGTTGCCCAAATGAAGTTCTTAGCAATGCATATTATTAATCAAAAAATTACGTTGTGATATATTTACGGTAGGAAATGTATAAAATATCTTCATGGAACATGATCTTTACTTAATATCCTAATGATTTGTGGCATAAAAGAAATATTGTGCATTTTTAAAAAAAGCATTTTGACCCATACAATGTATCTTTGGCCATTGCTACAAATATATTCGTGCTACCTATGACTGGCATAAAATAAAATAAAATAAAATAAAATAAAATAAAATAAAATAAAATAAAATAAAATAAAATAAAATAAAATAAAATAAAATAAAATAAAATAAAATAAAATAATGCAGCTGCCACAAAAAATAATTTTCATTGCAAAAAACATCCTATTGAGACTGTATAAAACAGGGTACTGACATCTTTTATGAAGATACAGGGTTTTATTTTGATTAAACAATTTTTGAAACCTTGTGGTTTTGAAATACATTGGAGTATTAAATCATAAAAAAAATAACACATAAAACATATGAAATATTTTAATTCTTGACCTGTATGTCATGTGACTATAAACCACCTTCAAAGAACCCTGAATCATATAAACATTTTGTTAAATTATTGAAATATAAGCATAAAATCTCAGGATTGTTGTACTGTAGTCCGTAACTTTTGGTGCTCTAGTGGTTAAGGCCCTGTTTACACCAGTGCGTTTTCGTTTGAAAATGTCGTTTTAAAATGAAAGCGATCCTTGTCTACACTGACGTTTTCACTGCATTTCAGAAACAATCTCTGTCTGCAATAGACAACGCATAGAAAATAGAAAACGCATGTCACATGACCATTCAGGCAGCATATGTCATCAAGGATGTTTTAATTTTACGAGAAGTAACCATAATAAAATTGACTGTAATGATATTATTGTTTACATGTTCGTCAAGGATACGCAGAGCAAATGTGGGTCCATTTACACTGAATCGTAACCCCAGAGTTTTCAAACTAAAACGGAGTCTGCACCGTTTTTTTAAAACGTAGCCTAAGACAGAATGCATGGGTCTAATATACTGGTGCACATCCATTTTTGTCCCTACTGTTTTCATTCAAGACATAACCGACTGTTTAAGTGAGCACTTGCCAGGAGAGACATTGACTTTGTGTGCAATTTCTAAAAGGTTTTTATAATTTGTTGTTCGATTCTGTACGATACAGAGTGAAATGAAATTGCGAAGTCTCCCCTACAGCATATATTCAAACAAACACACAAATAAAAACAGATGACATATCAGATGACCCACCAGAAGTATACACACACAGTTATGTTTGTGGAACTGGCATTTTAATCTCGTAGTACCGAACCACATATTGAAATGAGGTTCACAGTATGTCATAAGTAGTTCGGCTGAATTGATTCCGGCGCTTGATTATGTACCTCAAAACAGAATGTGTACCGATCCCGCACAGCGTGTTGACCTCCATTTTAGTGCTGCGCTGTGTTATAAACACTATTTATCAAAACCCTCCTCCTTTTCCTCCCTCCTCTCTTCCATTCCTCCCCCTGCCTCTTTCTCTCTCGCTCTCTTTCCTCCTCTCCATGTAGATGTGAGGCAGGTGGCCCAGCAAGAGAAGTTTGACACAGTTTCTACGTCTGATGTTTAGTGTACTGTAGTGCTGACGTTGAACGTGTGCGTGCGTGTTCTGGGCCAAAGTCAGCTTGTCTGCACCACTTCTCATGATACAATGCATCTGAAACTTAAACTACAGTATGTCAAAATGCAGGAAAGTGGGTAGAACAGTGTTTCCCAACCATAACTTCATCCATAAGACTCAGGTAGCTATTCATCAACACCTAATAAGAAACATGTTACTTTTGATTTTACTGAATATTATTCATCACTATCATTAATAATTAATATGTAACCCTGGACCACAAAACCAGTCATAAGGGTCAGCTTTTTGAAACTGAATAAATAAGCTTTCCATTGATGTATGGTTTGTTAGAATAAGACAGTATTTGAACAAAATACAACTATTTGAAATTCTGGAATCTGAGGGTGCATAAAAATCTAAATATTGAGAAAATTGCCTTTAAAGTTGTCCAAATAAAGCTCTTAGTGATGCATATTACTAATCAGAAATTAAGTTTTGATATATTTACGGTAAGAAACTTACAAAATATCTTAATGGAACATGATTGTTACTTAATATCCTACTGATTTTTGGCATAAAAGAAAAAACAATAATTTTGACCCAAACTATTTATTTTTGGCTATTGCTACAAATATACCCATGCTACGTAAGACTGGTTTTGTGGTCCATATTATTCATATGATATAATATTCTTAAGTATTACAAATAAAATATTATACAATATTATTAATATTCAGTTCATTACTTAAAAAACAGTAAAAGTATCCTCCAAAACTGTACATATTACATTATTTTGTATTTTTTTCTCGAAATATAACCTGTAATCGATAGATAGATAGATGGATAGATAGATAGATAGATAGATAGAAAGATAGATAGATAGATAGATAGATTAGTGCTATAAAATCGATTAATCACGATTAATCACATCCAAAATAAATTTTGTGTTTACATAATATATATGTGTGTGCTGTGTATATTATATGTATGTATAAATACACAAACGTACATGTATGTTTTTAATAAATATTTACATGTACAGTATATATGTATTCATATTAGCACTGGGCAACGATTAACTGTAATTAATCACATCCAAAATAAACGTTTTTGTGTACGTAATATATGTGTGTGTACTGTGTATGTTTATTGTGCATATATAAATACTCACACATGCATGTATACATTTACAAAAATGTTATGTTTATATATTATATTTATATATATATATATATATATAATATAAATTATAAAAATATATGTCAAAATATGTACTGTATGTGTGTGTCTTTATATATACATAATAAATATACACAGTACACACACATTATGTAAACAAATTTTTTATTTTGGAAACGATTAATTGCGATTAATCATTGCCTAGCACTAATTCATATTTATGTATGATTTATATTGTATATATCTAAACATAAATATTTATTACATTTAGTTCTTAAATATTTACATGTATGTGTGTATATTTATATATATACATATAAATATACATAGCACATGCACATTTGTTATGTAAACACAAACTTTTATTCTAGATATGATTAATCGTGATTAATCAGTTTGACAGCACTAAGACAGAAAAATAGATAGACAGATAGACAGGTAGATAGACAGACAGACAGACAGACAATAAAATGATGTATTTTTCCAAATGGATTTCTTGGACAACAAAATATGCTGGCTAATGTTGAGCCATTTTCTGTCAGACCATTAGAATATAGAATCTGATACCACAAACCTTTTAGGAAAATACACCAAATCAATGCTGTTGAAGATCTGGTTTTAAAATATATTTATTGCAGACTGTAGTAAAAGTGGAAAGTAAATGATTCTGTTGATATCAAGTCTACATTTACCAACCAATCTCCTCAGAAAAGGAAAACTCACCCTAAAATGAAATCTGTCATTATTTACTCACTCTCATGCCACTCTAAAACTGACTTTCTTTCTTTTACAGAACACAAAAAAAGATAATTTGACGAATGCTGGCAACCAAACACTTTTGGTTAGAATTGACTTTCATTGGACGGATGAAACAAAACAGGCATTTCTCAAAATCCTTCCTTGATGGTGAGTAAGTGCTGACAGGATTTTAATTTCTGAGTAAACTCATTAACATACCACTGATCCAGCTAGGATTGATAATTTGTACCTATTCGTCAAGTGTTGGATTCAGGATGGTCCCAACCTGATTCCGTCCTCTCCCTTACACACATTTCCCTCAGTTCTCCTGCATGTATCACCCCTCCCTCCATCCATCCCTCTCTCCATCTCCCTCTCACTGCAATGAAATTCAGCATGTTTGCTATCTCTCCCTCTCACTTTCCAGCCCATTTCAACGTGCAACACGATACCACAAGAGCATCTGACAACAGAAATTTTCGCCCTTCGTAATCGCCGTAAACAAGCTCTATCACTGCATTTCATCGCTCCATCATCTCTGCCTCCCACACACAGACACCATGCAGTAGCATAAATCAAGAGATGTGGGTTGGAATCCACACACACACACACACTCAAACGCACACACGCGTGCCCGCACACGCCAGCGAACGTACAATGTGACAGCTCAGACGTTTAACTCAGTGTTTCCCTCCACCAGCCAAATTCGTTTCACACATCCCAAACGTGCGGCGAAATTCGCCAGCCACACACCAGCAACCCCCTTCCCGGCGCTGTAATTACCCCTCGCACTTAATACACCCGCTCACGTGCACCCTGCCGGAAAGTAGAAGAAAAGAAGAGGGTCTTACTGAGGGTTCGAGAGCCGATACATCCCATGGTTTATTCACAAAGGCCCTGGATACAAGCAAGGAAGCGCTAGCCTTTCACCATACATTCTCTCCTCCTCTCTCTCCTTTCTCTTTTCTGGCTGCTGATTCTCTCCACTCATGCTGCTCCCTCCCTCCCTCTCTTTCTCTCTCTCCCTCTCTCATTCTCTCTCTCTCTCTCTCTGTGCAGTCAGGGTGTCTTACCTCTTAGCCTACGAGTCAGAAATGTGTCAGAAATGAGCACTTATTATGACACTGATGTAGCTATAATCACAAATTATAGGTGTAATAATCATCTTATCCACTTATAATAGGGTTGAAAATGCGTAAGCATTTTATTTAGGTGCATTTGTAGTAGAAAACAGTTCAAAGTCATAATCTGCATTGAACTGTAAATGCAAAAAGTAGATTTTTCTATTTGTTTCTGAGTGTATTTGCGTGTGTATGTGTCATACAGGTTTTCATTGTTATTGCCGCAACTGTGTGCTGCTGCGCGGATGGGATTCTCTCGCCCCTTATCACTAGAGGGCTCTACAGATGTCTCTCTCTCTCTCTCTTTTTGCCCTGACCACTGAACCCAACTCGCACAAACACTCATTACCGCAATACTGGAAAATCATGCAATATCGCCACAGGATATTCCTGCGAGGCTCTCAAAACTTGAAAGCGCTTTCTCTCTCTCTCCTGTCATTCTGTTCATTCTGGTCCCTCCCTCTGTCTTGGTGGCAAAAACACACACAGGAGGAGTGGCTTTGTTATCTGGAGATCACTGCCGCCCACTCTATCTCTATCAGTCTGCTTTTTTCTTTCCTTCTTTCCATCCTGACCTGCATATTCGTTTAATTACCATGAGGTGATGTCTTTATCTTTGCTTTTCCCTCTTTCTCATGTATTATACATGCACGGGGCTGTTTCTCTGTGTATTTGTCATAAGCTCAGTGATGCAGAATGGGTATAAAAGAGGGAGGGTCAATCCGTTTTTTCTTGAGTTCAGCCAGAGAGAGATGGAGGGGCTTGGGAATTTCAGAATTGTTCAATGATGAGTATGTTAGTCTTCAAAAAGAAAGAGAGTGAGAGTGAAAGTAGAGAGTAAGAGAAAGGGGCAAAGGAGAAAGAAAGGTGGGGGAGGGAGATGAGGCACAAGAGGAAATTTGGGCAGAGAGAGAGATGGAGAAAGGGGGATGGTTAATTCTGTATGTACACAAAAAGACGGCTAGACGCAGCAGTCCAGCTGTAATCTACCCAATACTGTGCCCTGGCTATTTATAGATTATCATCTCTTCTACTATGCTGGTGTGTGTGCTCTAATGTGATGTGGTGTTGCTTTGTAAATTGGCCTGCTCTATTGTATGAGCCAATGAATTTGTCCTGATCAAATTAATTAGAATTTTCTATTTGATCTTTGGACAATAATATATGTTAATTGCTAGACTGTGAAAGCAGGATCTATTCAACCTCTGTGTTTGTGTGTGCGTATGCGTGTATATGTGTGTGTGTGAGGCAGATGTCCCTGCAGGCACATGAAAACAGGTTAATAAAAATATTAAATGAAATCTTGATGAAAATCTTAAAACAAAACAAATCTCAATGAAAATATAGTAACATTTTACAGTAAGATTTAAGTCTTTAACAATATTTATCATGAGCTAACATTAAACATATTTACAGCATGTGTTAATTTAGGTTAGTGTTAATTAATAAGACAATATATACAAACAATAAAACAATAATTATATGATGAATATAATTAACAGATATTAAAAAAATATATTAGTACAAAAAATATGTCCATGTCCAAAATATGGACTAACCCAACTGTTGGATTACATTTTTCAATAAAATGTATAACTCAACAGTTGGGTTAGTCCATATTTGACCCAACATTGGGTTAAAACAACCCAGCATTTTTTAGAGTGTACTATTGTTTATTGCACTTTTTTAAAATCACAATACAATAATATTAAGGTAACACTTTACAATAAGGTTCATTAGTTAACATTAGTTTACATGAACTAAGAATGAACAGTGCTTCTACAGCATTTATTAAACTTAATGTTAATTTCAGAGTTTACTAATGCATTATAAAATCATAAGTTGTGTTTGTTAACATTAGTTAATGCACTGTGAATTAACATGAACAAACAATGAACAACTATTTTTATTAACTAACATAAAGATTAATAAATATTGTAATAAATGTATTGTTTATTGTTTGTACGTTAGTTAATTAGTTAAAATGTAGTATATTTGGAAATTAAGAATAATAAATGCTCTAAAAGTATTGTTAATTGGTAGCTCATATATTAACTAATGTTAACAAATCTTATTGTAAAGTGTTAAAAATGTAAGCAGCTAAGTAGACAACAGCAACATCTTAGTATAAAAACAAGTCAATTTGTTTCACATAGTGAACTCAACTTGAAGATTACATTTGTTTTCTTTTACAAGTTATTTAACTAATGGTCTTTTTTATGTTAACTTGACAGTCTGACTTAAAACAATACACGTTACATTATTAATTCAAGAAAACAAGGATAGTAAAAAAAAATCATCCCCATGTTGTAAAATGTATATGAGTTTCTGCAAGTATTATATTATAACTGTTTCAGGGGTAGAAGATGGTATATACACTCTAAAAAATGCTGGGCTATTTTTTTCACCCAAATGCTGGGTCCAGCCTGTTGGGTCATTTTATTGGGTTGTTTATTGTTTATTGGATTGTTTTTAATATTTTTACCCAGGTGCTGGGTTATTTTTTTAAACCCAAATGCTGGGTAATTTCATTGGGTCATTTTTAATGTTTTTACACAGGTGATGGGTAGTTTTTATGTAACTAAGTTGCTGGGTTATTTTTTAATACCCAACTGCTGGGTTAAGCCTGTCTCTGACAAATCCTAGCTGCTGAGCGTTAACCCAGCGTTAAAAATGACCCAGCAACTTAGTTACAGAAAAACTACCCATCACCTGCATCACTAGCAGCTGGGTTGTTTCGTCGGAGACAGGCTCAACCCAATGGTTGGATGGAAAAAAATAAATAACCCAGCGTTAAAAATGACCCAGCAACTTAGTTACAGAAAAACTACCCAGCACCTGGGTAAAAAATATTAAAAATAACCCAATAAAATGACCCAACGGGCTGAACCCAGCATTTGGGTTAAAAAAAATAACCCAATGTTTTTTAGAGTGTTACATTATGGGGACCAAATGTCCTCATAAGGATAGTAATACCAGTAATTTTTGACCTTGTGGGGACATTTTTTCCCCTTGAGGAAACAAAAGTCTAGAATTGCAGAAAGTTGTGTGTGAGTTGTAGGTCTATGGGTAAGGGGGTAGAAAATAGAGTTTGTACAGTAAAAAAACATTATGCCTACTGAATGTCCCCACACAAAATAGAAACCTGTATGTGTGTGATTTGCACATATGCTCACAAATATCTAATGTCATGTTTGTATCTGTATTAAAGGATCATTGTGATAAAGAGACAGCTGGAGAAATGGATTTCATGTCCGATATGCTCTCTTTTGCTTTCTCTCTCTCTCTCTCACTCTGTTTCACACACAGACACACACACACAGAGACATTCTCGCTTTAATTTTTCCCTCCCATTTTGTTATCTCCTAGTGTTTCTTCCTTCCAAATTTCCTAGTGCCCCTCATACAGAACAAACATATGTCAACACTCACACACACACACACACACACAGTCTCTCAGTGAGCTATGATTAATGTCTGTTCTCTGTCAGAGCATTGAAAAGGAAGGAGCAGGGCAAAGAGAGGGAGACCCATTCTGTGTATTAACATGGCAACCCAACGGATGCCAGGATCAAGATCACCTCCACATGGGGCCATCCCACCCAAGGATGAGCTTACCCAACCCTGGGCCATTTCTAACGCTGAGCATAAGCAGTTTTAATTCAAATGTATATAGGACCATAAGTCAACATGGTTGTACTTTCATTTTTTGTCTTACTAAAAATGCTTGTGTTGATATCCTTACCCAGCAGGTACATGTGCTATTACATGCTACTACATGGCGAAATATATTAATCGAAGTTACAAGGACAAATCTTTGTACCATGTTATTGCTGTGAAAGTATGTGCTTTCAACTTACTTGCAACAGGGCTCTTTGTAATTCCATGTGCACAAAGTGTGGTCTGTATAAAAATAGTTTTCTGTGGAAGAACACGACTGGCTTGCACAAAGCCTAGACCTGACACCCACTGAACACCTTTGGAATGAATTTTAACGCCGACTGTGAGGCAAGCCACATAGCTCAACAACAGAGTCTGACCTCTCAGATGCTCTTATGTCTAAATGGAAACAAGTCTCCACATCCCCATGTTCCAACATCTTGTAGAAAACCTTCCCAGAGGAGTGGAAAGCTGTTTTAGCAGTGAAAGGGATGGATTAATGCTTTTCGCCACACTTTTGAAATTAAATGTTCAACAAGACAAAAGAGCATCAATGAGGTCAGACATTAAAGTTGGCTGTTTCAAATTTATTCCGTCGTTCTTCAGTAAAGGTCCAGGTCTGGGGTTATTTACAGGCCAGTCACATTTATTCACATCAGACATAGTAAACCATTTGTTTTATCATCCCAGTTGCACAGTGGGATTGCCATTTTGGAGCAATGGCTATTGAAATAAAGCACACAGTTCTATAAAATGTAAATGTTTTCACTAAAGTTATTAGAATTGCCTAACCCATTAATTAGAAAAGGGTGTTCATATTACATTTGACCATATTGTGTTGATTTGGGGTATCTTGGTGACAAGTAGTATCTAAGTCACATAAATCTGTGCACGGAGTACCCCAGGGTTCAGTCCTAGGACCTCTTCTCTTCTCAATATACACAGTATTACTGGGACTTATTTTTCAGGTACATATTTTTTCCTTCAACTGTTATAACAATGACACACAGCTCTGCTTCTCCTTTCAGGCTGACAACTCCACAGTTGCTGCATTTCAGACTGCCTGGTAGATGATTTGGCCTAAATTATCGAAAAATATGTCTAACTCAATTTGGCAAAGACAGAGTTCTCTACTCTTATCAGTCAATTCAGCAATGTAATGCAGTTTCACCATTCAGCTAGACTCATGTACAATAATGCCTCCCAGGACAACTGAACTTTACAGAGCGCACTACAAAGATGACCAGGTCATGCAGATATTGCCATTCCTATTCAGAGCATGCTATAGAGCACCTTGTCCAGGGTCTTGTTATCTCTAGACGGGGTTACTGCAGTGCTCTTCTTACTAGCCTTCCTTCATGCACAATCAAACCTCTGCAAATGATGCAGAACGCAGTGGCACATTTGGTCTTCGATGAGCCAAAGAGATTGCTTGTTACACCCCTCTTTGTCTTGCTCCGCTGGCTGCCGGTTGCCTCTCATATCAGGTTCAAGACACTGATGCTCGGATATCTTTCACTAAGTATTACTTTAATCTCTACTCTAGTCTGTACTTCTCTGACTAATCTTGAAATTTGTATAGAAGCACTTCTCATATTACTGGCTCTTTAGAATGAATCACTTATGTTGTCTTCCAAGTCACTCTGGATAAAAGCTTCTGCCAATGACTAAATCGAAATGGAAATGGAAGAGTTGGTGTACGTGCAAAGTTTGTGCCCCAAGCCTCCACTGACAAAGTTACAAACTCCTCAAAAAACAATCACAAAATTCAATTATGCTTTCATTTCTCAAGTCCTGCGTCATGCATCATAGTCTTCACTTACTTGTTTTTAGGGGTTCAAGCATGTAGCGCTGAAACCCTGTTGTAATTATATTTACCCTATTGTAAACCCTATTGTTGATGAGCATTCTCCACATAAAAATGATCGTGCAGACCAAACCGTAAATCGTAGAGACTTGAAACTTGAAGGAATAGTAGTACTCACACTGTGTACAATGTTACCAAACCTCACCCCAATCGGCCTGACAGTGGCGCTACAGTGAACAAAAGCACAAAATAACTCATAACTCCTAAACCGTTAGTCGCAAGCCTTATATCGTTGAAATCCTTGCCTCATGACGCACAAAAGACAAGCCTTGGATTAGATCATCATCCTGTTGTATTTTCGATTTTTTGAAAAGCCTACTTTTGTGAACTAGTACTAGGTTTTTCCCTGATAGGAACCAAACTAGTGATTCCCTGGAGAGTTAACATCAGTAATAAGGGCTGCTGGTAATAGTCGACGAGAAGAGGCTTGGTCGACCAAAATTGTGTTAGTCCCAGAAAAAAATAAAAACATTTAAATCCGACGGACAAATTATTAATGTCTGGTCTGTGTTGAGCGCTTATTAGGCTATGTGGGCTTTTTATTGTGATATATATGGTATATTAATAAATGTGTGGTTAATAGTCGACTTATGCTTAAAATGAATGACTAGTCAGCCAGAAAAATCTTTAGTCAAGGGCAGCCGTAATAATTATCAAAAAATAATTTTACCAAAATGCCTTAAACTCTGCAAGAGCTCAATCTGAGGTCATGGTAAAAAACCTGCAGAATTTGGCAACTTGGTGCTATAACAGGGAAAAACATAAAAACAACTATAACTATGACCTGGTTAGTCTGATTGACTTGAAAATTGGTATGTTGTGTCTTTGTCCAAAGTGCCACAAGTGTCTGTGAGGACATTCGTGTATCTCAAAATGGACACCATCGGCAGGTTAACTGAGACTGATCGAAATGAAACTTGGTGGGCATGTTTGACTGATGGGCATAGATGTCTGTAACTCTTTAGAAAGAAATTGCCCACTAGTTGATGCTAGAAAGTTATATGCCTCTATATTCATATGGTGTTTCATACATCCACACAATATTCATATAATTTAAGATATCTTCTCATACTGAGCAACTTTGCCTCAATACCACTGCTGTCAATCAAATCGTTCATGAACTATTTTCTAAATTATGTAAAAAAAACTACTAGGTTTTTTGCTCAACCTCAATATAAGCACTGCAGCACAATTCTCTGGACTCTCTAGTTCAATAATCATCAAAAAAAATGTTGAACTTTACCCTTTGGTATATATAGCGATCCAGATCCATAATGGGGTAATTTAGAAAAGGAACATGTCCAAATATGCCTATAAATTCCAAATGAAAACTCAAAACTTCACAAAACTAAGTGAGCACATGCAACAGGCCATTCTAAACAAGCATGCAAAGATTAATGGAGATCGGACCATAGGTGGTGCTACAATTGTTGAAAAGCTTTAAAAGTCATCGCCGATAGCCTCATGTGCAGCACACTGACATATCACGTTATTTGTGCTACAGCCGTCCCGAGTTCGAGTCCTGGCTTGAGGACCTTCCCTGATCCTGCCTTCTTTCTCTTTCCCACTTCACCTCGTCACTATATTTTGGTTGTTTGTTTGTTTTAGGACTTCTTGTGTATATTGGTTCAACTCATTGGCTGTTGATTGGACGAATGCAAGCTTGCAGTCGATTGTAAAGAGATTTTTTTGTGTGCAGCCATAAAGAAATTATGTTTTTTGAGGGAAACATTTCAGGATTTTTCTCCATATAATGGACTGCTATGGTGCCCCGAGTTTGAACTGCGGTTTAAATGCGGCTTCAAATGATCCCAAATGCGGTTGTAAATGATCCCAACCGAGGAAGAAGGGTCTTATCTAGCGAAAGGATCGATTATTTTCTTTAAAAAATACAATTTAAATACTTAAATTATAAATACCAGAAACCAGAAAAAAACAGTTCTGGCACAGTGAGACAAGACGAGTGTTCAAAAAAGTATATTAATTGTATTACTATGAAAATAACCAATCGTTTTGCTAGATAAGAGCCTTCTTCCTCGGCTGGGATCATTTACAACCACATTTGGAATTGTTTGAAGCTGCATTTAAACTGCATTTTGGAAGTTCAAAACCATAGAAATCCACCATATGGAGAAAAAAATTCTTTACGGCTGAAGAAAGAAAGACATGAACATCTTGGATGACAAGGGGGTGAGTACATTATCTGTCAATTTTTGTTCTGGAAGTGGACTTCTTTAATAATCCCACTGACATTCATTATTGAGTCATAAATGAAAAATAGAGCCAGGACGATAGTTTCAAATGCGCCATTCACTGTGTTCAGTTCACGACATTCAAAAGCCTGAGATCGAGAACAAACCGCATGTTTGAGTATTCCCAGCTCTTGCATATGACAAGCTTTTGTATAACAAACCAAATGTCCCTTAATTAGGCCAGGATGTGGAATACACACCGGGGTGGTCATTACCTCAGTGCAGAGTGTTGCTGCCCTGTGAATGATCTTCCTGTGAACTCTGTTGTGCTTGGGCCTTCAAATAAATGTGGTTGGATAATGAGACTGAGATAATTAGGACGCCCGTCGTCCCTCTCACATGTACACACACCTTAGCGGGTAATAATACAGGACTCTGAACCGTATAACCTCAATTTTTTTTCTCGCACACGTGCACACAAAGGCTATTGGAAAGGAGCCTCTGGATCGATATGCGTTTGTTATTTTGTTGCCTTTTTGAAGGCTCTCTCTGACAGAGCTCATTCAATTCTACTTTGAGAGCAAAGGAGAAGGCCGGTTTGATACGCACTCTAGGGCACTGATTTATATCTTCAGCGGGTGGGCTCACTGATCCTCACACACAAGCACACAGCTGTGGATTACATACCCTCTTGAAGCACGAGCTTCGTGCCTGATTTAGACAGCTGTGATTAGTATGATGTATATGTCGTTTGTCAAACTCATGCACATGTAAACATACATGCGCACAAGCACGCAAAGCAAATCCACACGCGCTGATAGATTTGAAACAGGGTCTAGGAGATCCTACGTATGAAGTTCGACTCATTATTTAACCCGATCGTGAGGACGTATTCAAAGGTAGTCTTTTTGAAACCTCTTTTAAATTGGTGTCTCTGTGTCACTAACTTGGAATGCTCAAGGAGCTCCCACCCCTCCTTTATAATTTAGATGTTCCCTCTCTCTTGAAGTTAACCTACATTCCCTTCCTTCTTGTCTAGACTCCTGTCTATCTGTTCATCATCATCTCTTCCATGTATCTGTCCGAACTGCTCCGTGTATAAGGCTTGTCAACTGTCCAAACTCTAAACGTTGTTTTCCATCAAGCGCTATCTGCGGCGTATCTGTTTTGTCTAAACACCAACCAACCCCACGGCAAAATCACTTTGCATCTTTCTTTTCTGTTTCTTATGTCCTGGTGAAAAAAACGGAACTTTAAGCAGAGACTGTGTGCTGGCATCTGGTGGACAGTGATGGTAATGCAACCATGTTTAACCATGATTTAAAGCAGCAGTAGTTTAGCTCAAGGCGGTCTATTATACTGTCGAGAGCTCTCAGTACCGGTTATCCATCAGCTGGATCTTAAACGCCATTTGACTGAAGACACTGGAAGTGAAGGCAAATGATGTCCTGATGCTTACTGGCTGGTTACAACACAAGAACACACAGTCTCAAGCTAAAAAAAAGAAAAATAAATAAAGAAAAAAGATTTTTAAAAAATCAATTATATTGTCATTTCAAATGTACAAATTACATGTGACAGGCAAAATAAATAAATTAAATAAAAAAGGTATTCTGCTGAAATACACAGCTACATTTGATTGGCCATAAATGGAAAAACCAGCTCTCTGCCAGAATGTTGTAGTTATTACCAGCAGGCTAAAGTGAGTCTTCTGAATTTAATCTTTTCTTTTCTTTTCTCTGAGGAAATTTGAGTGCTGCCACAATGGTAGATGTTAAGGTGTTTTATAGCGCTATATATATATATATATATATGAAGAGTTCAGGAGTTCAGGCCTCTAAATCCATCTGACATATTTCTTTAAAATTAACATTTCTTTTTGGCTACTTTCTACAGGTTTCTATGTAAGTACTGGTACTTCTGATTGGGTTGAGGCTGGAATTTAGCCTTAGAGTTTTAAGTAAAAGTATTTGATGGACGTATACTATGTGTCAGGAGCATTCACTCAGTATCATTATCTCATTTTTGACCGAGATGGCTTTTAGCTGGTTTTGCATCTGAACTCTTCATATATATATATATATATATATATGTATATATATATATGTATGTATGTATGTATGTATGTATGTATGTGTTTGTGTGTGTGTGTGTGTACTTGTTTTAGCTACATTGTGGGGACCAAATGTCCCCACAAGGATAGTAAAACCTGAAATTTTTGACATTGTCGGGACCAGACTGCGGTCCCCATGGGTACAAAAGCTTATAAATCATACAGAATGAGATTTTTTGAGAAAGTAAAAATGCAGAAAGTTTTCTGTAAGGGTTAGGTTTAGGGGTAGGGTTAGGGTAAGGGGATAGAAAATACAGTGTGGACAGTATACAAACCATTGCGCCTATGGAGAGTCCCCACAAAGATAATGAACCAGACGTGTGTGTGTGTGTGTATGTGTGTGTGTGTGTGTTTGTGTGTGTGTGTATGTGATGCGATCTGGGAAAACCCATTGGATGTCGCCCTGGGACGTTTTCAGGAAATTCGAAAAATAGGTTGAATGTAATTTTTTTTGGGTCAAAATTAGGTTTTCATTAAATTATTAATCTATAACATCTTGTCTGTCATCTCTGAAAAAATTTCTTGGTGAAATTCACTTGTGTAGTGCAGAAAAATAGCGATTTACTGCTGCAAGCAGAAATGACCGTGACCTTTCGCTTATGTTAAAGGGGTCATCGGATGCCCATTTTACATTTACATTTTAAGTTTTATGGTCTTAATGAAAAGTCTATAATATACTTTGGTTAAAAATTCTCAATGGTAGTGTAAAACAACACCCTTTTTACCTTGTCAAAATCAGCTCTGCAAAAATCATCTCATTCTGGTCAGCGCTGCTTTAAATGCAAATAAGCTCTGCTCTCCCTGCCCCTCTCTTCTCTCTGTGGAAAGACGAGCTTGTTTACTTTAGCCAATAAACTTGCTAACTAGCACTTTATTAGGAAAGTCTATCGCAAAGATTCATAAAAAAAAACTTATACTCCTTATACTCACTTCTGCTGTAAGTGAAGCTGGATCACGAATGATTTGCGTGAACATAGAAGGATATATGTAGATCGGGATTCCCTTCACAAACAAACATAATCTACAGCATCTTCAGCGGCTCAGATGTCAGGAGTAAATGACGACCACTATGTTCATTATTATCACATCCAGCAACACAACACCTCAATCGCTCAGTCGGAGATATTCTTGTCTAACTTACATCCCTGCTCCGGCGTTGAAAAAAAGTGGGCAGACTGTTACAGCTGATCTGAGGTAAGACGTTGATGTCAATCAACTATTGTGGGAGCGGCCTCTGTCTGTGTGACGGCACACCGACAGGCATCTGAGAATGGCTCAATTTGAAAAAGGGGATATTATTTTTACAGATTAATTAAAAACCACTGCATGGATTTTTATCATTATAGGGTGGATTAGTACATACACTGCCAACACACATTAATGTTCAAACAACATGTAAAAGTGAACTTAGCATCCGATGACCCCTTTAAGAACGCGCTGTTGAGGTGCTTTCCCTTAACACCACAAAAAACAGTTAACCTATCAAAATAAACCACGTATTTTATGCACAGTGCTCGAACAGTGCAACAGTATTTATCTGAAGTAATCTTTTGTATCATCACTTTTGATCAATTTAAAGCATCCTTGCTAAATAAAAGTATTCATTTTTTAAAAATTAAACTTCACACTTTTGAATGGTATTGTGTATAATATTACAAAAGCTGTTTATTTCAGAAAAATATACTCAACTGTTTTAAATAATAATAATATTAAATGTTTCTTGAACAGCAAATTATCATATTAGAATGATTTCTGAAAGATCATGTGACACTGAAGACTGGAGTAATGATGCTGAAAGTTTGGCTTTGATTACAGGAATAAAATACATTTTAAAACGTATTCAAAAAGAAAACAGTTATTTTGAATAGTAAAAATATTTCACAATATTACTGCTTTTAAAACATAAAAACAAAAAAACAAACATTAAAACAAAAAATCTTACTGTTCAAAAACTTTTGACTGATAGTATACATTGCATTGTTTGTAATTTTACTATAAATACTGTCAAATGTGTAGTTTTTGCGAAGTAAAAATGATTAATTACCATATAATTTTAGGTGAAAAACAGTAAAAGGTCCCAGCATGCCATCTCATATAATTTATATAAATAATTTTGTTTCTTTGAATGTTTTTTTTATTAGTAATGTACATTAGGGTGTTTTGTGTTCCATTTCCTTTTATTTATTCCATCTACATCTACATGAGTATTGACCATGCTTTATGAACAGGTAACTTACCATGAATGTCACATTTTATTTTACCACCTGTATTATTTTGATGGTTTTAAGATAAATAACAGATTTTAAGTAGACAGTACGTCACTTAATGACATATATGGCTGTAAGTTATAAAATATACAGACGTCAACTTGCCATCCCGTAATACCTGAAACATTTCCACTGTAAATTTTACAATGACTTTCTGGCAACCACAGCTGCCTTTCACCATCATTTTAACAGTGTATTTTTTACACCATACATTAGAAAAGTAACTGCATGCTTCTTCTCAGCAAGCTGCAGAATTTGAGATATCTTTCATAATGCAAAAATGTGGGTTGCAGCAAAGTTTAATACTGATGATTAGGGGATTGGAAAACCCCTAGATTTGAACCATAGCAACAGTGAAGCTTGCCATGGCATGCACAACTAAAGTGTACATTTTGGTTGGTTGCAAGTTTAAATTTTGTATGAGAAGTCAGTGTGTTTATGTACATAATTATGTGATTATGCACATTTCTGTGAAAGAACACAAAAAGCATTGTTCTTCTAAATGCAGAGTCTCTCTTTCTAAGAGAAAAGGCAGTTCAAGGAGGAGAAAGAGTAATATGACTCTTCTGTTTCCAGTAAATTAGGCTGACTATGTCACCGAATGTGCATGCTAAAGTTTTGCTGTGGACTACAGTACATGCACACTATGACTCATAGCGAGGGAGGGAAGAGGGATTGTTCCATGCTAAGTCTTGGCTGAGCTCCAGGCTCCGCTTTGATGCCAGAGGGTCTCCTTCTGTGCAAACTCACCTTCACACTGAGGGATCCAAGGGCTTGTAGAAAGCGCTCAGCACGTTTACCTCTCCCAACCTTATAATCGACAGACATTACGCATGTTGTCTTTGTGTTTCTGAAGACTCTGTATTTTTTCAAAGGACTTAAACTGTTACTGTCGTCAACCAAAGCGGATGTTTACTGGGATGTAGATTCGTGTTGAAGCATCAAAACAAGTACTGGGTTTAATGATGGCTTTTTCCATAGTAACAAAATCCTGTTGTTGTTTTGGAGCGCTGATATTGAATGACGGCCATATGTTCCCCCGATAGTTCCTTCAGCGTCTATGCTAAAGGGAGTCTGCGATGGAGAGTCGTGCAGTCTGAATGAACAGCAGATATTTTCCAGGACACTGTGTGAAAAAAAAGAAAAAAACATAATGCACCTGAATCATTAATAAGCCTCAAGAGAATAAAGAGTGTTAGAGAGAAAGAGACTGAAAGAGAGAGAGAAAGAGGGAGTTTAAAATGAACAGATGTGCAGGATGGGTGGAACTACCTTCCTGCAGGATGGTCAAAGAACAGCCACATCCTTATATGAGCATTATTCTCTAATACACCTTGAACACACTAAGCAAATTCCCTGGTAAAATGGTCTATATTACTGGTCACCAGCATATGTTGTGTTTTGGACAAGATGCTACAGTGTTCTGGGCCCGTATTCACAAAACATTTTATGAGAGACAACCTTTTACTAAGGAATAGAAGGAAAGTCTTAAGGGGTCATCGGATGCCCATTTTCCACAAGTTGATATGATTCTTTAGGGTCTTAATGAAAAGTCTATAACATGCTTTGGTTAAAATTTCTCAAGGATAGTGTAAATAACACCTTTTTTACCTTGCCAAAATCAGCTCTGCAAAAATCATCCTGTTCTGGTCGAGGCTGCTTTAAATGTTAATGAGCTTTGCTCGCTCCGCCCCTGTCTTCTCTTTGTGGAGTTACGAGCCTGTTTACTTTAGCGGCATTTAGCCGCTAAACTTGCTAACTAGCACGTTATTAGGAAAGGCGTTCGCAAAGAATCGCTCGATCTGAAAAATTCGTCTAAGCTAATGTAAGGCGGGTCTGAAGTAAGACGCTTATTTCAGTCACACTGTAAAAAATAAAAAACACAATTTGTTGAGTCACCTTAAAATAATTTGTTACCCAGCTGCCTTAAAATTTTAAGTTCAGTCAACTAAAATAAGTTTAGTCAACTTGAAATGTTAAGTTGTACTAAGTAACAACTTAGATATTTGTGTTTGCTAAACTTAACAGATGGGTAAGTAATCCAGCTGCCTTAAAATTTTAAGTTGATTCAACTCAAATATCTAAGTTGTCACTCAGTATAATTTAACATTTCAAGTTGAATAAACTTTTTTTGAGTTGACTGAACTTCAAATTTTAAGGCAGCCAGGTTACAAATTATTTTAAGTTGACTCAACAAATTGTTTTTTACAGTGCAACTATCAGGTGAGTGGCCTCTGACAGTGTGACGCCATCTGAGAATGGCTCGATTTGAAAAAGGGGATATTATTTTTACAGATTAATTAAAAACCACTGCATGGATTTTTATCATTATAGGGTAGATGTGTACATACACTGCCAACACACATTAATGTTCAAACAACATGTAAAAGTGAACTTTGTATCCGATGACTCCTTTAATACAAACAAATTAGTTTAAACCTATATTAAATGCAATTAGTTTAAGTATGTCTTTATATGTAATTCCATAATTAGTAATATATTTATAATTACACCTTTGCAATGATTAAGTTTCAAATTAGTGTATGTAAAACATAACTTTAATTGTACTACTGAATAACACACTACAGTTAAAATTATAACCAAGGTCTTTACATGCACTTTAGTACGTTAGTCAACACGTCAAAATAAGTGTACTTGTCAAAAGATTATTAAAACATAATTTGAAATGTACTTTTAAATTAAAAGTTCATTTTAATCACTCATGGAAATAGGCTTCTATTTCTTAAATGTTATATTATCTGCATATACAGTTGTACTTTATAAGTACAGCATGTACTTCTAAGACATTGCAAGTGCACATTCAGTACAATTAAGTATGCAAGACTTAGACAGCTTCTTTATGGTGGTTTTTGTGTGTTTAGGAGTTTGACGACCTCTGGTCCCCTTTTACTTTCATTGAATGGAATAGAGCAGATCATACATTGTGCTTAATGTCTTCTTTTGTGTTGTGTAAAAGAAGGTCAGTCATATGGGTTGGGACTTTCATTAGGTTATATAAATAAAAATTAAACATTCATGATTTTAATTCAACTATTTCTTTAATGCCTTTCGAGTGACCCTGTTTGCTTCGAATTAAACTGGAACTGGCTGTGGAAAATAGTATGTGCAGCAAAATAGAGGTTGACCGCGACTATTAAAACGAACTCGACTTTAGAAGTGTTGTTTTTGAGCGAGACTCCAGATTCTGTGTCAGTTTGATCGTCTCGCTGAGCACGGCGTGTTCTCGTCTCTCTCCTTCTGCGCCTTGCCAACCATTCCATGTGTCTGTATCTAATAAACCCCCAACCTCCTTTATCTCTCCTTCTTTCCCTCTGTCTCTCTGGCTCTCTTTCTCAATCACTTACTCACCCACTCTGCCCTTACAAGGAAAGGCAGGCAGAGTTGATGTCATAGAATGAAGAATGTTTAAAGAATCCAAAGGGGGTGAGACTAAAGGAGAGAGAGAGAGAGAGAGAGAGAGAGAGAGGTGTTTGGCTTGTAATATGCAGGACCTGTGTGAAAGAACTTGAGAGAACTTGTTTGGACGGAGGGATGGTGTCATTCCTTTAAGAGACATGTAGGGGGAGGGACCAACAGCTGTGCTTCTAAAAGAAACAGGAGTAGAGACTGCAGAAAAAAGTTATCTTCGAAAACGCACAGTTTTAGGCCTGCAGAGAGAGATACAAAAAGAGAAGGAGACAAGCAAACAGGTAAGTCCATTCTGTTTTCAGTACAACAAGACTGCTGTAGCTTGTTTGACCTTTTGATTTAATCACTGTCTAATGGTTGACAGGTGAGGTAACCAATGAGCTGAATAAAAAATAGATTAATAAAAAAGCAAGTTATATATTCAATTAAACTTAAGGGGGTTTAATAGATATGTTACCCTGGACCACAAAAAACAGTCATAAGAGTCAAATTTTTAAATTAAGATTAATAAATAAGATGAATAAATAAGCTTTCCATTGACAAATGGTATGTGAGAACCTGGAATCTGAGGGTGCAAAAAATCTAAATTTTGAGAAAAAGTTGTCCAAATGAAGTTCTTAGCAATGCATATCACTAATCAAAAATGTATATATTTACAGTAGGAAATTATATTTACAGTTACAAAATATATTCATGGAATATGATCTTTACTTGACATCCTATTTATTTTTGGCATAAAAGAAAAAATGATAATTTTGACCTACACAGTGTATTTTTTGCTATTGCTACAAATATACCCGTGCTACTTAAGACTGGTTTTGTGGTCCAGGGTCACATATATTCCAAGTAATTCAGAAGTTCAAGGCATTTATTTTAAGATACTTTAAGGATTATCTAATTTTATCTAATTTTCAAATCAATTTTAAATGCCACAAAATCTAGATCTACATGTGCAAATAAAACCTTTTATTTTAAAATTTTATATGTAACCAATGAACCATGCAGCTGGTCCTAAGATAATTTTTGTGGATGTGTAAACACATTTTAAAAACTTATTTAGAATTGTACACATTTTAAAAGGAAAAATACGTTTTGGTCTTAGTTTTAAACAATATTTTATTAAACAAACTTTTTAAATTAAATACTTCACCTGTAAAATGTGCTTTTGCTATTTTTTTCTATTAGGTATGCTATTTTATGACCCATTATAACTGAGAGGATACAGTACATGTAATATATCGGTCATTTAAAGAAGGTTTAAAAAGTGTTTAAAACGCCTAAAACTTTAAAAGCTGAAGAAAAAAAATACTGTGCAGATCTCTTAACAACGGTTTAATCATCATTGGCCACCGATTTTGTCCCACCTCCACCGGTCAGGAGAATGCGGAAGCGTGAACCGGAAGTGTGTCAAGAGTCGGTACATTAGGAAAAAGTTCATGTGGGCAGATCAGATTCGCTGATGATCATCCCCACGAGAGCTGCTTAGAAATAACAGAATAATGACTAACGCCAACACCGCGCCATAAAGCGATAAAAAAAAATAAGGCAAGATACGCGTAAAGGCCGGATATTTATTTTTATAAACGGTAGGGATTGAAATTAGACGCGGTGTCCGTATTAGAGAGACCAGTACTGTTTTTGGCATAACTGCACCTTTCCAGAGGAAAACGAACAGTAAGTGCCTTTATTTCACGCTTTATACAATATGTAGCCTAACTTGCAATGACAGCGATTTGTCACAGATGACTGCGATCTGTATTTGCATCAAAACCACAAACCTTGTGTTCATTCATAGTGGTTTGTAGTAAAATATAGGTGTGAAATATGATTTTATGACATGGTACGTGTTGTTCGTATGGCTTTTTGATGTTTTAACCCTGGAAATGCTTTGTAAACTCTTCTGTCATCAGTGAAAAATGTTTTTTTTAATGATATAACCATGGATGTATTTAAGTGAGGGGTGGGGCGCATGCATATGTTAACTAAATATAATCTTACTCATAAATGCGTCCATCTAAAGATTCCTGGTTGGAGTTTGTCTTTGAGTTGTATTATATTCAGTAGGAGCTTTATCTCTCTTGTTCCTGGGTTTCTAGTCAGATATCCATATAAGGTGAAAGCAGCTTGTTTTAGCTCGTACTGTTCTTGCGTCTGATAAGCGAACATCAGGAACAAGCTACACAAAGTTTTCCGCGTCTGAAGAGCGAGGTCGCAATTACATGTTATGTTAATTCAGTATTTAAGGCCAGAATGGTGTAATGAATGAACGGGGACTTCTCTGGGTGGAGTCCCTAAAGATGACAATGGGGTTTACTGGCCTTTGAGCGACCGTGTGATTTAGGATTTTCCAGTTCAATAAGAATATGTGCTGAATGCGGCCGTCAGGCTGGAATGCGAGATAATAATCAGCACAGGTTACAATGACATGGTGCCTCCAAAAATTGCTGGTCATATTGTTAAAAATAGTTTTTCTTTCTCATTAGTTGTCCATGAAAAATACCAGTATTCAGTGTAACAGTTTGTATGTTATGATGATGAGGGCTGCAAGGCTTGTATTAAGTATTTAAGTTTAAAGGGAACCCTGAATATCAAGGCTGAAATGTATAGTAGAAACCCACTGAAAGATTTACACTATTTAAAAAATTTGTTTTATACATACTTTAGACTATGGGGCACCATTATGATGTTAAATGGTTGCACTCCCTGAGCTACTGGGCTTCCTCTTACTATTTTTACCACAACACAACTATACTGATACGAAAGACTATACACAACTATACTGATACTGAAAGAGCTTACAGGTGGCGATGAACATGTGTAGGCTTAAACCAGATGCCAAAATTGACTAAATGATTTTCCCTACAAGGAGTCTAAACGCCCCCGGATATCGAGTAATATCCGCTCTGAGAAGCTCCTTCAGTGGCCGTGGTGTCATGACAAGCATTGGCATGTTTACATCCTGCCAGGATGCCATCTAGCATTTCTTGTCTCTGCTGTTTGTAAACTCTTTCAGTAATAGTGGTCTACTAAAAGCCTCAAAGGCAACAGGGCAGAAGTGGACAGAACAAAGACGCAGGTCTTAAGTAAGTTTTATTCATCCACAGGCAAATTTTCCGCTTCTCTTGTTGCCCTTTGACTGAAAATTACAGCTAAAACCCACACAATGTGGTGATGAATCAGTATTTTATTTTCTGAGTTGTGTCACGAAAAAAATAGCAACAGCTAGCGCCATTAGTCCAAAATATGTATAAAATAATGTAGATTTGCAAGTCTTTCATGGATTTTCTGTAATATTAAGCCATGTAAGTCTTAACACCCAGGGTTCCCTTTAAAACAGATAGTTGTCTCTGATTGGATGAGCAGCAACCAATACAGGCACACCGTGATAAAGTTGATAGAAAAGTAATTGAATACAAAAATGAAAATTTGATGAAAATTTACTCACCCTTAGGTCCAGATATAGACAAGCTTGTTTCTTCACCAGAACAGATTTGGAGAAATTTAGCATTACATGTCATGCTCACCAGTGGATCCTCTGCGGTGAATGGGTGCCGTCAGAATAAGAGTTCAAACAGCTGATAAAAACATCACAGTAATCCACACAACTTCACCTGATCACTTTTCCCTTGTGAGTTTGCAACAAACTGATCATTAACACTGATTTTTAACTTCAAACCATTGCTTCCGAAAATATGTGTCCTTTGTTCATAATTTTTCTCCAGTAAAAACATCATCTCGTCTGAATCAGGAGAGAAATATGCATAAGATCAAGTACTATTTACAAGCGAAAACCATTCTAAACAATTATATCTGTGGATTTGGATGAAGCACAGCTAACAGAGATATCAGTTTCAAAACAAGCATCTTGTGTTGGTCGATGTGGTGAATGTGCAAAACCAACTTGGGGCCCATTGCGAATTGTGCTCTGGAAAATCTTTTGCCCTCACATCATGTGAATTCTTATTAAAATGACCTTTAAATTTGCAAAAAGTTACATGTGACTGGACCTTGAATATTAACTGTTAATATATTTGCTTATTGTACTACTAATTAGTCTTTGTTTATATTAGTTTCACTGAAGTTTTCTTTTACATACCAGTCCTAGGAGTACCTAGAAAGTTATGTCTTGTGTCTTTTTTAACAACACTGATTAAAACATTTTCATATCAAGAATACGTTTTATGTGCCACGGCAAACAAGCATGTGATTGACACACTTTATGATATAATGACCCCGTTACATGGCCCCATGACGTCATTATGCGATCCTTGTATGCGAGCCAAGCATAACCCAGACTGATTGTGGGTGTGCCGTATGCTTTTCGCCACAGTCTCCCACAACAATAGAATCCCGCTGCTTCTGGAGTTGTCACTGTACCAAATTCCAACCGAGTGTCTTTGTACATGTCTGATCTGGATTCCAGAAAGGAAATTAGTCTAATATTAGTCATTGTAGACGGGCATTCTCATATGAGTCATTATTCATGTTCAGTATGTCATAGCTGACATATCCTTCGAAACAGACTGTAAGTTGCAGTGTCATACAAGTGTGGTAAATTAATAACTCACTGTTTGTTACCGCATAAGGTAAAAAGAGCTGTTTCTCTTCTCAAAACCTATAACTGATCAGGATCAGTGTGCTATTCAAACGCACAACAGTCTTAATATAGTTGTGAAAAACTCTTATCTACGTTCCGTGTTAGTCGCAGCTACTCTGCAACTCGTTGGAGCTGAGATGAAATCATCTGTAGGGGAAGCTAGAAAACTGCAATGCAGAAAAGCACTGTCAGTTCCCAGCCACAGGAAGCTAGAGAGGAACGATGACACATTTGTTTTGGTCTACGGTTGATGTGTTAGGCTTCTTATTTACATTTATGCATTCAGCTGACAGTTTTATCCAAAGCGACTTATGAAGACTAGCATTCACAGCAAAACATTACTCACTGCAATTTCAACATGTCCCGTTATTTATTTCTCATGTCTCCAGTGTGGTGAACAGAACGTTGAAGAATTTGCATGCCTCATGCAGTGATCCTCTAGCTCCCAAGTTTCCCTCTGATGGTAATATTTGCAGGCCACAGTATCCATCAAGGCTGCATAAGGAGGCCTCATGGAGCCAGATCAGCTGCGTCGTCTCTTTTCCTCAAAAAAAGCCAGTCTCCCTATATCACATAGTCATTCTGATCAAGTGATGAAATGCAGACACATACGTAAGGCCGTTGGAATCTTTATATTGCAGCTGTTTCTCTTTCCGTGGCACGCACACACACACTGTGAGAAGGTGCTAGTTCGATCAGATCTAATCCTTTACTGGAACTCCATACTAGTGGGTAATGAAAGTCTAAGCGTGTTTTTCATGGATAGTGTTTTGAATGGTTTAAACTGCATTGCGGTACAGTTAGACTGTTGTTTTGCACGAGATGAATCTCCTCTCACTAATGTATTGTCTTCTTCTCATTATCAGGGAGTCTAGTGGTGTAGCCAAACCATTACTGTACCCATGGAAACAAAACACAGCAGTCAAAACTGGCAGCTGGTGACCTCAACAAGTTGAGAACATCCTGTGTTACTCTTAGTTAGAACTAAGGCTGGATGATGTATTGAATTGCAATATAGTCAGCGGTTTTGCTGGTGAGATAGAATAAGGCATCCCCATAAACATTGGAATGTTTTTAGAAGATTAGTTCACTTCCAAAATAAAAATTTCCTGATAATTTACTCACCCCCATGTCATACAAGATGTTCATGTCTTCCTTTCTTCAGTCGAAAAGAAATTAAAGTTTTTGAGGAAAACATTCCAGGATTTTTCTCCATATAGTGGACTTCAGTGGGGATCAGTGGGTTGAATGTCCAAACTGCAGTTTTAATGCCGCTTCAAAGGGATCTACACGATCCCGGCCGAAGAAACGATTGGTCATTTTCTAAAAAAGAAAAGTACAGATTTATTTACTTTTTAACCACAAATGCTCATCTTGCACTAGCTTGACTTCACGCATTGCGTAGTCATGTTGGAAAGGTCACGTGCGACGTAGGTGGAAGTACAGACGCAGTGTTTACAAAGCAAACGTGCAAAGAAAGTCAAACGCCCTTTACAGAAAAAGGTAAATTAATGATGTTGGACAATTTTGAAGTTGGAGAAAATGAGATTGAGTTTTTTTGCCCTACCCTACCTTTTTGAACCGGAGTACAAAAAGGTAGGTGACCTTTCCAACAAGATTACGTAATGCATGAAATCGTAGACATGCATCGCAGAGCTAGTGCAAGATGAGCATTTGTGGTTAAAAAGTATTGTTTAAAAAAACGACTGACCGTTTCGCTCAATAAGACCCTTATTCCTCGGCTAGGATTGCGTAGAGCCCTTTGAAGCTGCATTTAGGACCTTCAACCCATTGGTTCCCATTGACGTTCACTACCTGGGAATGTTTTTCTCAAAAATCTTAATTTCTTTTCGACTGAAGAAAGAAAGACATGAACATCTTGGATGACATGGGGGTGAGTAAATTATCAGGACATTTTTATTCTAGAAGTGACCTAATCCTTTAATGTGCTTTTTATTTGATCATTAGGTTTCTTTAAAATGTCATTAAGTCATACATACATACATACGCTGATATGGTGCTGTGAGTATTTAAGACATACTGCTGCTGCACAAGTATCATATGTAATAACCCTTAGCAGATCTATACAAGTGGAGCTGGGGAAGTGGAGGGTTCAAAGGAAATCTGAAAGCGCACTGCGAAAAGCTCTAATGATTGCTAACCAGTCACTTAAATGTAAAGCAGCAAACTCATTGGCTGCGTATGCAACATGAACCAATCAGCATGTGCCACGTATCTAGCGTTTCATGACATGTTAACATAGTATTTAAAAATACTAATAGTATTTTTATATGGAATGAAAATTAAGTTAAATATTGTTCTTGGTTAATTTAATGAACAACTGTGTGGAAATTAATTTTTACTGTATATTGCATTTTTTGGTTTAAGTCTGATATGTTTTATGTTTCGACCATCCCTAATTTAAACTTAAGGAAACCGCTGGCCAGAATTAATCATTCCCCTCACACATATTGATTGTCATGAATGACGGATAGGTGGTTGTACCAGCGCCAAAACAAACAGGAGGTCTGGCCAACTAATGGGTCTCCTGTTCTCTATGGTGCGCTTAGCTGAAGGGAACTAAGAATTTAGGATGTGGTCATCCTTTCCATTTTGCGGCAGAGGACGCTCTTAAAAGTAAGTCATTGCTGTTTGTTTTGAGCACCACTGTCACGTTTGCTCTTCTGAGGATCGCTTACTGGAAACCGCTCACTGGAACATTTTATTTGAGTTCTTTGTAAGTACCCACAAGCTTGTATTGATCTGAAGATGGAGGCCATGATGAGAATAAATAATCTTTTGGACCTCAGGGTTTATGGGTTGTTTTCTGTCCTGTGTGAATACTTCATCAGAGCATGCACCTCTGCATTATTAAACTCCACATCTGAACCGGAGGAGAAAAAGGTGAAGAATTTGCACTTTGCATGTGAGTGCCTCTCACTGCACACTCAGCCCGGAGACTAAAAATAGTGGTAAACCCCTCTCTTAGCCTCTCTTTTTTGGCTTTAAAAGTGTGCTTCCACTTATGGTTATGCAGAATCTGTTAAGAGCTTCTCATATTTGGAGATGGTTTGGTGAACCACATCAAGGGATTTTTAACTGTTACAAGAGTGTTTTAAATCAGACTTGAAGGTAGAGCAGAAGGGAACTTTGCCTCAGACATTTTGGGAATATTTGTGTAAACTGGAGCTGCTCTTCTCAGGCCAGAACATGAAATCGGCTGGAGTTAGTGGTTGTGGTTTTTTGTGGGATTGCTAAATGATTCATAATTACTCCCCTTGATAAAAATCATTTGCCAATGTAGATTTGTATGGCTGTTGATGGAACTGCTTTGCGATTATTTACACATATGTGATAGAAATTGAGTTGGACATGGCCCGAACAAGTCAGGGTAAGGAGTAACTTGCAGTTAATTGGTGTTTGTTTGGCACAACATGAAGTGTGAAGAGTTGTTAATGGTTGCTATAGTGCAGCTTGGCTCAGTAATGTACCATTCAGTTGATGTATGATCACAGTCATGTATACATCAGCTATTTCACAGTGATTTTTAATGGGGCTCATCCAATTCGAATTTACATCCAATCCAAACAAAGTCTGCTTGACTAATCGAAATAAAACCAAAATCATTAAATATGTCACTGTTGCAGTAAATGCTGCTCCACAAACACAAACTTTGGGACCTTCGACATGCATTTTGGAACGTAACACTTGTAATGAGAAGCACCTATCAACAAAAGAGAAGATTTAAAAGGATAGTCCACCCAAAAATGAAAATTCTTTCATTAATTACTCATCCTCATTTTGTTCCAAACTTGACCTTTGTTCATCTTCAGAACACAAATTAAGATATTTTTGATGAAGTCAGCAAGACAGCAATGCAACTAGCACAATCAATGCCCAGAAAGGTAGTAAGGGCACTGTTAAAATAGTCCATGTGACATCAGTGGTTCAACCTTAATTTTATGAAGCTACGAGAATACTTTTTTAACACTTATGACTGTTATAGCTTAAAACTTGCTTGTTAAGAATCACCTGTCGCATGTGCTCACCAGGTTTTGTGAAGTTTTGAGTTTTCCTTTAGGCTTTTTGGTTTTTTGGGTAAATTTGGACAGACCTCTTTTCTAAACAACCATGTTATGGCTTCCCAAAGGGTAAATGTCAACATTTTTTTTTATATTTACCAAGAGAGTCCAGAGAATTGTACTGCAGTATTTTTTTTTTTTCCAGATTGAGCGAAAAACCTCGGACTAGTTCGCAAAAGTATTTTTTTTTTCATTTAACAAACAATTTGATTGATAGCAGTGGTTCTAAAGACAAAGTTGTTCAGAATAAGGAGTTGTATCATGATACGGATATCGCATACTTGTGCGAAAAACCACACAATGTATATTCCCTAGTATATGCCCTTGAAAAATGCTATATCACCCCAGTGGCCGATTTCTTTCAAATTTCTAACAGACCTTTGGGGCTGTGAGACAAACAGGCCCAACGAGTTTCGTTCCAATTGGCCATTAATCTTGTCTAATAGGTGCTCAAACTTGATTGGCCAATGGCGGACATGTTTTTTTTGAGATTCGCAAATGTCCTTACACTTGTGGCACTTTGGACCAAGACAGTGCACAGCGATTTTCATGTTGATAGGAAAAATGTTTGTGTAAGTATAGCCATTTTATGTTGTTTTTTTTTCTCTCCACCAAGTGGCCAAGCTCTGCATTTTTTCCCCTGTGACCTCAGATTGAGCTCTTACATAAGTGTTCTGGGTTTGGCAGCGATATCTCTATTCTGTTCAGGAGTTAAAAGGATTTTACTAAATGTGGTCCTGCCACTTTCGAACATTTCTCTCCAGAGAATCTTTCTGTACTGGTTTGGTTCCGATCGGGGGAAAAACCTAGGACTGGTTCGCAAAAGTAGGTTTTTCAAAAATACCTGAAAATTTCACTGATGAAAAATGAGTTTTGTCCGGTGTGAGCCAAGGATTCCAACAACATAAGACACTTGAGCCTGCGACTGACGGTTTAGGAGTTATGAGCGATTTCGTACTTTCGATTGCTGTAGCGCCCTTGTCAGGCCAATTGGGGTGAGCCTTGGTCATGTTGATGGTGGTGTGAGTACTACCTTTCCTCCAAGTTTCAAGTCTCTACGACTTATGGTTTGGTCTGCACGATCCGATTAGTTTTACGTGGAGATTGCTGAGCCATTCTAACAATTACAATAGGGTAATTGACAATAGACTCCATTAAACAATTTCTTCTCTTCCGTGTCAGTCTTTGCAGCGTGTTCACGAAAGTACCACGACCCATGCGTGTGGTGCTGCTGATGCAGAAGCTGGCGTTTCTCTTGCACATGTACTAGAGAGCACATTTCAGGTGAGGAGGAGTCAGTTCTTTTTGAAATGCCGAACTGAAACAATGAGAATGAGGGTGTACTGCCGTGCATGTTTCTTTTCTACCTAACCTAGAATAACATGATTTGGCAGATCATAACATGGCAATCAGGATAGAATAATAAAAAATGTGGCTCCAGTTAGTAAAACCTAGAAACACAAGTCATGAAATGCTTGTACACATCATCTGCCTCGGAAGGCAACAGTGGGTTGAAGTAGAGAGATAATTGACTAGGACAGGACAGGCTGCATCTGATGTCTTTAAAGTGTTTGCCATCATCCGTAATTCATACTTTCAAAGCAGGAGTCTTTGATATGGTTCACTGGGTGTATTACGAGAACTATAGAGGGGAAAAAAGTAATGACTTAGTCATAGGGTCAAATGAGACTTGGCTCAGCGGCAGTAGGAGGAGGAGGAGAATGAGGTAATGCTGTCGTTTTTAATGGCAAACATGCTTGAGGTAAATATTTGCACATAGCTCATGCCATGAGAGCACTTCTGCGGTATATCACATCCACATGTCTCAAGCACTTTAACTGTTTCTACTTGAGGCTCAGTTGATCGTACTCTGAGGCCTCATAATGAGAAAGTCATGGTATGACTTCAGCCCCGATAACCTCGGTTTGGAGAGCTTGCTTGTGTGCGCACAATCAAAACAGAAATTATATCCGCCAACAAGAGGACATTGTATCTTTGTACTGTGACCATCTGTGTTATGCTGTGTCCTTGTAAGGGGTACAATTATGACCACTATTTTCCTTGATCTTTTGACATAGAAAAACATCTTGTACTATGAAAATGTATTTTAGCTCTCAGAACTTAATGCATTTAATTCCTATACGAGCATCTTTTGAAACTAAAGGCTGGAATACACTACACGAAGAATCTCTTTTTATATCATGTTTACTGTTGCATCTAGTTGGCCATTGCGTTCTCATGGTCAACAGACATGTTTGTGATGCTCTTCATAGAATGCTAACAAAAATATGTGTTTGAAAGCAGCTGTTTTCAACAGAACTACTGGTATTGTTGCCTTTTTTTTTTTTTTTTTTT